>WEKY01048653.1:324152-367634 GCA_013390045.1 Picathartes gymnocephalus | reverse complement strand
CCATTGCCCACCCTACCCATGCTGCCCCACTGCTCACCCTGCCCATGCTGCCCCACTGCCCACGACCTGCCCACACTGCCCTGCCTGTGGCACTGCTCACCCTGGCAGTGCTGCTCCTCTAAGGCTCAGAGTTCCCCACAACCTTCTGTTGCCCACAGCCCCTGCTCCTGCACAGCCCCTCTCCAGCCAGCCCCCACCATCACCTCCAGAGTCAGCACTTCCCCAGTGCCTGCCCTGCTGCTGGCACCCACACGCAGAACCAGGCACAACCCATCTGGCCATATGGCCCAGCAGCCAAACCCAATTTTCGCCTCATCCACAGCCCCTCTGCAGCCTCCCATCTGCCCTCCTTCCTTTGCACACAGGGCTCAGACAACCTTTACATGAGGGCCAGCCTCTGCAAGCCTTGCCAGAATACAGACAAGACATACCCTTCAGCTACACACGGCCAGAAACAGCTCCTCACACCATGCACAGGGTTCCCTCTGCTCCCTCTCGTTTGGCCTCCTGCGCATACCAGACTTACTCCACACCCTGCACACACCACAGACACCTGCAGCGAGCACACACCTGTAGATCCAGAACTACAGAGGCACAAATCATTGATCTTGCACAGGCAGGAGACTGAGCGGAAAGGCAGCAAGGAGGTGCGATCAGGCCATTAGCGGAGGGAGACCTTAAAGCCCAGTCACGAGCCGGTGTGCTGCCTTTTAGGAAATGCTGTTACCACATTTGCAACTGCATCCACCTCAGTCAGACACCAGCTCCATTACCCACAGCAACACAAGGTCTTCATCTGTACTCACCACTTGCCTGTGCCCCACTGACATTTAACTTCCAGGCAGTTCTCCAACGCTGCTGTAATGGACAAACCCTATGGCAGAAGCAAATGTTCTGAATCACAAGTATCTCCACCGGTCTCGCTCTGCATGTGCAAACACACAAGTCCTGGCTCCAGGCCTGTGCTGCATCTCTCCCAGGCACTCCCCACCTCACCCTATACCTGTGCACTTTACAGACAGAGCATTCTTTTACAAGCATCCCAAATATAACCCCTACACTTCCACAGGAGTGGCTTCCCAAACTCTCTGTGCAACTTGAGCAACACAAATACATCTACACATCCCATATGGATTTTCATGTTATCCAAGTCAGCAGTGGTCTGCTGGCAGGGCAAGTTACATTGTGGTTGCCAAACCAAGAAACAGATCCCTCAGTTCATCATTAGAGGTAGATGAAGTCTGCTGGGAATGGAGACTGGGACTGCTTAGGGCTTTATTCAGCTTATTCATCTGTCAACTTGTATTTAACAAATTATTTTTTTTTAATTGTAATATTTATTTCAATTTTTGTGGCATTGTGTCTGATGTTGTATGAAAATCGATCACAGGCTGACCTTTGTACCAAACAGAATATATCCTAAGTGAGAAGACACAACAACCTGTAAATAATAGAGATGATGGCAATATGCCGAGTTGTTCTATTGTGTCCTTCTGCTATACCCCGTGATTTTACTTCCAAAATCTCTTCTCATGTTTAACAATTCAGTGGGCTGCTTTATGCCTTCCTGCACTTTGGACACCAGGAAAAAAAGCCCCAAACAATGGGTTTTTTCTCTCTGTCATACTGGTGGCATAATCAGCTTTGCCTTGGCTTTCCCTGGCTTCCATCTCCAGTTTCTGGCCATAGGTAGTGCCTTTGGTGAGATTTCACCCCATTTTATGCCCTTTCCATTGTCACAAGGTTGGGCCACTTCCTTAAAAGTAACCTGCTGTGGTCAAGGTTGTTTTCCTTGACCTGGTTTATTGCCTTTTAAATGTTTTAGTTTTTTGACTGTTTCTCAGGTTGAGCACAGGATGTTTGTTGCACTGGTAAGAGGTTAGTACTGCGAAGCCTAGGGAGTGATATATGGATGGTTCATGCTTTCTTTTGGATTTAATTTTTCATCCTCTAGTGCTCTGTGGTGAAAGGAATGTTTGCTGCTTGCCTAGGGAGACACCTGACATTTAGGCTTTATCTTCTCTAAAGGCTTGGGCCAAAATTCTCTTCTCTGACTTTGGGAATGGCAGTAAAGGGCATAGAGTTGAAGTGAAGGGGGGGACAAAGAAGGGTATGTGTCCTTCTGATACCAGGCCACAGTAAGGAACTGTGCAGCCCTCTGATAGAAGTCAGTTCCTCCAATATAAATGGGATTTTCATCCCCAGGCACCTTGCAGAAACTCCCCAGTCCCGTGGGCCTGGAGGTGAAGAAGAAGAGCGACTTGGGCTACAGTGTCCTGCTATAATGTTCTAACCAGGGGACTGTTCAGATTCTGGGTTTGGAGCTTTCACAGCCCCTGCACACCCATGTAGAATACAAAGGATGAAGAAAAAGGAAAGAATCTTCCCCTGGAATACTTTGTGCTCAAGCTCAAAGCAATGAAATGCAAAGGTTTTCCTTTCTTTTTCTTCCTCTTCCTTTTTTTTTTTTTTCTTTTTTTTTCTGGATGAGTCCTAATTTTGCATTGTCCTAACCTGATTTGGCTGCCCCTGCCTCTGGCTTTATCTCTTGTCCTGAGTCAGTAATGTTGATTTCACAGAGGCAGATCTGATGAGCAGAAAGAATAAGGAAAGGACACCTTTTTGGAGATAATCCTTCAGTGTAGAATAGAAAGGTGTGTGAATCTTCCCATTTCCAGGGCATCAGGAGCCCTGATCTGTCCCTCCAGAGCATTCACTTTCCCAGAGTTAAACACAGTGGCTTTCAGAAACTCTCCCCGTAGATGCTTACATCTGGTTTGCTACCTGGGGTAGAAAACACCAAGAGATGCTGTGCTGGTCTTCCCAAAGCTCTTCATTCCTGGCTTTCCCTACCCCAACCAGTAATAGCAGCAGAGGACAGTTCTGAAGGGGAGGGCAGTTCTGTGAGAATATGAATGGTTGATCATAGGACAAAGATGCCAGAACAGGTTTCTTCTGTGAGTGAAAGGTTGAAAGTTTGTGTTCCCCACCTGTGTGTGCCCACACCTGCCCCTCCCAGTTATTCAGATATCTGAGCTGTGGTGACTGATGGTCCATTAACTGCTAAAAAGCCCCCTTGGCACAATTGCTAAAATAGGTATGAACTTTCTGTAAATGGCACTGGTTTATAGCTGTTGGAATAAATGCTACTTACATGGTTTCCCAGTTTTAAGTAAGGATTTTGTGTCTTCCTTCATGTGCTCAATGTAAGGAAGGATTGGTATGGCTGCAGGTTGCATTTTTGCTGGCCTTCCTGTGGATTAAGTAGTATCTGCTATGCAGAACTACAGGTGAAGGTCTCCTACATGATTCTTTTTTTTCATCAAGTATGATGAGCTGTAAAAGATAGACCTGCAGCAAGAAGGACTCAGTTATGCTCTGCCCAGTTCTCTTTTTATCAGAAATTTCACTTGTGGGTTGTGTCTGTCAGGTGGATTCTCCCTAGCACAGAATGGCTGGGGAGCTTCCCCTGCCACACTTTGAAAGGAGGCCTGAACGTCCTCACTCTGGCAGAATTTAGAGTGTGTTTAATTTCCATGTCACTGAAATAAAATGCTATTTGTTTTAGAGATTTTGTGAAATACTGTTGTTGTTTTCCCGGCTGACCTTTGGAGGCTCTGTATTGCCGTGGCAGCAGGTTGCTATGGGGATCGCCTCACACGGGTGGGAGCATGAACCAGTACATAAAGATACTCTGGGTGCTCCGTGCTGCACCTGTTCAGTGGTGCTGTACAACTGGAAATTGCTCACAGAAATCTGGTAGGCTGATTCATTAACACACAGGAGATCGAGCTCCAACTTATATCCCTTCTTATGTGTATTTTTCTGTATTGTCTGACGAAAGTAACTTTTTTCTAAGTTAGTTACTTATTTTCAGTGGTGCCATAGGTTTTGTTTTCTATTTGCAGATATAACTTGCAGCAAACTGAGGATCAGTCCTGGAGAGCTCAGGTTAAGCCAAGGGTTTAAGCTATACATATTTATGAAGTAATTACCCTCTTCTCTTTTTTTCCCTTGTTTTTTGTGGTTTTTGTATCACCTGTAAGGTAAAAGCATGTCAGTGGTTAATTCCTCCTGGAGAAATCCAATACAAATTCAACAACACTTTGCTGTTGGACAGATGGCTGAAAGGAAATGATTAATCTTCTAACCTTGGATTTAGGAGATATGGATTTGAGTCTCTGCTTGCTGCAGATTTTCCATGTGACACTGATGCGTAAATATCCTCAAATATGGCCACTAGCCTCTGTGCTTGAGTTCACAGACTGCAAAATAGCATCACCCTGTCTCTCAGGGCAAGGTGAGAAGAATGAAGGCACATGGCCTCAGCCGGGTAATCCCAGCTTCTTTACAAGGGAATCTGCTGGCCCACAGCAGCAGGGTAAGCAGAAGGTGACTGGGAATGAGTGTGGAAGAGAAAGGGATGGCAAAATATTTTGTTGCAGTTTTGGGGTGGTGCAGATATACACTACAAACTGAGGCTGTCGGATGCTGCGGGGATGGGTTCCACACAAGTGCCTGGCAAAGGCAAGGCCATTTTTTGGAAAGTAGACCATAATTTGCAACTGCTCATGCTGATTTTTCTATAGTTTCTTGTCTCAGGCATACTTCTGTTTTGTATGGGCACAGTTAGTGCCAGTGACTGTCTCCCAAGGGAGTGTCTGAACTGGAACTCAAGATACAGTATCAGTATCTGAAGTATCTTCAGGAACTGAAGATACAGTATCAGGAGAAGGTTATCTGAGAAAACAGGTACATCCTCCTAATCCTCATCCTCCTTCCTCATATACCATATGCAACCTCTTTTTACATGGTCCCAAGTATTTATCAGTTCCTCAGTTATTCCAAAGGACAGACCCTACATGTGATGTGAGACACACCATAGGTTGACTATGAGCACCACATCCAATCTCCCAACACTTGTATACTTGCACTGTCTCCCCCCCACTTCCAAAACAGATCTTCTGTCTGCCTTTTTGGTGAAAAATCCATCATCAAAAGTATTTATTTGTTTTAAGTGAGTCCAGAAACCAAGTCTTCGAACTGCTGTCTTTTGCAATTTCCTGAGCCAACTCCACTTCTCTGCACAATTCATCACTGCTTTCTTTGTGCTCTGCCTGCTCTACCCCCGAGAAACATTCAAAGACGTTGAGTACAGACCTTAGAAGCACACATGCTTGCTCATGGCTGTCTCTACACATCCTGAGGCTGTATGGGCTGAATTCTGCAGAGTTTGGAGTTTGGGGGAAGAATGCATCCAGCAGACACGTCACAGGCAGGGGCCACAAGAAGTATTGCCAGAGCTGAGTGTAAAAGTTGATATGTTGGAGAGAAAAATCACAAACATTCCCCAGCAACTGTCATCATGGTCCATCTCCAAGAAGGGCTTCACATCTGGGAAGAAACTGCCTGCGGGTAATTGGGTTTGCTAGAGTTACCTCTCTAATTAATAAGTGATTTGACTTGGAGATTGGAAATAACAGTTGAAACGATGGCATAAGCACGGGGGCATTGGGGCTGCTGTTGCTGTACTGTTCAGAAAGGACTTTCCTGCACAATCTAATGACACTGTATGGCAGTTTGAGGAATGTGAAGTTGTTTGCCCAGGAGACCAACAATGTGATAATATTGGCATATAACCTTCTAGTATTTGAGTAATTAGTTGCTTAGCTACTTTGGATAGGTCATTATTTTGCAAACTGGAAACATTTGCAAGTGGTGATATTTTCCTGGGTATGGTGAAAGAGCTAAACCTATTCTGGCAGTGTACAACTCCTAGAAATATATATGCATAAATTGTTTCTAATGAGACCATCTGCCTTTTATAGCCCCTTTGGAACTAAATAGTACCCAAAGACCACTCTGTCTTTTAGATATCTGTGGTCAGGAAGACTGCGCCTGGCAATAACAGTATGTAGTTTTTTGCAGCTAGAGCAGCTTTTTGATTCCTACATTTCAAGACATGTTTGTGTGTGCGTGCCTGCATGGTACTGCTTATATTTGTTAAAGTTGTTAGAAATCACTGTCCCAAATCTCTTAAGAGATAGCATCTGGTAACTCATCTGTTAAATTAGTATTTTCAAAGATAACAGAAAGTTCTATCTTTCTCTTACAGGGCTGGGGGCAACTTGGCAAGGATTCTTCGCCTTGTCAGGATCTTCCTGTATTTGCAAAGGAACAGCACTGTTGTAAAGGAATACCCTCAATTTAAAAATTGCAGCTGAGTTGCTCAGACTCAACAGCTCACTTTGAGGTGCCCACACATTGACATTGGTGTATAAACAGTGCAACTTCCAGGGTGTTGTGTGCCCATAGCTCCCACAGAGCTCAGCATGTTGAGGACACAGAGGAGCTCAGCACCCCTCAGTCTCCAAGCAGCTGCTGCTGTGGTGCCCAAATCAGGCCTAGGCAACAAGTTTCTTCTTTTACTCATGTTTATAACCTCACACCAATTACTACAAAAATAACATGATAACCTGTAATTCAGCACTTGGCTCCTCCGTGCCTTCACTGAGCTGGAGCCGACTGACTGAGAATAGTGCAGTCAAGTGCTTTTCTTCACGTCAAGTTTTCAGTCACATCCCCTCTCAAGTCCTTCTATAGCAACACAGACCTCTAAAAAGCCTCCACTGACCGTTTGTTTGTTTGTTGCTTTACTCTGCAGCCACGTGGATGTATTAGCTTTAGTCTGAGGATTTGTTAAGTCATGCTCCATGTGGTTGCTCTTTAAATACTCCCTGCAGTTTCTGTCGGAGGAGACCTCAGGCATGTGCTGGGGGCAGCCTGTCTGGGAGGGACGATCTGCATGGGCAGGGCAGTGCTCGGGGTGATGTCCCCTGGCAGCTGCCGAGGCCAGCTGCAGTCCTGACCTCTGGCTCCAGGCTGGCTGTGGCTGGGCACACTGGGTGTACTGGGCGCACTGGGTGTACTGGGCACCCTGGGGAGCGAGCAGGGTTGGCGAAACACCTGGTGAAGGAGGAGGAGAGCTGTGTTTGCACGGAGGGAGAGGAGGGCAGGCACACAGGCCATGGAGCAGGGACACAGAGGTGCCCGCCTGGCTCTTGTATGGAGAGGTCACCCAGGGATGGACCGTCCTGAGACAGCTTCACAAACCTCTCCTTGCTGAGGAACCCCTTTCTCTCAGCGCATAGCTCCAGCGCCTACAGAGCCCTCAGAAACCCAGTGTGGGCACAGCCTTTCACCTTTTTTTTGGATTAGCTCAGCTAAAAGCCGTGGGTGCCTGTGGGACAGTGCACAGGAGGGTTTTCCAGGGCGTACCTGGTAGGTGACCAGCCCTGAGGCAGTCAGATGTTTCCATGATACTCTGTCTCGAATTAAATATTCTATGCCAGGTCACGTTAATTAGCATTCCATCTGTCATAACACAGCAGGGTAGTGAGCTGAGGTGGGGGGGAGGATAAACACTTTCCTATTCACTACCTGCTGTTAATTAGAAGAGAAATTAAATGATAATTTTTTTTTTTAAAGGCTGCACTCTTTTTAAGGGTTGGTGAATCATTGCTTTGTGATAACTCAGGTGCTTTGAATGAATCTAAGGTCTCAACTACAGCCAAGATTAACCCAGAACTTTAGTCAATGAGCTTCATGCAAATTCTTGTCTTAATTACAGCCTGACAGTAGCCATGCTACGTACAGCTCAGGACAAATGCACATTCAGGAGGCTCAGGGTTGGAGTTTTTTTCTGTCATCATCTCAGATGTCTCCCTTTGAAATCTCACTTGCCCTATTTCCTCTCAGAGGAAAGTTTTGCTGGGAAGTTTGATAAAACTCCTTTGGTGTTTTTAGAGTTGTAGCGCTTTGAGATGTATCTGAACTTTCCTTTAGAGAACTTTTTCTTTTTTTTCCCTTTCTCTTTCTCAGCTCAAACACACTCCACAATTGCTTGGCCTTGTTGTGTACCTGTTTGAGGTAGGTTAACTAGCATAATAAAAATATCGATGAGTTAGCATCTTGTCCTATTTTTTTTTTAATGCAGAAAAATCCCATTTTCTCTTCTCATATCATGTGTGCAGGAGTCACCACAGAGTTTGTTATTTTATCTTACTTTATGAATAAGCATTTGCACACACCATGGCAAGGACAAATATAACATGTGAGAGCTCTGGTAATGTAGGTGCCTGTGCACCAGGTGCGTCTGCCCCCACAGCCATGCCAGCTGTGAGCATCACTGTGATCCTGCCTCGTGCAGGCAAACTCACATCAAGCTAACCGAGCATAGTCAGCTTGGGGGCTGCTGGAGATACTTGCTTTGCTCTTTGGCAGGGCTCTTTTTGTAGTTTTATCCAGCCAGCTTTGCTGCTACCTCTGCATTCCACGTAGAAGCCTTTGCCAGTACAGAACAGTGGTATTCCCCCACCTACAAAACATCCTGATGCAGACACCATGTGACTTAGCTCTAAGAGGACAGCTCTGACAAAGAGCTTGGTCCCTGATAGTCTTTGTTGCTGAGATAATGGGATTTCCAAGATATGGGGCTTGGAGAGAGAGTTTGCTCGTCTTTTGAATGTAATGGCTGGAGTTGGCTTTGGTATTGTTTCCAGTGAAACACACTTTAAAGCAGGACCTTGTTTTGATCTTGACAGGTCTGTTTGTTTGCAAATACAGAGCCTCTATCATCAGGCCAGGTCTTCTGCAAATAAGTGTCTAAGTGTGGTTAAAAAAGGCCATCTGTACATAAATGTTACCATCTGGTTTGTAAACCACAGCTCAGGGATCAGAGGGGGACTTCCCTTGCACTTTTGTCAGAGCTCCAAGACGCTTTCCTCTGGACTGGGTCACAGCTCTGAGCTCTGTGTTTCAGTGCAAATGAACAAGAGTTCAGATCTTAACCAACAAATGTAAGGAGCTCTAAAAAGTAAATCAACATGGGCAAATTGCTTCTGTTGCATAGAGAGCACTGGTGTGGCCAACGTCACTGCTACGTACAAGAATTAAATGTTATGCGCATGAAAGGACGTTCAACCACAGGCAGGAAAAATAAAAGTTCAAAACAAAATCCATGAGGTAGGCAGAGCAAGGCTCACAGAAGTGGATGGCCAGAGATGGACGGCAGATAAAAAGCAGGGATGGACCTGTGGGAAGTCCAAGAGAATGCTGGGTTTAGTCCCTTTCATTGTAATTGTAATTCGCTTGTGTAACAGAACCCCTGGAGAAGAAGGGAAGTGACAAGAAAAATGGCTACATTCATTTTCATAGGTTTGGGCACTGGGGGATGGAATCCAAACTGGCAGTGTAGTTGCTATCAAGTAGTATTTCAGTGGGTAGGAGGAATTTTTACTCCTTACCAACTCCAGCATTGGTGGACTCACCAGAAAACACTTATCAGGGTGTGATTAAAATTAGAAGAGGGCAAACAGGGTCTTCCCTTAGCTGTTTTGCCTCAAGTACCTCCCTTTGGAGATAAAGAACACAACTGGAAGCTGAAGTCATGAGGGAAAGTGTCTTCACCCCCACCTGCCCGTGCAGACAGAATGTTACAATGGTGTTAAAATTTTACCACAAGGATTGACAGGAACCTCTCTGTGTTCCCCTCCTGCCTTTTCTTCCTGGTCTTCAGTCTCAACCTTATCTCTGTGGTGCTGCTCCAGCCCTTTCTGAATTTATTTTATCCTCTTTGCACAAAAACTCTTTTCTTTCAGGACTTGTTCCTGTTCCCCGAACTATTTTTACCAGTTACCACCCCAGTCTCTTTCCCCTCAGACTCACTGTTGGGAATCCTCCCCTGGATCATTCCTCCTTTTCTCATGCCCACAGCATCACTCCTCCTCTGCTAGAGGTCAGAGCAGGAGTCACTTCTCGATTTCTGGCTACAAAAAAAGCCACATCTTGTAAATCCAGTGCCCGAGGGCAGATTGGTGACTGCTCCTTCCAAAAGCAGAGCAAACAGGCTTCTGTGGCTCTCACAGGGTTTAGCCAAGGTGCCCATCACTGATGAGGTTTGTATATTTGAAAGGGGAAGTGTCCTTACTGTTTCTGTTTGGTCCCCCTGCATTGTCCTTTGGATGTTCAACATCTGCCAAAAAGGACTGGGCACTGGGTGGGAGCTGGAGTGCTTTTGACCCCTTTCTGACCCCTTGGTCAGAGACCAGCCACCAGCTCCTCCCTGGTCATGGCCACCTGCAAAGGCAAAACTCCATTTCTCGCTGCTGCCTCCCAACATTGCTCCTGCAGGAAGTTGTTCTCCTTGTCCTGTTAATAAATTTTTAAAGGCAATAAATCTTCACTTTTTTTAATAATTCATTTTCATCTGAGCATACTCGAGGTGGGTGTTTAGGCTCTCACTTTCTCCTGGGACTTTTTGGATGCCAAGGAGCCTGTAAACCACATCGTTTGGAAACAGGGGCGCTCACAGCCCTGCCCGGAGCCTCCCCGGCTGCCTGGGAGCCGCTCCTCTGGCTGCCTGGCTGTGGCTGCCCTTCGGCGGGGGCGTGCAGGGAAGCTGTGTCTTTAAGAGCCACATCCCTTCCCAGTGCCATGCCTTTAGGGTTGTGCTCTCCCTCCCCCAGACCTTAGATTCCCTCTCTGCAGGATGTCGGCTGTCCTCCTTGTCTCCTCCCTTCAGTGGGATGGCTTCCTCTGCTATTGCTGTGATAAGAGTTTGTTTTCTTCTCCAACATACCCTGGGTTAATACCGCTCTCTGCATTTTTCTGTTTTGATACCTGCATTTATGTTCTGATTTCTTTCTCTCTCCTGGGGCCATACTGCTTTTCCTTTCTCACCCAAAGCAGTTCTGCAGTAAAGACAGGTATAACTAATAGCACTGGGCTTCGTCAATGAAGCAGAGTTCAATTTACCCTTTGCGGAGCTCGTACAGGCAAGAAACATCAGGCTAAGATTTATGTGGAACTGTTTGTCTAAATGGGCTTCCTACTTCCTTATTTCCATGGAGCGAGGAAGCCGCCAACATCTGCTCTGTGCCTGATACCACTTCCGATTCCACAAGTAGAAACTTTTCCCAAGGGACAAGGAGCAAGTCGTTTCTCAGGCTGGTGGGGTTTCGGAATCAGGGGCTCTGTTTGCAGCAGGGAGATGGATAGGTGCAGGGTGTGGGTTTGCTCTGCAGCTCCACAGCCTGCACGAGCAGTGGCAACCTTTTGCTTCAGGCAGCTCGAGCTCCACTTGCTCTCCGAAGGGAAGGGGTGACACCCAGCCTGAAGTCAGTCTTCTCAGAGGGCGTGAGGGCAGAGGAGCTGTGGTTTCGCTCAGGCACCGTGCATTTCCCACCCTCTCCAGAGAGAAACCCCACTGTTGCTTCCATTGCTGCTGTTGTGCAGGGCTGAGGTGAGAGGCGATGCTTCTCTTGCCCAAACTGTGGCAGTCTCGTCTGCTGAGGGACAAAGTGCAGCTACTGGAGAACACACAGTAAGTCCAGAGCAGGCTCTCTGCTGATGAGCACTCCAGGGGATTGGTGCTGAAGGAAGACTCCATGAGCCTCAGACCCACAGAGACTCTTTTACACCCAGGGTTCAGCTAGAGAGAAACCCAGTTTTCTGCCTATAGGTTATGTGGTTTATGGCTTTTGGAATGTGTTCTAAAGCTCTTAGGTGTCATATGTGGCCCCCTGCATGGCTGTGCAAGCATCCCAGCATTTTGCTGTGCAGATACTCTTGCCTTCAGATGGAAGGGGATGTTGAAACTAATGAAAAATAGTCTGATTTTACACTAGACCTGTAACAAAACAATTTTAGGGGAATGTGTTAACTTTTGTTTTATTTAGCTTTGCCAACTTTCAAGTCAGCTCTCAAGCAACCCAGAAGGTTTTAGAAAATGTTTAATCTAACTCAGACAATTTCCTGAACTCCCTAACTGGACCACCCCATTTTCTGAAACACTGCCAAAAGGCCTCAGTTACTCACAGGCTCCCGCGTGCTGCTCTTTCACAACTCTTTGCTGTCCTCTCACCCCACTCCCGAGCCATTGTGTGTGCCTTAACATAGCCCAGAAAGAGGAACCTCCCAGACCTCGCTGTCAGTGCCTGGTGGAGCAAACAAGGCCAGCAGGGCTGGGGTTCCTGGCGAACCACTGCCTCAGTCGCTTCCAGGCTGTGCATGGTGTGAGCATGGACACCCAGCCTGCTCGCGTTAATCTGCTGCCCCAGGTGTGCCCTGTCCACCCCTCCAGCCCCCCTGCCTGTGGCATGAGCCTCTGAGCTCGGTGTCTGTCCCTAGAGAGCCAAGGGACACTCCCTGTTGTGTCCCTACAGGACAGGGGTGCAGCCTTTCTTCACCCCGGCTCACACGCTGGCTTTGCTGTCCTGATGCCTCTGATCCTCCCTGCCTGTGCTTGGCAAAAAGCAACAGGGGCAGTTTCTCGTGGTCCCAGGACAGAGGTGGTGGTGAGCATCACCTCCCTTCTCACCTCCCTCACCTCTGCATGCTGAGTCTCTGCAGCTGTATACTTACAGGCACATACAGCACAAGGATGCCAGAGCCCTCAAAGATCCATCTTCCAGACCTTAAGAATTATTTATTTTTCCAGCAGAGCAAGAGCATAGCACATTTTTAACAAAGCTGCAGCAAGCTGGGATTTTAGTCACTCCCTCACCAAGAGATCCTTGCTGTTTGGGACTTATCATCATGTGATAAAAGTTTCCTCCTCGAACTTAGTTTCCTGCTCTTCTCCTGTGGTTCCCTCTGTTGTCCACCCACTCTGCTGGCTCCAAATAAGGGCAGTGAGCTCCCTAGAGCTCTTCACCACCTACTCATCACCCTGCTGTCCTTCCTCCCCTGCCTACTTGCCCTGTCCCCTCCTGGTCACAGAGGAAGTGGGATGACAAGAAAAACTGGCTCGACTTTTCCAGGGATTTCTGGAGGAATTTGTTCTCTCTTCCTGGACATGGACCTGGGCCTGGACCAGGACCTGATTGACTCATCTTTAGTATTTTACTCGAAAAGGTGTTAGGCACCCACAAATCCAAATGAAATGAAAAGTTGGGGGGAAGAGGAGAAAGACAGCAGTATGAAAAGTCATGAATTAAGCCGCTAGGGTCTGCAGCTTCTGGCTGGTTAAAACTGTCACAGAAGCGATCCAAAGTGCTGGGGTCAGAGCAGTGCCATGGGATGCTCAATCCCAGCATGTGCAGGAAGCTGGTGGTGTTCCCAGCTCCCCAGGCAGGGCTGGAAGAAGTGATGAATCCTCCAAAGTGCAGGGCTTTCCTCCCCTCTCCCACAGGAAGCAACTTTGCTGCAGCAGGGGCACTGCCAGTAGGGAACAGTAATTTTGTGAAGTATTGCCAAGGGCAGGGACTATCCTGGAGACAGAGCCATGAGGAAATGGCCAAGCTGTGTTCCACATACTCAGGATGGATGGCTTTCTTTGGGTCTTGTAGGTGAGGTGCATCTCTTAGGAGGGTAAACCTTCTGCTTCCACTCACTGGAAGTCTCTGCTCTGATCAGGATGGCACTCAGGGTTCCACAGCTTCAGAGTCAAGGAGTTATTGCTCAGATATAATTTCCCTATCCTTCACAGAATTATTGCAGCAGGGAGAGGATTAACAGGTATGCAAATCACAGTGGAGGTGGGGGGAGAGCTATGCTAAAAAATTAATAAATGCCACAGTGGTATTGCTGTTCAAGCTCTCCAGTGCCTTTTTAGGAAAACTAATGTGTTTGCAGGGTGACTGCAAGCCTGATGGGAAGAGGGAGCCAAGAGCCATCCTTCCCCCTCCTGGCTCCTGCTCTGGGTCAGGTAATAGGGTCTCCTGCACAGCTGGGGCTGGGAACAAGCAGGCAGCACCCTCTGCACACACACACACACAGACAGACAGACAGACTGCACAGGACTGCAGCGTGTCCCTCCTCAGACGCTCAGGACTGCTGCATGCTGAGGAGGGGAGCTGGCAATTGAAGGCAGGAGCACAGCCAAAGCTGCCTGATAAGCCAAGTGAGGAGGGAAGGCACTGGCCAGAGTGCCTGTCTCTGCTGGGACTGACTGTGGCGCCTGACACGCGTTGAGCCCTCGTGTCATTCTGCGGCCACACAGCACAGCCTGCTCCTGCCGTCTGGCTGTCATCTGCCCGTGGCCAGCAGGGCCAGGCCAGGCAGCAGCTGGAGTGAACAGGCAGCTGGGTCCCTCCTTCACCCTGGGTGCCTCCCCAGCAGCCCTGTCCCGGCTCCCTGCCCAGGTCCGATTTAAAAGGGAGGCAGCACATCTGCACCCCCACCTCACCTACCCCTAGAGAGTGCACGGAGTTGCAGGGGGTGGCTAATGGCAAGCCAGAGTGATTTGAATAAGTCCCTTAGTGCCCAATCTCGATTTCCAAATAAGTCTGCTTTAAATTACATTGATTTATGATTCACATATTTTTATTTGATCAGTCAGTGGTGCTGCAAGCCTTCAGGCGCTTTAGGTGTTTCTAATCTCTCCATCCTGTTGGATGGAGGCGCAGCTCACAAAAGGCTTGTTTTTAACCCCTGAATCTGCCAGCCACTCAGCCAGGACTGGCCAGAAGCCTGTCTCCTGTCCTCTTACTGGGGCTCTCTTTTCCTGGTGTCCTGGTGTGATCATAGCATAGATTATCTAGAATCTCTGGGGTCTCCTGCTGTCATGCCATGACACTCAACAAGGAATCGGGGTGAGGATATTTTGGACACTGGCTGTGACCGTCCACATCTCTGGGAGTTTACATTTTAACATTTGTACCAGGAAATCGGGTCTCTCAGTGTCACAGGGTTAGACAAATACCTGATAAAGAAATAAACCTGTCAAATAAATTTACTTTACAAAGGACCAAGCCCCGCAGAAGTCTCTGTTGTGTATTCTAAAAACTGCCTCACGCCTTCACAAACAGACTGCCTGGGATACTGCATTCCTGTGCACTTGGGAGCCACGGGCAGCAGAAGAGGGACCGTCCTTGGGGCTGTTTTGCTGTGATTCAGCACCAGCTGCTGAGCAGACCCGCTCTGCTAATCCTCCTCCTCCACATTCTCATCCTCATCCTCCTCCTCCAGCGCTGGCTGGGTGAGGGATGGGGCTGACTCACCTTGTTCTGCCTCCAAAGCAAAGCTGAGGGCCCCATGGAGCACCAAGAATTACCGCAGGTGACGTGAAAGCAAACACTGGGCAGGAAAGGCTTTAACGCTGTTACAAACTTGGTGGGCTGTTTGAAGCCCTGGCGAGTCAAACCTGGGCTGAGCGTGAGGCTGTGTTTTTGAGGTGATCTGCAGCTGTAGAAATAAGCCTGGGAAAGGGCTTTGTGGATTCCCCCGGCCTGAATTGCCTGTGCCACATCTCCTGCTGTGCTCACAAGATAGCCTGGGAGTGCCTGGGCGGCAGTGGGTTCCTTCCCTCCTGACAGCTCTTGTTTACCATCAAATAACCTTGAAGACGGAGACGCTGCTTTGTGTCCACAGAGCCGTGGGCTGGTCTGAGCCGCTGCTTTCTCTGGAATAACACACCCTCCCCTCTCCAGGGTTTCCCAGCACACAGAGCTGCTGCTTCCCGCTACCCAGGGCCCCGACTCTCAGACTCACAAAGCACCTTTCTGCTGCAGCATATTTGCGTCTCTTTGTTGATTTTGCTAATCAAGCTCACTCCTGAGCCTTTGAAAACAGCAGTACTCAAAGTCAGTCCATCTCTTTGGGCATGGCAGCCATTTCGGGAGAGGTAACCCCTTGGGGACCAGGCAGGTTTGGTCACTAGGCTGTTAAGGGCTGTGTTGGGAGCACCAGCTGGTGGATGGGCAGAGCATCCACGTTTCGGAGGCACGGGCTTACCCAGCTTTCTGAGCCAAGGTAATGCCACACTGCCACCAAAAGGGCAACAATTCCCTGCCTGTCCCTGACCCCTTGCCCTGCTCCCAGACCCAGGCAGCACTGCCTCCTCCCCTTGCAGGGGGATGGGTGATCTCCCACGCTGTGCCAGCCTACCCTGCACTCACCCACCCCGAGGGGCTCCTGTGTCTGGCGTCTGCTGGCTTAGTGAGTGCAACCAGCCCCTGTGGGGACATTGCCACGCATTGCCGTGTGCTGAGCTGGCCCTGCAGGCAGGTGCCCCAAATCCCCAGGTGCTCACAGCAGTCAGTGGGTACCACAGGTAGGGTCCCGGGGCTGGGGAAGCTGAGCTGTGCAGGGCAGCCAAGCAGCTACAGAGCCACCCTTGTGACATGGAGCTAGGGGACAGAAGGATGAACTCACTCTGGAAACCCAACTCTATCCCTTGCTTAACTGCCCATGGGTCGGCCCAGTTCAGAAAGAAGAATTTCATTTGGGTAGACTGGCAGGTCACAAAGATACTTTAAAGTGATCTTTACCCTGAGATGTCATGAAGTGGGGAGACAAGATACTCAGCTTCAAAGTATTTGTTTCCGTCAGTTCTTTATGCCATCAGTTCCAGCACCTCAGAAGGGAGCCCAGGCCCAGCCCCTCTGAGTGGTCAGACACCAAATGCCCATTAGATTCCTGTGGCAGTGGAGGAATTTCTCCACAAGCACCCACAGACCACTGACATGACACGTGGCAGTGGCAGCCCAGCTCTCCTCAGTCCCAGTGCTGGGCTCTGTGGTTACCAGCAGCAGTTTGAGAGCAGCCAGGCCAGGCTGTCACAGAGGAGTCCCTCTGGCACAGCTTGGCTCCAGCGCTACATTTGCATGCTGTATTTGCCAAGGGTTATTAGTGTTGATCAGCTGTTAAATAATCTGCCCTTTTCATTTCAGGAGGCCTGTCAGGACTTGCCTTCATGCAGGCTTTACTTAAACAGGAGTTTCATGGCATATTGGAAAAGGGTTTTCATTAGGTAGCCTTTTCCTTGAAATTTTGACAGCTACAAATACTAAACACCATCTCTGACATCATGAGCATCTGCCACACGTGTTGCCTAACCCTCTACATCCTCAGTGTGTGGAAAACCCTGCAGCCACAGAGCAGTGGAAATCGGGCTGCAGTCCCACTGGCACTCCTCACTGTGCCAAGGAAAGACCCAAGCCAGGAGATGAAGATAAAAGCAGATCCCACATCAGAAAATGAAATTATGCCCTGTTGGAGAAGGGCTCTGGGAGCTTGTTGTACACAGGTTCTGAAACCAGTCTCACCCTGCTCTGCACCTGCAGGTGCAGTCTTTGGGGTGACTTACGGTTGTGTTTCAGCACCCTTGGTTTTATCTGTGTCTCTTCAGCGCCATACACCCTTTGCAATCAGCCAGAAACAGGAGCTCCAGAGCCTGGGGAGGCTGGGAGCACAGGCTAGTGGTTCAAAGAGAGTGGCTTGTGACTCACAAGGAAACAGCAGGATGGGGTAAGAACTGCATTTCGTGGTTAGGCAACACCGTCAAAGGACTCTGGAAAGTCAGGTCAGGAAAAAACCTCACTTCAGGACTGAGGGGAACTGCAATAACCAGCTGGTTTCTTCACATGTAATTATGCCCACTACCCTACAAATTTTTTAAAGCGTCAGAAAGAAATTAAAAATATGGATGTGCTAGTAGGGATCTGAAGAGGGGGTTGCTATGTATACTGGATAGTCTTGAATAGCCCAGTAGAAAAAAGCTGTGCTACTTTGAGGGCAAAGGACCTTCACTGTTGCCAGCAAGTGAACTAAAACACCTGCCTGCAGGACAGGCCCATGGTGTGCATCTCCCATTCCTCCCACCTGCAGGTTCTGAGTGCCTGTTGAATTCTAAGGGTTTTTCACCACAATTCCTTCAGCATGGGGGAAGAAACCAACGGTGCCAGAAGAGTTTGCTGCCCGCTGCCCACCCGCCATGCTGGGGGCAGAGCTCTGCCCTCCTCCTCCCCAGGGCTGAGCCAAAGCTGGTGTCTCGGTGCTATCTCCAGGTGGCACCTGCCTGCTGGCAGAGAAAAGGGGGAGCAGAGAGGTCCCTGCAGAGCCGAGATGGCCACATTTTCCTCAGCCATGCCCCGTAGGAGGAGAGGGTGGCAGTGGGTACCACAGCAAGCTCAGTCTTCACTTTCTCTCCCACTGCTCCTCTGGGGAGAAGAAACAAAAGCAACTGTGAAAACCAACCAATTTGACTGTAATGAACCATAAAACATGGGATCAGCTCTCCACCTCTGGGTCACCTCGCCAGCAGAGTGCTTGGTTGTGCCTTGCTGGTACTGCCTGTGTTACGGTCATCAGGCAACAAAGCCAGCATTTAGAATTGATTAATTGATTTGTACATTAAATAGGTATTTGTGCTCAATTATTGGCAGGTTTGTTAATGGATTACTATTTAAACAATTGTGATATTTTAAATTACACGTTATTTTATAGATGCACATTTACTTATAAAAAGAGCACCCCTTGCATCTATTAGCATATTAAAAAGAAAATAAAACATTCAGGCTGTTATAATGCACAATGTGGCATTACTCTGGGTGCTTCCTAAGCTAGGGAAATCTTATTTGTTTAATAATAAGTTAACCATGAATATGCAAATCTGCATCAGTGCAGTACCTCACTGCTGTCACTATTAATGAGTTGCAAATTAATGTGACAACAAAAGGAAAATCTATTTAGTGACAGATTTGTGGTTCTTACCTGGCTCAAGAGAGCAACTGTCTACAGTCACGTCAGTCTGCTGGAGGAAAATGTGCACATGGCATGGACGGGGTTTTCTTCAGGACTGGCAAACCAGAAACAAGCAACGGCTCTCTTCACCCCGAGGGCAGAAGGCAGAGCTGCTCCCAAGGATCCATCACACTTAACTTGCAGGAAAACAGTCTCTTCACTATGCAATCAGGGGAAACCCATGCAAACCACACTAATGGGTGAAAGGCAGAACTAGCAAGACTGATGCAGGTAGATATTATGGTGGGATACTTAAAACTTCATCTTCTTCAGATCTCTTTGGAGATTTTTGCCCCTGACATCGCTCCAAGTGGAACTCGGATTCCTGTCACCTTCTCCTGCTCCTCCTTCTAGCAGAAATGCAATGGTGAATGAGAACATTGAGAAAAGATCTGCATCTTCACGATTTGGCATTCAACTCTTCTACCTTGTGTGGTGGTGCCAAGCCCTCTCCTACCACCACTGGCCTCATACTGAAATGAAAATATGTTCTGCAAACAGTTTTAAGCAGATAAAATGCTATTTTTCCAGTTACCCTGGATCTGTGCAAGTTTAAAGTAATAATGTGTGCCTTTTCCCTGTGCAAACTGATGATGCTGAATGTTTACCAGCAGCCCCACAGAGCCTGGGAACGGCAGCTGGCTGCTCTTACCACTCCCTGATACATTAATGCTCAAATGATAGGTCTCATCTATAGTTTCATTATTTAGCACAGAAATGAAGGGAGGAGTCTGCTTCAAACTCTTTTGATTCGTTGATTGAGCTTGGCCCCTGGGAGCAGTTTTTAAAATAATTTCCATTCTGCTCCTGCTAACTAAAATCGTAGAATCATTAAGGTTGGAAAAGACCTCCAAGATCATCAAGTCCATATGTTAACCCAGCACTGACAAGCCCACCACTAAGCCATGTGCCTAAGCACCACATCTGCCTTTCCTCTCACCCTTGCTTGCATTGGTGTTTTTGGCACAAGGCTCCAGCTCAGCCACCATAGCAAAGCAGAAGAAATGAGAAGAGTGGCTGGAGGGAGAAATGAGCCAAACGGGAAACTCCCAGGGCTGACCCCACTCAGCGGAACTCTTGGGTAGGGCAGGAAGGTGAAGGAGGGGTTCAATATTTTGGTCCTCAGCAGCATCGCTCATCTCAAGGGAACCCTCCCAGCACTGCCTGTGCTGTGGCTTCCCCTGAGCCTCCCCGCCAGGCAGCCAGCCTGGAACTGGGTATTCCCTGGGACTTCCCAGCCAGCAACAAGTAATAGTTTGATAAAGGAACCTCTTTGAAGCGAGGCTCATCCGCCTGCTCTAGCTGGAAATAGGGTTTTTCCCTATTGCACCTTGGGTTGTCCAACACCTCCACAGGGCAGCACAGGCTCCCAGCCAGGCAAATAAAAGTGATAAGCAGGGGAAATTCAAGGAAACACCTTAGCTTTGTCCCCAACAGCATCAACACTGTGCTTTCACCTTGCAGAAGGCAAGAAACAGGATCAGCAGGGTTTTACCATCCCCAAAGGCTCCGTTTCCATTTCCTTTTTTTTTTTTTCCACTAACCTGGAGCAAAGCCAGCGGTGTGAAGCAAGCATGTTTGGCCCAAGGAGGATGCACAGGAAAGCGCTTGAAAGGAGAGCAGTGTGAGATCAGAAACTGAACGGCTGAACACAGCCCCCGTGCTGGCTGGAGCTCGCCCAGCGCTGTGCCCTGCAGGATCCAGACAGTCCCGGTGCTGGCCAGTGTTTCACTCGCTGTTACCAAGTTCACGCCCTGCTGGCATGCTGCCATCTCTCCTCTCCCAAGGTAACTCTCCCCTGGGCTTGCCTCCTCCAAAATTACACCTGCATCCAGCAGTCTCTCCCAAAGCATCCAGCACAGGGGCAGCCAAGCCAGCCTCACAGCCCCTCCTGCTTCGCTGAACCCTCTGTGCTCCCTCAAGCACGCTCGCACAGCCAAGTCCCTTTAAAGAAGTACATCCCAGGGTACGAAACGGTTCCCTTATGTCAAGGCACAGCGGTGGGATCAGGTGTTCCCTGCCACGACCCTATTTTTAGAGCACAGCCGCCCGGGGCAGGCACACACGCTGGCATTGCAGCAGCATGAGGCTGTTGCTGTATTTGAGCACCAGGCAGGAGCCAGCATGGAGAGGGCCCAGCTGTACCCGGGGGAGGCAGGGGAAAGCTGACTCAGCAGCAGAGATGCTCGGGGTGGGGGGGGAACACGTGCTCGGGATTGTTTGAGGAGGAGCTGGCCAAAAGAGGAAGCCGTGTAGATCTTTTGTTTGCCTGAGGGGCTCGGGGAGAAGTGAGGTCTCTGCCACACACCCCAGGAAGTGGCACGAAGCTGATTTATACCCAGCTCAAGCCATCCATGCATGACACAGCTGATCAGGTAAAGCTGTCTGTAACAACTGCTCTTAATGTTCTCCCTTGCCTTAAATTTTCTGGCCCTCTTCTTTCTGGGAAAACCAGGGGGTGAAAGCAGATGGCACTGGAGAGTAGGGGCGTCTGTGTTTCAGTTCCTTGCAAAGCTGGAGACTGTTTTAAAAGGAAATCCAGCACGCATATAAAAGCTGTGCAGGAGAGACCATCACCCTCCTTACCCAAAGTCTGGAAAAAGGATATCGGTGGTTGTGTTAGGACTAAAAACTCCCTGTCCTGTGCAGAGATGAGATTTCAGCATCCAGCAGCAGACAGCTTTTGGACCCTTCTCTCAGCTCTTGGCTCAGCTACACAACCACCTTAGCCACAGGAACAGCCCCACTGTAAAGCCACACAGTACAAATGTTTGGCAAAAGACTCACCAGCAACACACCGCGAGAGGCAGCAGCTCTGAGTCTTCCCCTCCAGGGCACCTCCAGGAAAGAGCCGCTGTTCTCCCTTACCTTCAGCCCTCAGGACAATGGAGAAACTTCTTCCCAGATGCTTTTCCCAGACTGACCAGGTGCTCTGTTCAACCCCACCCTTTGGGTGGGGTCCTGGCCCCCATCAGAAGAGCAGCGCAGTTTCAACACCTCAGTGGCAATTGACTATCACAGGACATACTACTCTTAATAACAGCGCCAAATTAAAACTCACGAGCTTTGAGCTCACAGCAAGGACTTCCTTCCACAAGGGGAAGGCAGAGAGGGTCTGCCCAAGCCCAGGGAGCCCAGCCTCTTAGATACAAGTTCCTGAGCTGTGCAGAAGTGACATTCTGGTCCCTGTCCCTTTAAATCCTCCCGAAAAGTGCTGATAGATTTAATGCTCCACATTAAAACGAAAGTGTTTCCCCTGGTACTGTTTTCCTCCGCTCTGCAGACTCCATTGAAAAGAGAATTCAGCCAACTGAAATTAAAAGGATATCAAAGGAGGGAAAATGATTGAACCTATTCACAATTCTTTAACTAAAAGATGGTGCAGAAGGTATTACAAACACCATTTTTAAACCCTTGTCTCACCAAAAGCACCCACCTGATGTTTTCTTGCAACATTGAACTTAGAAAGCCAATACAGATTTCATCAGCTGCTTGCCTGCACCTCTACCAGCCCTGCCCCACTTTGGAAACTACACCCTCCTTTCACAAAACTTAATGAGATGAAGCTCATGTCACAATCAGGCACGGAGTTAATGGGAGTCAATTTAGCCTCTTCATTTCTCAACAGTTTTATTGCCTTTAAGAAAATTTTTGTAAAATATAAATACAAAGGCAGAAGATTTACTTACAAAGTTAAAACACAGATCTCAAACATAAACACACAATTCAGAAAATTTAGTTTATGTACAGTTTCAAGCAACTTCAACATATGTTAGTTTTTCAATATTTTACAAGGTACAGAAAAAATAGTTCAAAGTCTTCTTTAAATAAAGAGCATAAAATGTTTAAACATATATAAACAATCCGGTTTGATGTGTGAAAACTAAATTTCACAGCTTTTAAATTAGGATATAAAAGTTCTTACAATTAGTTGATGCGTATGGATATGGTTTAATTTATATTACAAACTATTGAATTATATTCAATAGTGCTTACCTGGCCAAAGCAGGTAATTCTGTAAACAAAAAAAAAGAAAATAATATCACCAAGTGCCTTACCGAATTCTATCTCCCAAACAAGCCACACGACTTTGATCACATCACCTAGAAAAAGTATGTTCTGTGTAATCAGTGCTTTGTATGAAACAAAGTCAATGTGTGTGGGTGTATTCTTTAAAAAAAAAATGTGTTCCGAGTAATAACAAACTTATCCCAAAGCCTGTGTGCATTTAAAGAAACACTATATAACAATTTTTGTAAAAACTGATTGAAGTTAAAAAAAAATTCTTCCAAAATCCATCCAACTGGAATTCAGATCTCTTATATAAAGGAAAGATATTTTCATATTTAATAGTGTCCTTTCTTTACAGAAACAATTTCATTTGAACACATATACATAAAGAAGTAACTGTATAGAGCATTGTACATTAAATGGCCTGATGGTTCACCAGAGGATGTTGAAGGGAGGGTCCTCGTGCGGATGCAACCAGTGAAGCTCGGAGCCGAGCAGAGTCTTGAGCTCACTTGTGAACTCTACCAAGTCCAACAGCTCTTTGCTCTCTGGGTTAAAAGCTTCAAGGTCCGTAGCACAAGAGAACAACTGGCTGAGGGAAGTCTGTTTATAAAACTCTGCCTCCGTGATGGTGACGACTTCCAGGTTGGGGAAGTTGCAGCGGAAGATGCGAGATGACGTTTTTAGCCTCTTCACCACGTCCGAGAGCAGAAGCCAGTTCCGTGGTCTGTGGAAGCAAAGGAGAAAGAGGCTCCAATAACTGACATTAAATCACAGGATTCTTAACTCTTCCCCACATCGCTGTGTGACAAACCCTCCCTGGTCCCACACCTACAAACAACCCCTGTGAAATCAAGGCTGTCGCCCAGGGGTTGAACATAACAGATGAGCAGGTGTGTGTGTATTTATTCAGATAAATAAAGCCTGCAGCTTTGAGGAAGGAAGGATCCAGGCATGCAGGGTCACTGGGACCTATAAAACCTGGGCCCCTCAGTGCCCATGTGGGACAGCAGCCATCCCAGCTCATACAGCTAAAGGTTAGCCCAGCTGAAACCAACTTCCATTTCACAAATTAGGCTTATAGTCACAACCACAAAATTCAGCACCCCTGACTTCCAGAGATGCCAATATTAAGTAGAAGTCAACAGTAAGTTGGTTTTTTTGTCAGATAAACAACACAGTTTTAAAATTCAATCTTTGTACTTGTCCACTTCAGGGTACTTAAGTTAGATCCATCACCCAAGTGACAAAAACATGCTAAAACCCACGCTCCTGCATGATCAATATTTAAAACTAGCTGTCATCAAAATTGGTGCAAATGGTAAACAACAGCCATTTACAGATCTAATTTGTATCTTAAATAAAATAGATAATACAACTTTCTGGGTCTTTACTTATTTTTAGCTATCACAGAATCTTCCCTAGGATGCTGATTTGTTTATTCCAATTCAGAGTTTTAAGTTAGTTTTGCTACAAAGTCTAGAAAAGCAGTAATGGTGTCCTTTTGTCAGCCACAAAAGTGTGTCCGCTCAGCAGCAGAACAGAAAGGCCCATGAAATACAATTAACACCTTACAAACATGATATCCAAAGTTAAGTGCTAGAAGCACTTCTATTTTGGGAAGTTATAAACAAGATGCCTGTCTGGGATGAGGAAAGGAATTTGTGTTCAAACGTCACTTGTCCTACCCAGGAATATGGCAGTAAGAACTCAGCCCTGACAAACCAGCCTTTTCCCCTCTCACCTCCTACTAGTTTATTTTCAAAAAACCCCAGCAGTTACAGTACTGACTTCTCATTTATGTCATAAATGTAACAGCTTTTCCCCACCAACACAAACTGCCACCAACCCAAGCAGATCATCCCAGCTGTTTTTACCCCAAAATCTGTATTTGTTCTTACCCCTGAGAGAGACACACTTGAATGTTGTAACACGGTAAGGGAGGCTCATCCAAAAATTCAAATTCAAACACATCGCTGAAGCCATCTTCATCTTCCTCACCTGGGCCAGGAGGGTTTGCCAAGACATCAAACCCAGATTCATCTTTTGGATCTAAATAAAATTGAATAAAGGTGCTAAGTCAGCAGTGAAAAGACTGTTGCAGGTCTTGCTTTTTTTCCCCGATAACGTGATCTGTAAACAAAATCAGTTTGCTTCCTTCCTAGCTCCCTCCACCACAACAGCAGAACAGCCCCCACCCCACGTGCCCCATGCTTTTAAAGTCTCTGCATACAAAGAAATAAAGGGTAACATTTGCTCACCGCACACAGAGCTGCCATAGAAATCCCAGTACAAACCAGGGTCATCAACACTTCGACCTTGCAGGTCAGTTAAATACTCTGGAGAGGAAAAAACAACAATAAAAACATACTGATGAGAACAAAAAGCTAGCAAGTTTAGCAGACAGCACGTCACAGAGCCTCAACATGCATCCTCCATACCTTCCATCAAAAAATCCCACACCATATTCCTGGCACACAGGCTACAAACAACAGCATATACACACCATTCCCGCACATCAAATAATGACCCACCACATCAGAGGTCTAACAGGGACAGACTCAAGCTTCAGAAACTGAGAGCAGCATCTTATTCCTGTGAAGATATTTTGTTGCGCATTTTTTGGCCCTCACAATTATTCTGGATGCCAGCTTGAGGGTGAAACTGCGGCCCCAAATAAACTGATGAAAAAGGTTTTTCCACATAGGTATGTTCAGAAGATGTAGTTCTTTTCTACAGATACAATTTGGGAGATTTACCAGCTGAATTGGTGAAAAGATACTGGGATTCAGGATGCTTGGAAGTCAAAGATACTGGACTTTACTGAAGTCCTGATACACCTATGTGCCTTCTATACTGCACCATTTAAACAGGTAAACAGATGAGTACTTAAACTCATGGACTATGAACACTGCAAACATGCTCAGAGGTAAGTTATTAGTGAATGCAAGTGTCTTCATCCAAAACTAGGAGGGAAAAAACCCTAAAACCATGTTACAACATGGACATGTTTAAAGATGAGCCTTCAACGTAGTTTTACAGTATTTCAGATATAAAACAAAGCAGAACTGGCAAAACCAAAAATTGTCTAGGATAAAAAGCAGGACCATGGGAAAACATGAGTATGTTTAACAAACAGCTGTTTGAATTGGCAAGTTTCTTATTTTCGTTTGAAGCATAAAACCGAAGGCACCGAAACAGCCCGCTGACCTCCTACCCACCTATCAAATCTGACAGTGGAATAATCCTTATGACTTATTAAGAGTTTCAATTAGAAGGAGCCCCCAAGCATGGCTGTGCTTCCCACCTGCAGCCTCTAGGTCTTTGCAGGTGAAGAGGGAGCTACTGCAGCCCACCCCATGGCTCCTTGGCTTGAGGTCACCCCTGCAAGGCAGGAGGGACTTTGGGGGACAGGGAACAACCCCCCATCTGCCAGGACCAGAAAGCCCCATGCAGGGTGGGCACAGACCTGTGAGGAAGGTCTCCATGAGCTCACTGTGGGTCATTTTCACAATGGTCCTCCCAGAGTAGGTTGCAAGTGTTGGATCAGCACCATAGGACAGTAACAGGCGGACAATTTCCAAGTGGTCGTTTTCAACCGCGTCGTGGATTGGTCTGGTGTGAAGCAAAAGAAAAATCACGGCGTTACACTTTGACTCAACAGTATTATGCAAATGTTTTTGACAAGAAACTTCTGACTGTAGATCAAAGTTATTTATAGAAAGTAACACTATTAATACAGCTGCCAATCATCTTGTTGTCGGTTTTACTTGCACATCATCCCCTCCCCTCTTGTCTTCAGTCAGACTGCTCAGGGCAGATATTTCTGTTACGTCTATTCCTTGCTGTACACATTTTCAGCGGACGGTAAAATAATTACACCGCTGTAACAGAAGGCAGGAGTTTGTGTGAAGCCTCACAAACATCATTTTGCTGCAAGTCACTCTACCGTTCCAAATCTCTGCCAATTTAACAGCGTGTTGTGGAGCAAGGCTCATTCAGCCTGCCTCTGGGCAAGCACGGAAATCAGTTACCCAAAGCTCCTAAATTATGTACACAGAAATAAGTTATGAAAATTTGCTAGGAATTAAACTTCCGTGCAGCACATCCTCTTTAAACAGTACTTGTGAATGTATTTGCAACACAATTCAACCCTTCTAATCAGAGAATAGAAAAACATGTTATTTTAAGTGTAGTCCACCCAGAAATTAATGCATTTTATGCGGCGTGTGCAATCTATACAAGCTCAGACACAGATTTTGTGAGCCTTCAGAAGGATTATTCATTAATACATAGGCCTGCAATTCCAGGTTTAGAATTCCTTATCGCTAATTATAAATCGCATTAACTTTTGCCTTTAAAATTGATTATACGTAACGGGGAGTTGTCTGGACGTAGAACATATTACCCTTCAGACTAATGAAGACGTGTTAAAATCCCATCTTTTCCTTAGACAGCAAGAGCAGGGAACTAAAAGCGAATGCATGGACAGTGATCATGGCAATCCAACTCAGCTCAACACTACTCCTTTGGGCTGTCCACACTGCTGCCCCCCAACAGGGCTTTCGAGCTCTCAGGGAGCTTGTAATTACAGGCAAGGAAGGACTTTAACCAGGATCACACACTGCCTTCCTGGAAAGCTTTTGCTGAATGATGTTGCAAGGGGCAGTCAGCTGGAAGCACAGCCAAGGGAACCTCTCTGCTCCATCTCCCGATCTGCCAAGCAACGCTCTGCTGACAACCAGGGCTTCAACTCCCTCCTGCCAAGAGGCCACATCCCACCACTCCTGCCTCACAGGGCAATGTCCCGTCTATGTCACCACTGCTTTGGCATGACCTGGCATCCTGACATGAGCTCAGGACAGCGGAGGGGATGGCCATATCAGTCAGAAGAGGATGGCACATCATCATTTCCCCATCTATTACACAGCACTGCTGGTGGGAGGGGGAGGAGGGTGACTCTGGTAAGTCTGAAAAAGATGTTCCAGATGTATTTACTCCAAGTACTTTCCAGTGGGCCATGACTTAGGGTGACTAACATCTCCTACATGTGAAAGGTTCTTGCTTGCACCCATCTTGCTGGAAAGCAGCATGTCATATTGATTTTGACATGTGCACAATATACTGACATGAGGAGGTGTACTTGGGGTCTTGGTGGTTTGTTCCCTAGAGAAAGAGGGCTTCTCCCATGCTGCCTGCCTCCCATACACTCCACGCCACCAACAGAGTGCAGAAGCAGGGGATCCTCGAGCTGCTGAGCACAGTCCTCAGTCCAGCCTGTGCCAACGCTCAGACCCTTGGCAGCAGAGAGCACAACATGTGGACGCCTTCAAAGCCCAACACACCACTCTTTGGAAAGCCACCTGCACATTTCAAGACCAGAGAGGTCCATGAGGATCACTTGCAAAGGGTCGGGATATCCCTTCTCAGTTTCTGAGGGAATGTCTCTAACGTAACAGCGAAACTGACACCTTCAAGTGTTTTGAGCACAGACACTGCTGGAGGAGCCCGCATTCCCAGGATCCCCTGCAAGTCTCACCCTCCCACCTCCACCTACTGCCTCAGTGCTTCCCCACAGGGGAAGTATCACACCAAGGATCCGGTCAGTGCTACATCACAGTGTCACATCCCAGGTGACACCAAGCAGGAGGCAACAAACAGCAGAGGTGCTGACACGGAGGCTGCAAAAGTATCAGGTGTTTCTTGCTGTCAGCAAGCATCTGAGGCCTGAGCTGCTGGGTTCATGGCACTCTGAGCATCTGCAGCAGGAAAGGTCAGCCTTGCTGCAAACCCTCCAGTTCCCCACGGGGCATGAAGCATCCCTGGCTGAAAGTCTGGCAACAGGCACCGGGAGCAGATGAGAGTTACGGCTGTTGCCAAGTGCCGGGAATGCTCCTTCTCCCCCACTCCCTCCCTTTACCGGAGTCTTTGATTTTGAACTCTTTTTAAATTTTATTTCAGAATTACAATTTTCTGGTTTTGGGAGAGGGTCGAGGAGTGTTGTGGGATTATTGGTTCGTGGGTTTTCTTGTTTGTGTTTGGGGCTTTTTTTAAACTGACTTACCTAAGTGGCTTTTGAAGTGGTAATGAATTCAAGATGATCCCTTAACTTATTAAAAACAGCATCTAAATCACCACCCAGTGTTTCAATTGATTTAACGACACTCAGACGAGTTTATTAAAGGGTGCCTGGGCATTCCCCAGGAAGGAAAAATTGGAGCACATGGGCTGTAACCCTGTGATGGAACCTCCTTCTCCCATTTTACAGGTCACCAAGCCCAACGAGGTGCTGCAGACAGAGGCAGCAGGGCAGGCAGCGGGGCAGGAAGATCCAGATTTGTCATCTAGGAGTACACAGGGAGGCTGCCCGGGCACGAGAAGGGAATTTATAGAGGCATGGGGAAGGAAAGGCGTAGTAAAGCAGTGCGGAAGAAGGAAGAACAATAAATAGAAGGAAGGAAAGAAAACACTGGCGGGGAGCGGGGGGAGGTGGTGAAAGGAGATTCCCCATAGATAAGTTAAGGGAGAAAAGGCCAAAACAGAGCACTGACAGACTCTTTTACCGGCTAGAACAGCTTCTTGGCAAGCTCACGAGCAGGACCATGCAAAGGCACAGCTATTCGTTTGCTTCTCCCAGCAGGGCCAGCAGAGGAGGGAGTATTCTTCAGTCTTGGCAGAGTGTAACCAACTTCTTTGTAGGATGCAAAAGCAACTACTGGAATAGGCAACTTTTTCAGATGTGAAAAAAAAGCAGATCCCTGGGAGTCCTCTCCTGGGCTGCTTTGCCCATACAATCTCTTCCGCCCTGAGCATCGTGGAAATAAACACTCTCTATCCCTAACGGTACAGTTAACGTAGCACAGCTCGTTTCTAAAACAAACCCTTCAAAAGGCCCCAGAAGGATCTGGGGACATTCGAGAGCTGCAATATCCTACAAAAGACACTCATCTCAACCCTCTCTTGTGTACTGTCGAATCCTTCCTACTATTTTTACTGCCACTAGAGTTAGGAAAACATTTCACTGGGGGTTTATCATTCCACCACCAAAATTATAAACTATTTAGACCAGTCAGGGTTTGCTCTCAGCCTCTCAGGCACCACCAGAATTCTCCCCACTGCAGTAAGAGGTCTTGTAACCCGCCGAGCAATGCCATATTTTGGCGTTTTGTTTTTATTTCCATCCCCTCCGTACACAAGGCTGCCCCACGGAAGAGGCGAGGCAGGAGTAGCAGGAGGGCAGCTACGCAGGCTGACTCTTCTTTAACGCAATTAGCTGCTGGAAGGTACGGCTCTGCCAAGACCAGCTGAAAGGACACAGGAAGAGAGCCATCTTGGCATGGTCCTCGCAGGGAAAAAGAAATAAAAAAGGCTGAGCTCATCAGCTGCCAGCGGGAAGGATACAGCAAAACTGGCTGCAGAGAGAGAATCTAGCGAGTGAACTCTGAAGCAACGTGCAGCCCTCGCTAACAGGCAGGGGATGTCTGTATTTTTGGCATGTGGCTTTGTTTCTGTAGTGGCACGGGTTCAGCTAGGGCATGCTGCAGAGGTAAACGAGAAGAACAGCGAGATAAGGCCAAACACACGCGGCAAACACCCTTGCTAATGTCAGTTCCAACACCCCTTGTCGAGCTCCTGCACTTACTGGGGTCCTGTCAGGGAAGGGAAGCTCTCACCTCTTAAGCACGGTCTATTATTATTTATAGGTAAGACGATTAAGAGCCCTTAGTGACTGCAGCACCTCGGAGACAGGTCTTAAAGATCTCCGGGTTCTACAATAATCTTTGATTAGGCACTAATTGAGCAGCAGAGTGCTTGTGTATTCAGGGTCTGCAGACACTGCATGTGGTCTATCAGCATTGAGCTTAAGGGGAAAAACATCCAAGACCTACCACACTTAGCCTGGCCAGATGTGCTGTGAATAGGGCAGAGAGGGACATCCTGTGCCGAGCTGGGGTGAAGGGAAGGACTGCACCATTCCTACACCCCCGAACGCTGTCTCCTCTTTGCCCCTACACCAGTCTGGCGCTTTGTTCGTTTCTGGCTTCGCAGAGATTTCTGATGCTATCAGGAAGCAGAGGCTGAACGCCTGCCTCGTCCCCAAACACACACACGCAAAGCCAGCATGTCGATCAGGGCACCCGCAGCACTTCAGACACGGCTGAGATGCACAGATTTCACAGAGCTTCCCTTCACATTCACATGAACATCCCGCACAGACCAAAACCGTATCCTCACCAGCCACAACTTTTCAGAGTGTCCTCCAAAAAGCTGACGGCAGAGGCAGCAAGGAACAGAGCCCGGAGCTCCAGGTGACCCCCCAAGCTGCCTCGCTACCACAGCTGCACTAACGCAGCACACGCAGCTGCATCGCAGTTACATCACTCCTCTGCTTTACATCAGCGGGCTGAACAGAACTACACACATCCACTGCCACTGTCTGCAGCCTTGAGAGCCTCCACAGCACGACCAAAAGGACCTTTGGATAGGTGAGGCAGCAGAGGGGGGAAAAAAAGGCATATTCAGAGTCATTAAAAAGCAGGGGAGAAGGACACGTCTTTGATGGTGCGCTTTTTGGGGTTTCTTTTGGGGGTTTTTTATTGTTCTTTGTAAGACTTTACTGTGTTTCTAAAGGGTTGAACATGTTCAGGAATTTAATTTTAAAACCAACACAGCTGAGAAAGACTGATGCATCTTTCCTCCTAAGAATTAAAGGAGAAAAACTTTCAAGAGAGAAATCGGACTTGTCTTATGAATCTCCTGACTTACTCTACAGAGACAGAGAAGTCTGATTCTGCCAAAAGGCAGTGCATCACACAGATCCAAAGTGCCTTACAGAAGCTTCTGCTCTCCGTCCTGCCCAACTCAGACCATCTTTCCTCTGCATATTAGTTGTGCTTTGGATTCTTGCTGTCTGTTGGGCAGCTTTCCAAATGAAAAGCAAGTCTGCCCTCAGAGAAGAGGCAAGAGCACGCCGAGTTCTGACATTACCGTCTATGATCAGATCATCATTATGTTCATTTCTAAAATCCATTTTCCCCAAAACAACTTTTCAGGGTACACTTGCCAAGTTTCTTTCTTGAAAATCAGCTCCGTCTGTGAGTAGAAATCAAAGGTGGACTCTGAATAGGCGGGTGATTAAGACTGATCAGACACTTCCCGGGGATAATTTTCTATATAGGTTATTCCAGCGAGAGAGACAAAAATAATTTAGGATTCTTTTAACGGCAACTCGCCGCTGTTGCACAGGTCACATATTAAAGCTGAAGGCAGCAGAAAATGCGAGGCTGTTCGGCAGCCTGGAGAGCTCAGAACTCCTACAAAGAGGTGGGCGACAGAGGAGGAATCTGACAATCCAGTGGGGGTTTTAAATGTTTCTCCAAAAAGCTTTCCTTTGGGCTTTGATGGGCTGGTGATGGCCCGGGAACAATGGGCCATCATGAACTTTTAATGGACCATCCTAACCACCCCCTTTTTTTGTTTTCCTGACTCCTCCCTTCCCAAGTTAATAAATAAAGAGCTTAAAAACAAAAGAAGCAGGCTCTTAGTTACGCTAATTTTACCTCCCTGGCTATTTGGATGGTGATAGGGAAGGCGATAAACCATTTAAGATAACAAGCTGCAGGAGATTCGCAGAATACAAAGCGACCTGTCCCCAAAATGCACAGACTGAATAACGCTCTGCATATGCTCAGGACAAGTTACCCCAAGGTCAGCCTCGCAGAGGGGGTCAAAGAGGTGCTTTAGGAGATACACAAGAAGCTTAAAAAAAGGTCTGGATCAGCATTTTTTTCTCCACAAAGCAAAAAAGAAAAGCTCACTCTCTATTCTGCCCGCACAGGAACTAAGCAACCCTACTATTCTGTGAAGGAAACTAAAAAAAGGCTAATTCAGGATTAAAAAAAAAGAAAAGAAGAAAAAAAGAAGAAGTAAATCCAAAATATCAAATAAGCAGATAGTTTAACAGTTCAGCAAACAACATTTTTATAGAGCATATACAGGACTCGCACACCCGATCGCCACAAAAGCCTGAAGTGCTCTCAAAAGTAACCCTGCTAACACGGCAAACTCCACTCTTTTGGCACAACTCAAAGGACCTGGAAGGCACATGAGCAGGGCTGCGGCTCAAGTATCACTCCTTCCTGCCCTGCAGCTGGCAATTCCACTAACTAACAAAAAACAACCAAAGCACAACTTATTAAAATTCCCAGAAGAAAAAAAAGAAATTACCCCGACCTCGAGTCACAACAGAAGCGTGTCCCCGCTGCTTTATTAACCAGAGAGCAGGGGAGGTCACCGAGTCCTGCACGCCCCTGCCCAAGGACCGGCAACAAGGCAGCTTTGAGCGTCTGAGGATGGGCAAACAGGACAAGGGGAGGATAAAGGAGAGGCACAGAGGGAAGGGAGGCAGCGATGGCCCGGTGCTGGGCCAGGGGTGCTGCTAACCTGGTTCCATCCTGAGCGCTGCAGTTCACGTCCGCGCCGTACTCGAGGAGATGCCGCACGATGCTCAGCCAGCCCCTGGCACAGGCCTCGTGCAGGGCACAGTAACCCGCGTTGTCACGATGATTCACATCACACGCCTTGTTTTCCAAACAATACAGAACCACTTCCTGGAAACAGGAGGGAAAACAGATGAACACCGAGTTATTTCTTGCTGTGTAAATGTGCACATTTCTGTGCTTGGGGGGAAGGGGCGAAAGACAAAATCCCTATGATATGCTCAGCTACCCTCTATGAGATGGGTCAGTCAAAAGGAAAATAAAAGGGGGAGCTGTTGACAGTCCTGTCTGTTCAGGAGACATAGCAGAGACCACGACTTTCCTGAGCAGACTAATTTGGACAAAGTGACACCGAGAGCTCCGTGCCCTGCAGGACCCTGTAACCCCCAGCATCAGGAATTGTTACAGAGGGAGAACATAAAAATTTTGCAGACAAAACTCAAAATGTTCCACTTCTGAGAACTTCCACACGTAAAGCTAGTGGGAAGGTTGTTACTCTTACGTCTGCATTTTTCAGCAGAAAATTCTGCGAGTGCAACAGCAGCACAGCCAACATCAGTTTGATTTTAAAAAGAAAAAGTGCATGACCCGAAAAAAACCACATTTGAGACACACAAAGGATGGTTTGCTATCAGCAAACAAAAACCAGCCCAGCTCTATCGAGATCGGGGACATCCCATTTTCACCCACCCCGGTTTTCTGCATGCAGAACTAAAGCCAGGCGCCAGGTTCCAATAACGAGCCCGGCGCCGCAGGAAGCCATGTGAATTTAACACAATTCATCTTGCAGTCAAATACACCACGCTCCAGAGCCCGGGCTAGACTCGGCTCTGCGCTGCTGTGCAGCCTTGGAACAATGACTGCTCCATCACTCAACCGAAAATTTAGGACGGTGCAAGTCTTCCTCGACTTGTGTCGGATGCAAAAGAAAGCAAAACAAAACAAAACACATTCCTAAGAGATGTTCAATGCATAAAATAGCCCCCATGTTCCCAGATTAGTGATAAACCATTAATTTTGCATTTGAGTGACGTCCTTGCAAAGCCAGATATGGCATGGAGGGGGCAAGTGCTTGTTTTGCCAAAACAAGAGAACAAAACGATGTCGGGCGCAGTGCATTTATTCTTCCCATTTCAAAATAAACCGGAAAGCCTGCAATAATCTGTGCTCTGGGCACACCTGACTCAAGAGCCGGTATCCAGGATACAGCATGAAGCTGCTCTTTTAGCAGGCCCTCACCAACCAGGCTAGAGCTGAGGGCTAATGAGCTGCCTGTCCCAGGCTCCAGAGCATCCCCTCCACCTGCCACGGGGGATGCACCCACAGACCCCAATGCACCCACCGGTTTAACCCAGGACCCCCACAGTCTCACCTCTCACCAAACAGGGGCTCTGAACGCTCCTGCTAATCAGCCCAAAGCCAAAAAAATCAGTCCAGAACGGATGCTCTTTTCACCCTGCACATGCTCAAGCCCGTAAGAAAGGGCTGTGCAAAATCATACTCCGGAGGTACAAATTTTCCTTCAAAACCAGACCACCCTGCCAGGCAAATTACCAGATGGATATAGGTAGCAGAAGCAGCTGCTGTATTCAGCGCCACTTTTAGCATGCAGTTACCACTTAAAATAGATTTTGCAACTCAAAATAAAAGATGTTTCATCTATTTTTGTAAAAAGGAACGGCTTGTCCCAGGGTGGAATACCTTCTACTGGACAGAAAAGCTAATTTTGTCAGGCAATTCTGTGTTAAGAGGCTATAAGAAGAATGTCATTAACCACAAAATGTAACCATAAAGACCATAAAACTCTACATTGTTAATTAATTAAATGCCTCATTAACTTTTTTTAACATGATTTATTCAATTTACAAAAAAATTAGCCATCATTGCCGAATCCAGAACACGTGGTGCCACAAACACACTTTTGGTTTCACAAGCATTTCTCACGAAGGTTTGGGGAAGGCTGGGAGAGTGCCACAGGACAATTTAATGTCTGTTCAGGTGCTCTATTTAAACCAGCAATCTGAAAATCACTCACGGTTCATCCAGAGAGTCAAACTAGAACATAACCAGAAACCTCCACTTCTGCTGCTTGCAGTTTCTCAGCAAAACTGAGAAACTGTGGATGGTCCATCCTCATATGCAAGAAGCTGCCCTTCTTTTCCAAGGGAAGAGGTCAGCATCCCCCATGCCCCAAGCACTATTCCCTCACTTCAAACCTCAAAACAGAGCCCTTGGGTGAGGCATTATATGCTGAGCCTTAACACTTCCCCCCAGCATCATACCAAACACCCCTGAAGTGATGTCCATCCCTGGGCAGGATGCAGGAGCCCTAGGGGAGCCAGGCAGGGGCAGGATGATGCTCTGGAGCTCCTGCTCCAGGGGCAGTGACACTGGGAACTCCCCGTGCCTGGATAAGCCCTGCCTTCACGTGTGTTTAAACGCCCTATCACACACCACACACTCTGCTAATTTCACTGCCTTCCCAGGAAGGATTTAACAGCAAACTAATGAGGGAACTCTCCAAGTCCACTGTCCACTGGTTTCAACCCAGCCAGCAGCCAAGCCCCAGGCAGTCACTCACTCCCCCACCAGCAGAACCAGGGAGAGAATCAGAGAATCACAAGGGTCAAAGGTGGAAAACTTGTCGGCTGAGATAAACACAGTTCAATAAGGAAAGCAAAAGCCATGCACACAAGCAAAGCAAAACAAGGAATTAATTCACTGCTCCCCATGGCTGGGCAGGTGTTCAGCCATCTTCAGGGACCCATCACATGTATCAGTGACTTGGGGAGAAAAACAACATCACTCAAAACATCCCCTCCTTCATCCCCGAACTTTAATCACTGAGCCATGATGTCATATGGTCTGGAATATCCCTTTGGTTAGTTTGCGTCACCTGTCCTGGCTGTGTCCCCTCCCAGCCTCCCGTGCACTCCAGTCTCCTCACCACTGTGGCAGTAGGAAAAGCAGGAAAGGCCTTAGCTCTGCGTAAGCCCTGCTCAGCAATAATAAAAACATCCCTATGTTATCATCACTGTGTTCAGCACAAATCCAAAACACCGCCCCATACCAGTCATTGGGAAGAAAATTAACCCTACCCCAGCCAAAACCAGCACATCCGGACACACACCAAAAAGCAACACGAGGCACAAAGACAGCCAGTGTTTCCTCTCACATCAAATTCATTACACAAGCCTCTTGTAATTTTTTTCCCAAAAGGACTCTACACTCCCTGTTAATTCCCCCTTCAAGTAAATTACAGTTTTAAGACTACCATTATCTCAAGTCATTTGTTTGAACTGGGGAAAACTGAATGGATTCGAGAGTGGCCATACATTGGGACGGGTTGGTAACATCCTGCTGAAGCATGGCCTGGTGCAGTAGCCTAGGAAGGAAAAGACAAAGCTTCCCACCAGCTTCATCAGGGATTTCCAGGGCCAGAGACCATTTGCTGCACTGTCTTTAAGCAGCCTTGCTGGCTGCAGCCCTGCAATTTATCTGACCAGACACAAGTCGCACTTGTCCTTCGACATTTCATGCTCACCTCAGCTTTACACACAAACTTGTATCCGCCTGTGTCGTGCTTCCTGCGATGATCAGGGGCACATCTGCACTGTGGGACTGACAGCAGGACACAGGCTCGTGGCCTTGCAGCTTTTGGGCTCCCCATGGGTCCAGGAGTGATACACACAGCTTGCCAGCACCTCCGTGTGCTGAAGGGTTTGGAGTAGGATCTCTGCACAGCCTCAGGGCATCCCTGCTGCAAAGGCAGGCAGGCTGCCAAGGGCAGGCACGAGCTCATCTGTTCTCAGGGCAATACAGCATTCCTGCCAGGGCTCGGTGGTGCCCTGCGGTGCCAGCCACTTCCAGCTCCGAGTCCTGAATCAGCACTCGGCTCCCTCTGTGGCCCTGATGATGCAAACTCGTCTGCCTCCCCTGCCACTGAGCTGGCAAAGGGCTGCCAGCCATCGCAGCAGCCATGGAAGCCCCCATGTGCCCATGAGAGGTTGTTGCCCTGCTAACAGGGGTGGCAGAAAACTGACCTGTGTACTTACCATAGGTCACAGACCAGCAGATTAACTTGACTCATCCAGATTTTTCCTCCTTTTTTTTTTTACATAGCGGAATTTCCTACTTCCTGACCACTCTCATCCTTTGCGCAGACAGAGGAAAATCAGCTTTCTACTAACTGCAGTAGTCTCGTCACTAGCAAGGAAAATCCCTCAGCTATGGAGCTTCCATGGATGATCAAGCTATCACAGCTCACCATGGGTCAAACATAGCTCTGACAGAGTGGCACAGCCACCCCTACTCTGAGCCTTGAAAGACACTGAAAATGTCAGATTTTGGCAGCAGTTTGGATGCACAGACTGGGCTCTTTCCCTGCCCTGCACTCCACCAGCAACAGAAACGACTGCTGCACGGTCAACACCACCCAATCAAATCAAATGAGCTGAATATTTAAGCCTATTAAAAACAATGGTGTTGGCTTGAACTTTTGGGTGAATTCAAGTCAGAAAATGAAAATCCCCAACCAGCTGATACTAGGAAGGCATGGTGGCACACAATGTTACCCCCACCTTGGCAAGCCTGGTATCCCCAGCTTTCTGCAACCAGCCGATCTGATAGCAGAGAGCTCCTGCTATCAAAGCAAATGGACAGCCCTGGGCCCCTGCTTGAGCAAGATGTCAGCCCATCATGAAGTTTGGGAGCTGCTCCCACTGAGCTGTGCTCAGCAGAGGTGCCGGGCACAGAAAGCCAAGTGCCCAAGCATACTGATCCTGACAGACCCCGTGCAGGAAGAAAACACACACCGATAGCTTGGAGCGCATGCAACAACACATTTTGATTTTGGACCCACATTTAAATTACGGAGAATCCACAGCAATGTTGTAACAACCTCTTCTCCCAGCTAGAGCTGAAGTGCCCTGGGTTAGAAGAAGCCTTTGTCTCGGGTAAACAAAACCTTTCCAATAAACCCTGACTTCCAGAGCTGGACAAGGCCATGCTCCACACAAAGCTCTCCAGCTGTACAAAGAGCATTTCAAGGTTTCAGCAAATCCCCAATGCTGGGCAGGCCCTACTTGGACCTGGGCTGATGTCACCTTCCTGCGTGGGGCTCAAGCCCAGCTCCAAGGTGCAAACAGCCCTCTCACCAGCACAGCAAACCGTGCAGCCATGCCAAGGGCAGCAGCCACTCTCTGCAATGAAAATCTCTGCACCAGATCTGAAATCAAGCAACAGTGACACTCATACCTACATACCCATATTTCCCCAATAAAAGCGTGCTTCAAAACGGCAAAGCTAAGGGATTCATCAGTTTCTGATTTTTGTAGCAACAGGGGGCCCCTTTCATTAGACAACATTGTTCCAGCTACACCAAGCAGCTCCAGACGCAGAGTATAAAGCATGCAGAGTGCTCCTACGATGCATCTGATCATGCAAAAGGACACTCCAAGTGCTACATCCTGTGTCACATACCAGATATTCCTTGGAGAGAAGAACAAAAAATAAAACCCTTCTCCTAAACTACACGCTCTTCACGAACAACAAAAGCAGAAAACATACAGCTCATTAAAGATCACCATAAAGATTACTTGGGAGGAAAAAAAAAAAGACATTTGTTCTGTTTGCAGATGGTTTATATTTAAAGGGAAGTGAGGGTTACCAATAAAACTTTGCTCATTCCCACGGGATGCTGCTCACCCTGCATCCCTACCAGCTGACCAAGCAGCAGTGGGGAGTCGTTCCCACAGCAACCTGCCTCCAAACCCCACACGCCAGGGAAGGGAAAGCAGCAGGGGAACGGGGGCTACAAGTTTCAATGACCCAACCAAAAGCCGCTACTTTGCAGGATTTCCATCTATAAAACTGGGAAGAGGATTTTAACTTTAGGAATAAAAAAGCCCCATCATCCCGCAGGGCACTGGGGGAGCCTTGCCTCATAGCCCAGGCGAGCGGCCCGCTGCAGCAGCGTCTCCCCCGCGTTCTTGTTGACGATCAGGCGCCGCGCTTCGGGCGGCATCGGCCGGCTCGGGGTGGTGTCCTGCGGGGGGCTGGCGATGGGCAGGGGTGTGGGCTGTGGGACGGGGAGCAGCGAGGGTGTCTGCTGCATCTGCTGCAGGCGCTCGTATGGCCTCTGCTCGTACGGCTTGGCCGGCGAGGAGTCGCAGTCTGAAGTTGGCTCCAGTCGCTTCCTGACTTTCCTCGTTACCGTTACCTGTCAAAGCCATTACAGTAGGGGGTTTTTTATCTGTGTTTGCACAGTACAGTGATGGGACTGTATTTTGTCAGCAAGGAATTACACTTTCCGATTCGTGTTTAATTTTTTAAGAGAGACCCGCTACAGCTTTTAAACACAAGATGCTTCACCCCTGCAACAGTGCCTTCAACTAGGGTTAAGAAAAGCAAACACAAAATGTACAAAGCATCCACAGAAAAATCCGAACGCAATCCCCACTACCCCACATGCACAACAGTGCGTTAGTTTTAAGCAAGCTGGCTCTGCCTTCTCAGAGGCTGGCAGACAATTAAGTCTAAATAAAGATACCTTATCTTCAGCATTTTCGATATCTGTGGTGTCATCCCCTGTCAGAGATGACCTCCTTCTCCTCTCCTGCAGTGCCAAGTGTTTTGTTTTACACTGACGTTTCCCTGATGGCTTCTCACACTCGCTGTATTTCGGCAGCAGAGATGCATGTTGGAAATCCTCCTCTTCGTCTGTGTACAGCCCATCTGTCTTCCGGCTTTCTTTAATTTTCTGCTGTTTGGCAGCCAACCTCGAGGCTGGAGTACAGCTTGGCTGAGCCTGCCTTTTGCTGTTTGCATTGGTGGATGAAAGGCTCTTCATGTGCGGAGACACCGGGAATACGGGCAAGCCTAAATGGGACGGGAAGGCATTACACATCGCATGGTGCGTTAAAAGGAAAATGCATTGCTAGCACTTAACACAAGCTCCTCGACTGCTTAAGAGATCTACAATTACATTTTCAAATCATTAATATTTTAAGCGTTCCACATCCAAACTGTAAATAGCATCTCGCCCGTTGACGCTATACTAACAGTTATCGGGCTCTAATAAAAACCCCTGAATGAAATGCCCCATGCAGGTGCTGGGCAGTGCCGGGGCCATGGGGATGTGTGCCAGGCCAGCTTGGCAGTGCCACAGCCCGGGCACCACGGGCAGAGCAGAACTGCTGCAGGGAAAAACTCGCCTCCTTACCTAGGACTGCCTGACCTGAAGGGGAACCAACTCCTCCAGCAGCCTGGGCCCAGCCCAGCTTGTCTCAGGGGGGTGTAAGGGCAGACACAGGGATGGCAAGGGAAGAAAGGTGGGGGCATGAATCAGAATTTAATGGGACAGCACAGGTGGGTATGCTGAGCTTAGCCCCAAGGTGAGCACAACACAGGGAACATCTCCTCAGCAGCATTTTGACTTCAAAAACAAGCCAAGAGAAGAAACACCACTCAAGGAGCCGTCCCTACAGAAGCTCTGTGCAAGCTCTCTATCAGAAAGCACAGGGATTTTGCAGGAAAAGCAATCAGATGGTTTTTTCCCCCAAGAACTCCATTCAGAAGTGAGTCTTTCTGAGACATTGGATAGTAAGGCCAGTGCTCTACTGCCTGTGGCAGAATACTGGCAGGGCTGGGTTTTCTCTGGGGGTTACCTCCAACAAGCTGGATCCCACAATGTGGGCCACATGCAAAAAGCATGGTTAGGTTTTGGGGTTTTTTTTCAGAGTGCAAGCAGGCTTACAACAAAACAAGGACAGGAAAGTTGACTTTTTATAGTCTGAATTTCCCTTGGGAAGGGAATTGAGGTGACCTCAGAACCAACTCCTCTGCAGAAAAATTAAAGGTTGCTGGAAAGGAAGGGACACTTCAGCCAAACAATGCCACACCACCAAGGAAAGGTGTGGAAAAAACCCTGAGAACCTGAAAGAGGCTCCCTTGCTCTGAGAAGCCTCTGAAGTGATGCTACTTTCAGAACAGAAGAGATGGCAGGAGCAACTAAGCAGGTGCTCAGAGGAGAAAAACCCTTACTTTCAAAGAGATTCGGTCCAGAACCAGTTGGTAAAAAAGGAAATAAAATCTAGAATCCTCTTGGTGGGCAGTTTCACACTTTAGTCTTCCTTTAAATAGATCTGTGAAAGCAACTCACAGAAGGCTCTCTAGATTAAGGACGAAAACAGAAATCCCTCAGTTCTTTTGAGCCACTTTCTAGAAAAAGACGCATACCACGGCTTGCCAAGCAGATGTCAGGGAATTTATGGGACACATGATGTGCAGATTGTTCAGCAAAAATCATGTAAGTTTTTCAGGCTTTGCAATACTGAAGGAAGGCACCTAGTTGTAGGCTGAGTCTGTGGATGCAAGGCTGTCTTTCCAACTCTGTAGAAAGCATGAAGTAAGGAGTCTTTAATTCTCATGTTCCAAACTAACCTAATTGAGTAGCATGTGAAAAGCCCAATTCCAACACAGAAGTACCATCATTACCTACTTAATCACTTACTATAAAAAAAAAGATGGAAAAATGGAAAGCAACAGTGAGGAGCTCTGGTGAGTGCAAACGGAACAAACTGCTGCATGCAGAAAAACTACAACAGAATGAAAAACTCACAGGGCTGGAGAAGGACAGAAATACTGGAAGGATGGAGGGAAAAAAACCACAGGAAGCTTATCTCAAAGAACTGCAGGCTTTCCCATGCAGAGATGCCAAGGCATTGAAAGCAGAAGTTTAATCACCACAAAAAATGTGTAGTCCTGCCTGCAAACTCCTCATCAACTCTGAGCTTCACTTTGACCCTCCACAGTGGTGACACCAGGCATCAGGCTAAACGTGCACTAGAGCTAAGAGATGGAGAGTAGCTATGCTATCGCAGGAGCTTCAGGATCAATAACATTGCAAAAGGCCAGCACTACACAGAAAAAGCCAAGCATCAGCCCAAGAAATGCAAAACAATGCAGTCAGAAAAGCAGCAAGTGATTAACCTGGGAATCCCACCCCATCTTGCTGACCACACGAAGAGAGAACAAAAACAAGAGTGAGCACAAATATACCTAAATATCCATGGAAAAAAAAGAAAACCCAAACCAAAACCCCAAAAAACTCAGGCCTCTGACTGATGTGGGTTGTGGCAAGTCTGACTCAGAGCAGGACCTGCCTCCCTTCCCCGCAGGAACGGGCTGCCGAGAGGTCCGCGCGGAAAAGCAGCTGCTGCCGCGTCACCTGAATGCTCGCTTGTTCAGCTCCCACCCCAGCAGCTGCCTCCTCTGCCTGCCAAGCCCGAGGCAGCTCCGAGGGGCTGGCACATGCTTCTCGGTGGGCGAGATCCTCCTGGCTCCTCTCCTCAGGGCTTTTGTTTCTGTGCTGCTGGCCCCGGGTGAGCGGCTGCAGCTCCCCGGCGGAGCATCAGGAGAGCTGGCACTGCACCGCCAGCAGCACAGGGAATTATTGCTCAGCTGGGACCCCAGCAGAGACCACAGCTTCTGCCTTGGGCATGGGGCTGGGCAAGCAGTGTGATGCCCTGAGGCTGCAGTATCCCCATGTTCATGGACCTGCTGCACCCCGGAGAACCAGCACAGCAATGTTACTTTGCAAGCAGGATCACAGAATCATAAAATGGTTTGGATTTGACGGGAGATCATCCCTTAAAGGTCACCCAGTTCTAACCCCCATGCCATGGGCAGGGACACATGCCACTAGACCACGTTGCTCAGAGCCCCATCCAACTTGGCCCTAAACACTTCCAGAGATGGGGCAGCCACAATTTCTCTGCGCAGCCTGTTCCAGTGCCTCACCACTCTCACAGTGAAGAATTCACTCCTAATAACCTAATTTAAGCTTGCCCTCTGTCAGCTTAAATCCGTTACCACTTGTCCTATCACTCTATGCCCTTGTCAAAAGTCCCTCTCCAGCTCTCTTAGAGCCCTCTTTTAGGTACTGGAAGGTGCTAGAAGGTCTCCCCAGAGCCTTCTCTTCTCCAGGCTGAATAATCCCAACTCCCTCAGCCTGTCTTCACAGCAGAGGTGAGCCAGCCCCCTGATTATCCTCATGGCCTCCTCTGCACTCGCTCCAGCAGGTCCACGTTCTTCCCATGTTGGGGGCCCAACAACTGGACCCAGCACTGCAGGTGGGGTCTCACAGGAGCAGAGCAGAGAGACAGAATCACCTCCCTCGACCTGCTGCCCACACTGCTTTGTATAAACACAACTGGGGTAACAAGCCCAGAAGTCAGAAACCTCCACATTCCCAGAGATTTGTAAGCAGGGGTGGCAAATCATCCTGCTAATGTTAGGCTGAGGCTTCAGAGGCACAGAGGCAACCCTCATGTCCTGACACAGCCTGCTCCTTGGGATACAACAAGCAGCCCAGCAGCAGACTACCACAACTGCAGGCAGTGCTTGAGCACAGAGAACAGCTGTTCCCAGCCCCAAATTAAAAAAA
>WEKY01048653.1:301356-314778 GCA_013390045.1 Picathartes gymnocephalus | reverse complement strand
TTTTTTTTTTTTTTTTGCAATATGTCCTGTGGCAGGAAGGTAATAACTGACCAGGGCAACGGACGTTTACTGCCTCCATCTTCCATTTGTTCCAGTGTACACACCGCTCAGCAAGAAAAAAGGAAAGCAGGGCACCACCATGCAAAGGGACACTGGTACCTCACTACAACGCTAAGATCAATTGTGCAATGTGTTTTGGCACATTACACCATTTACCTTCACACATACCAACTGCTTTAACTTTTTCCTCGTGACCTCATGCCTTAATATCAGGCTTTTAATATACTGGGGTAATTTTGCCCAGCTAAGGCTTAAACAGGCAGCGTCTTCCATCCTAAAAGATTAAATAAACAGGTAATGTCATGCTCCCCAATCAAGAAATTCAGTTGGTAGAATTCATTCAATCTTTCACAGTTGGGCATGATTTTCAGAACCTCTGGAAGAGCTTTGTTATGAACCGACATGCGATCATCACATGCCTGTATTGATGCGTGTGTCCGTGCCAATAGCTTAAATCACTTGATCTCTGAACAATCCTCTGACTCATGACATATGCATCCCATAATTTATCATGTTTGTGCTATGAAAATGCACTGGAGCAGCATTGCCTCAGCAACATTTACAAGTCACCTTGGCAACAAAGCAGCTTTGCGGCTGCTCTCAGATGCCCAGCAAAACCTAGACGAGATGGGAGAGAACTGAAGCACTTCTACTTTACTGCTCGGCTTTAATTGCTCGTTAATTAGCTAACATGGCTACTTGCCTTAAATTGGGCCTTTAAAAAAAGAATTTAAAAAGCTAAACAAAAAGCTAAACAAAACAAAAGCCCACGTCTTTTACCCTTCTCCAGAAGACCTGATGAAGCTTAAGGAGACTCCCAGTACAGCAAAGCCTTGCACTGCCAAGTCAGAGGAAAAGTTTAAGGAACCGGATACCGTGCCTTCATGTGCTTCCAAAGAAGTCTATACCTGTGCAATACAGCTAGGAAAAACAGCAAGTCCTAGGACAAGCTGGAAAAAAAAGCAGTTTCCATCCCATCAAATGCCTCTGTAAGCATCACCTGCCTGTGTTATTTAGCCCTTTGCTGCACTGGTAGGTTTAGAGGAGCCAAGGGGGCAGGCAGCTGCCAGGGCCCCGATTGGCTCTGGTGCTCCGTGCCAAGCACGGCTGCCACGGAGCCGAGGCGGCAGCGGGGGAGCCCTGGGAGCTGGCTCCGTGCCACCGCCAGTTTTGGACGCAGCTTCCTTCTTCCCCGCCGACATCAGGCAGGTGAAGTGCTGGCAGTGGGGGCAGAACAGCTCGCTGGTTTCACTCCTAAATTCCCTCCTCATACAGGTAAAGGCAAGGCTGTTTCGCCTTCAGCTAGCGCCAGACAAACATGAAACGGGGAAACAACTTTGCAAGCAGCAAGATCGATTGCAGGAGGCAGAAAGGAAACAGAAGAGGCTGCAAACCATCAGCTCTCGTCTTGTTCAGGAGCTTTAAAGCCAAACGCACCAACAGTGTGGTCAGAAATTGAAGGCAAAGGGAAGACCAAAGATAAGCAGCCCAGGCTCTCACCGAAGGGGAAGAGAAGGCAGAGCTTGTCACCCCTTTGCCACTCACTCAGCGAGAGATGCATTAAGGCTGCTGGTGGCTCATGCCCCAACAGAGAGCCCAAGCCACCACAGTAGAGGCATTCAAAAGGTGTGAAACTCGGCTTCCTGATTTATCAGCTGCTATCCCGAGGGGCAGGAGGTGAACCACCACGATAAAAAACTTTTACTGAGACCTCAATCTGTACTGGTAAGTATTTGCTGCTGCCCAGGCGGGCGTACAAAAAAAGGAGCTCCCTCAGCAGAACAGATCCGTGCTTTTAGGAGTTTAGACATTTGGCCAAAGTTTGAAATAGCCTGTTAAGTCAGAGCTAATTAACAGAGGAGAAGAATGAACTAACATAAGACTGAACATACTTTCCCTGCTTCCAACAGTTATTTAAAAGTCTAAAACACATTTTAGCCAGCAGATTCAAGTGTCGGAGATCTCACTAAATGGTGAGTTTACAGACAAACCGTATCATCAGCCTTTTGCAAGGATGGGGGGAGGGGTTTCAGCATACAATTACGCTCTAACACTCATCCTCTCCACAGCCCCCTGCCGCCCCTCCACAAGCAGCCCCATGTCCCTGAGCAAACCTGCCTTCCCACCCTCTGTTAATCCTCTGTGCCCCTCCCTCAACTCCACAGCTCATCATCCATCCCCCTCTTGGCTGAACCCTCTTTGCAGCCAGAACAAGCCAGTAGGACTGCTGCTGCTCTTCTAGCTTTCCTGCACACCCAGGGTGGAATTTAACAGAGGACATCACCAAGTCCTCTGAGGAGCAAGGAAGGCTGAGAGGGGGACAGCCAGGGCAGCAGCCTGCCCAGCTCTCAGCTTTAGCACAGGGACTGCAAAGGCAGCTGTTCTTTCCTCCCCGCAGCTACCTTGATATAGCTTGGAGAAGGAAAAGGCTGCCCAGCGTCCAGAGGTTCAGCCTGCCTCTCCCCACCCTGGTACCCCCTCCACTTGCACAATCAAAACTTTCCCTTGCTATTTTTTGCCAGGCCAATTTTTGTTGAGGCTGTCATTTCAGCGATAGCAATACTACAGTAACTTGAATTTAGGTGAGTAACTGAGGCAAGTACAAGTGACCAGCATGCTCTCTGCCAAAAGCATTAACCAAAGACCAGAACTGTAACTCAAAGTTCATAAATTGCCTGAATGAAATTTGCTACTAGCCCTACTCATGAACCTCACCTACCTAAGAGCACACTTAACCACCGAGTTACACAGGGCACATACACACACAGACACGCACACACACTGTGCAGTCTCTGCAGTACGTTTCCTCTTGTTTCGCAATGCTTTCAGCACGGATCTCTTTTTCTGAATTGCTCAAAACAAAGTAGCAAGAGAAGGAACTGACCCATTCCTTAAATACCTAGGTAAAACAACAAAAAAAAAAAGGTAGAAAGTGTAGAAAGTGACAGAAGCCATATGCTTACCAAGAGCGCAAACAATGAAGAAGTGATCTTTCTTGCACACAGTAAAAACATCCCCTAATACCATTTATTTATTTTTAAGTTTATCCTACTTTTAGGACGTTGCATTTTCCATAGTCCTCTGACACCCTGTAACAGCCTAGAGGGAGCAGACCGCCCCACAGGGAATTTCACAGACTCTACCTGCAAGAACCTGTGCCTCACACACCTCCCAGTCACTGCAGCAGACGTCACCCAGGCAAAGTAGTTTCTTATCATTTGAAGTTGTTACTGCCAGCTTTTATGGATAAACCAGCCTGGCAGATCACATCCTTCCCCACTTCCCATCACTCTTCTATCCTCCATCCTTGCCTTGCCTGAAGATTGCAATACTGGCATATCTCAGTGCTACTGCAACTTCAGGAAGCTGAACTCTTCTTGCTTTCCTCTCTTCCCCCATCTCCTTTCTATATTTAAAATATAACCTTGGACCTTTGCTTTCACTGGCTGATGTAGTACCCCATCAGTTAAAAGGAGGATCTCTCTAGGGCAGTAACTCAGTCACAGACAGCTAACTATCTCCTGAAAAGCAGGTACGATGGCAACCAGAAAGCTGCAAACCCCAAAACAAGCACAGAAGATATCAGCTGTGGCAACTCAGCACCTGCAGAGGATGAGGTCAGTGACTTTCACCAGCAACACGGTGAGAACACGAAGATTTGCTTGCTTTGCTGCAAGCTGCCATGGCACAGAGACACATACACGCTTCAGAAAGCCATCTAAATTCGCTTACATCTGTCATTGTCATTTTGGTCAGCAATGGCATCTTCCAGAGCAACAGACTTTGGCTTCTTTTCACCGTTTCCTTTCAAGTTTTCCCAGTCTGCCTGGCTGAATCTGCAGACCTCTGAGTCTTTGGTAGCTGTTTGGCCTTCTCTCTCTTTCATCTCCAACTCTGAGAAGCGCATCATTGCACGCTAGAAAGAGAATTGATATGAAAAAAAAAAGTCTTGCAATAAAAACTACTTCATTTACCTTACCTTATATGAAAGCATTTCCAAAAAAAAATTGACTCAAAACCAGGGTTTCAGATACACAGCTAAGGGTAGGAGTTTAACACACCTTACTTGTAAAACAGTGTTCTAGCATCTTATCAGAAAATAGCCACAAAATTCTTTCATATATATGTATATATATATATGAAAGATTATATATAAATGCATATTATCCATAAAACAAAAACATTCCATTCTGGAGGTAAAGAGACAAAAACAAAAAGAAATAAAATAAAATTAAAAAAAAAACAAACAACAACAACACAAAACCGTACAATGAATAAAAGACGACCATGGCCCACAAACTTCCCTTTGTGTATTTGGAAATGAAATTTAACTCAAAGGTTTATGTAAGAGTCTAGTAATAAAAATTTGAAGAACTGACCTCACAGTAAGCAGCAGGTAGACATAAAATACTGTCCTCTTGTAATCCTTCCATCTATGTAATTAAAATGGGCACTCAATGGATCATTTAGATAATTTCATCCATTTTTATAAGCATAAACCAATTCTTTTCTTAACAATGCAAAACAATTTGGCTTAACTCATCCCTTCATTAAAAGTACAACACCCTAAGAATATTCCTACACAATAACTGTCTATCATCCCTTAGCATCAACCTCAATACCACTCCTACTCTTCCCTACACGCTCACTTGGCACCAACATTGCCTGAGACCCACTAATGCATGGCTGCGACTCCTCACCATCCAACGGCACATTTGGCATACTAATCACAAATTCTGGGTATGCTGTGCTAGCTAGCACTACAGGCCAGCTCAGAAATTACAGCCATCGCCAAGATAACATGCATGCCTGTCCGACTCCCCTTGAAACTGCACAAACATTGCATTAACGTGCATTAACATTTGTATCACATCTTTGTAAAAGCCCTTTAAAGATCACTAACCCATACATATCTTTATGCCACGCATACTATTCTTCACATCATCTCACTCTCATGAGCAAACTTACTTTGCTACTTAAAACCATTTATGGCGAGTACGCCACAACAAAAAAATTTTCTGGTCTCCCCACCTGTGTCGCTTCTCTCAACTTTTAAAAACTCAACTGTGACTTGCAACAGAGAAATAACGACAAAAAGCGCGGGGGTCGTTGGACCGCGCGGACTCACCTGCAACGCCCGCTGCTCCCGGCTGAGCTGGCTGGAGTCGGCGTACAGTTCAGTCGTCACACACTTGAATCGGTCACCTACATAACCGGCAGAGTTTGCGATCCTCTTGGCCAATTTAGACGGCTTGGGTTTCAGTATTTTGCCATCAGCAGACTCTGCGTCATCAGCTCCGTCTTTGGTATAGGTCTGGTTGGCATCGATGCTTGGCGGCACAGTCCCCATGCAGAATGGCTTCGCATCCTCCTGCACCTTGCCAAAAGCCAGAGATGGAGCATCGCTCTCGTGCACGCCTTCCAAGAAAACAGGCGAAGGCTGGACCGCCACTCTCTCTTTAGGCTGGCTCACAGATAAATCTTCTTTCCTTAAGCCAAACACTGATGAACTCTGGGCTTGCTTGAAATTATAGGTTTCGTGAACATCATTATTTCTTCCAAACTCCTCTCTCATTACAATAAAATCTCTGTGCTGAGACGCTTGCTCTACCTTGTGCTTTGAAGGGTCATTAGTCTGATTACTGCTTTCTGTAGCAAAGCTGGCTTTCGTTACATTTGCTTCACTCTTAGCTTCTTGCTCGTCTCGCAGAAGATCTGGGAAGAGGTGTTTGTCACTTTTTGCAGAGTTCTTACTATGGCCAGAGCTCTGGTGCAATTTCACACTCTTGTCACTGGGCATTTCGAAATGCATCTTCCCACCACTCTCCAGGAGCTCTGGCAATCGGCCCCGCAGAGCCGGGTCCTCATAGCGGACCCTCTCGTGAGACCGTGACCTCCGTTCTGTCTTCTCCTCCTTATTGATCTCCAAAGCTGAATGCTGCAACAGCATGGGGTGCACCATCCCCACTCCCAGCGCATCCTGGTAGGTCATGAACTCCCCCCTCCCGGCTGGCAGGCTGTAAGGGAGGCCGGGTTTGGGAGCCAGGTGAGTGGGGTAGAGGCTGCCATTGGGCAGCAAGACAGGGTGTGGGTAGACATGTCCTTTCCCGTGGAGGGTGAGAGGGCTGATGGCAATCCCCTCTGGCACTGGGTATGGGAGGTAGCTCCTGGGGTAGGGCAGAGGCGGGGACCGAAACGCCTCATTGGGCGGCAGGAAGATGGGGCTGGAGGCCATGGCAGTCTCGGTTGCCTTGAAGTTGGCTTCCTGACCACAGGATTTGGCCACCTTACTACTGTGTTTTGCAGCAACAGGCTGCCCGACGTGCTGTATAACCGAGGCCGTGCTCTCCGCAGAGCTCCGGGCTGTCTTGGCGCAATCCACATTGGCATTGGGAGCTGGTGACGCTGACGCTGGCCGTCCCCCCGCTGACACTGCCCCCGAGACACTACCAACCACTGCCTCTGTGCCACCCATCCTGGGGCAGGAGGAACTCCGTGGCTGTGGCATAACCCAGTCCAGTGCCTTGTTTTTCAGTTGGACATTCTTCCCAGCCTCCTCACTGGGGCTGGGACCAGGAACGATCCAGGAGGATGGTGCCGTGCTGATAATTTCAGGCCTATAGATGGGGCAGCTGTTCCCGGGAGAAATGGTTTCCTTCTGAACAATGTCACTGCCTGGCAAGTGCGTCCCCCCTCCTGCCCTTCCATGCACCAGCACCGTTGGCATAATTTTCTTACCATGGTCTGACTTGCCAGCAGTTTCCGCATCAACCACTTTCGCCGACAAGTCCAGCGGTTTGTCGGTGACGTCTTTGGTCGGGGTCTGCTTTTCCAGGAGTGGGGGAGACCTGCTGTCTTTCCTGTCGTGGCCAGCTTTCCGTGCATGGGGAGCAGATGGCAGGGGTGCCTCCCCAGCATCACTGCCTTTGGGAAGCTTCCCATTGGAGAGGCGAGCAGGTGGAAATTCACTGCCGATGTTCACATAGGGCTTTGGGAGCGTAACGGCAGAGGAAGGAGAGGTGGTGATCCTGGGGAAATGTTTGTGGAAATCAGCATAGGCATCCCCGACCTGGGCAGGCAGGGGGAGGCGGGGGGACGGCCGGGGCGAGTGAGGCAGCAGGAGTGCGGGATCTGCTGGCAAGTTGGCAGGGGCCGGCTTAGCGGTGGGGACCCGGGGCTGCTTGCTGCTCTGGATGTGGGGGTAGGCATGCGTGTCGACAGGGTTGCCCGGGCTCACACCCATCTTCCACGACAAGCTCTTATCCGGACAGTGCACCAAGGGTGGGATTGCTGGTGAGGCCGAAGCAGTCGAGAGCCTCATGGGTGACGCCAACGACGAAGGGATGTGAGGGGCCACGTAGTGGGAGGGAGGCAGGTATAAAAAACGTTCACCGTTCGTACATACGGGCGAGTAAGCCAGGTGCTGCGGTAAGCTGTAGGTGGACTGCTGAGGTAGCAATGCCTTGTACATGTTCAACGAATACTTGTTTGGTGAGTCAAGGAAAGGGTATATGGTGGGTGTTGCACCCTCCATGTAGGGGTTTACCCAGGGGAGCCTTAGATAACTAGCACCATTGACACCGAGGGGACTCTGCCTGTCACCCGCAGCTCGGTCCAAACCCAGCGTCTCCCCTGTTGGGACAGAGTTTTTTTGTATTCCAGGTGGTGTTTTGTATATAGCGCTGAAGCCGTTCGGGGCTTTTCCAGAGACAGCTGTGCTTTCCACCGCTTCGGGGGGATTAGACTTAAACTGTATCTCTGGATTTCTTTCAGGAGTAAATCCCAGGCTGGCTATCGAACCCGTAGCATCCCGTGATTTTTCTGAGCCAAGTCCGCACAAGCTGGAATAGACAATGCTACTGGGGACTCTGAGTCCTTCTCGCATGAGCCCAGACCTGTCCATACTCAGAGCTGCAAGACTGTCAATGCGATGTGCTGTAGTCGCATCCACCTTTACAGAACAAGAAGCATGTTACTTTCACATCTCGCTAACATGACTACCATTCAAGCTACAGATAGATCAGCATTTTGGATGAGAAACAGTAACAATGCAAACATGCTGTTTGTTGTGAAAACGTACAGAGGCTGATTACACTGGAAAATGGGAGAACAGGAACCTACGGAGCAATATGCATAACACCACAAACATCAGCACCAATCTCTCCAAATCCAAAGCTCAAACAGCCAGGAACAAAGGTGTGAGGACTAAAGCAGCCAGGAGTGACCCAGAGATCATGCTCAGAGGCACCACTCCTGTGTGACCACTGGCTCTTCAGCCCCAGCCCTGCCAGAGCAAGAGGATGTGGGCTGTGGTGTGGAGACCAGAAAGAGAAGGATGGAGTGTCTCTCCTCCTCATCCTCCTCCAGGACCTCTCCCTCCACCACAGCTCGGTTCTGGGGCTCACCACCGCCACATGACTCATGGGGCAACGCATCTGAGAATGCAGCATGAAGAAGGGTCCACTGTCAAATTTTTTCCCACCTGCTGCTCCCCATGTAGACTCAAAGAAAGGAAAACCCCACCAAAACTTTGCTGGAACACTGATGTTCTTAATGCTTACATGAACTATTTTTGTTACACATGCTGGTGTTCTACATGGCATTATTCATAACAGCAAAATTAAGAATCTGACGTCATACAACAACACACATTACAAAGCATCAAAAGATCAGTTAGATAAACAAAGCCCCAACTTCACTGTTTCACAGAAACAACTTGAATGTGCCCAAGCCCACTAGGCCTGCAACAGGAAGTTAATCATTTCTCCAAATGGATCACGTAATAACAACCAGGGGCAAGAGTCGCATTGGGGAGGACAGGCACGGATTCATCTGCAGCATGAAGCTTTTAACTTCTTACCACACTGTGATTCAGGTGATTTTCCTCCCTCAACTCCAGTCTGCTCTTCGGTGCATCACCATCATTAACGGGAATTTTCCTATTGAAAAACAGAAGCTTACTATTTGAAAACATCCTGCACATCTTGAATCAGTGCAATATCGTATCACCTCCATATTTTGATTCCCTCAGAGAAGCCCCATGAGATAACATATTTATCCTTCTCTGTACCCATACATGGCAACTACTTTGAAAAGCAAGGACCATTTGAAAATAAGCATACAGGGTTTTGACAACAGGAACACACCAAGTACATCTCAGAGCAGCCTCTTCCAAAGCACGCAGTTTTTGTCAAGGTCTTCTCTTTTGCTCCTTGCCCTTTCCTTTTTCCAGGGGGAGAATACCCCATTTTTAACATACTCTGTTCATAAACACTGCTGAGGATAAAATTAAAACACACACACTAATATCATATGAACATCAGCTCTTCCATGCTAAAGAGGGAGCTGCACATCTGTGCCATACCAGTGTTGCAGCACTGGGACTTGTTATCATAGAAATCACCAATAAAGAATATACCTTAGTGCCAAATTCCAAATCCCAGGGATAAAAATTGCTGACATGCAGCAGAAGGAAAGTTTCAGCATTACCCAAAAGAACTCCTTTCAATCCAAGTGCTTAAAGGCACATCATCACCATAAAGCAGAAATGCGATTTTAATCCATTTGTTTTTAAAAGATTCACCTTCCCTGCAAGTGGCACATACAGTTATTATCCCTAAACAACTGGGAGGAAACTGGGGAGGGAGCATGAGAAAGCAAAGTGAGATGCTTGGCTGTTTTCCTTCAGCTTATGTTTGCAAACAGTGTTCCCTGCAAAGCCCGAAAACTTCCAGCAGCTTTTTGGAGGTTTTTCACACAACAGTGAGAACAGGGAATGAGAAGACAGAAAAGCACTAAAACCACACAAAAACTGGCACAGAGAACTGGAGGTGCATCTGCAGCTTCTGTCCAGCATAATTTTGCTTTTTAAAAAGCTGGGATTTAAGGGAAGAGGACACCTGTCAGTGCCTGTGTCACCCCATCGAAGACTGTATTTTTGATCATCAATTGGATTCTATTCAGCAAGAAATAAGGTGGGGAGGAGTAGAAATTCACTTGTGGGAGGCAGACACTACTGATCCTATTTCACATGACAAGCTGTTGGTTCAAAGGCAGGGAACATCAAGTTGCAGGCATGAGCCCCTCTGCCGCAGAGTCACCACAAGAACACGTTCACTACTTGATTTAATTCCCCTTCAGAAATGCAAAATAATAAATTAATTGTAAAAGCACATTCAAAGGCTGCTTTGGGGGCGTCCCCACTTCACTGACCCAGGTTGCCTGTTCAATAGTAAATCAGAATCTGCTCTACTGCTCTCAGGCAAATCTTGACTCTCTCCCTTTGCCCTCCCTCCAAGCTGGGCTGATCTCGATGCAAGGTGGCAGCTTTCTGCTCCAGTATTAGGGAAGCGAGCAAACTCCGAGACGTCGCTCTGCAGAGTTACAGTTTGGTTTAACTTGCCAGAAGCTTAAATATTTACCTGTCTTCATTAATTCCACACATGCGGACCCTTTCATTGCTCATCCAGCTATGAACATTGCCATACAGGGGAGTTGCAGAAAGCATGACGTCTTCTTAAATATCAACGCTTCTCTTCACCGTTTTATATTCTATTAAAAAAAAAAAAGAAGAAGAAAAAAAGAGAAAAAAAAAAAGTTGAGATTTGTCTAGGAGGAAGTGCAAACATCACAGCGGAGCAGCCAGCCTCCCTCCGGGTAATTAATAATGAATGCAGGATTGGTGCGGGGAGTGAGCTGCCTACGTTAACCGCTAAGGGACATACCCGGCAATAAAGGAGCAAATTGAGGGCATTTATAGGTCAGAGGAGATGGATCTTTTCCCCAGTGCACATCCAGAAAATTAAGAATCATTCCAGACTATCGACAAATAAAAGTTTCTCCACAGCATTTCATTTCCACAAGAAATGACTCAGCCGACCAAGTACACACCAGTCCCCAAATCTTCATCTCACATAGACTGAACCAAAGAGGGAGACCCTGTGAGCCTGGGGGAACATTCCAACAACCCACAAAAGCCCTGCATTAGGAACACACAGGAGCAGGAGAGCATTGCCAGAACAACCACATACCGCGTGTATTAGCTGCGCTGATTGCTGATAAGGCTTTTACACAAGGACTTAAAACTGAAGATACACTGCTACAGAAGGCATCTAAATAAAAACCTCCCTTTTAGCGTCTGCACATGACTGACTTGGAGAAAGGGGTTAAAAATAGTAAGTGGGTTGGCAAGCTCCCCACCCCTTGATTTGATTAAGCACGGAGCCCTGGTGGCTTCTGCATCGGAGCTGCTGCTGTTGCTGCTGCTGTTGCTGCTGCTGCTGCTGCTGCGAGTGCTTTCAGTAATTCAATGATGCCTGCTCACTCCAGGGAAAGAAATCATTAGCGGGCTCACTGGAGAAGTATTAGCAGTCCAAGAGGATCGGCGCCGTGTGCAGCCGGAGAGGCAGGTGAAAGGTAACCGCAATTTCGCGTCCAGCGGCAGAGAGGGAAAGGCTTTTCCTCCCCTCTACCTTGCCTAATGCCACCTCCGCTCGCATTAAATTCTAGTTTGCTGCATGAGCGAAGTGTCAGGACAAGCTGCGTTTTATTAACAGGATTATCGCGGCGCATGATTTATTCCAGTGCAAGATTTTAATTGCTCTTCGGAGGTTGAGTCGTTTCTTTTGACTGAGCTTCAGCCTGCATCCTGCTGCTAAATGCTGGGTTAATAAGTAGGGGGAGCCTTTAATGCACAGGATATCCCTCAGCTCTTCCTCTCTCACAAAAATAGAAGCCTTTAAGCAGGAGGCATGATACTCCTTTTACAAACACACAAGCCAGTAACGGGCGATTGACCACTGGGAGTTTAATGCCTAACGTCTCCCAAAGCATCCATGCTTCCCCAGCAAACTCATTTCCTTTGTCAGGCTACAAAATATGCAAATGATCACTTTGGCATTTAATAGGGAAGAAGCCCAGATTGGGCCTTTAACACAATACTTCACACACGTTCAGAGAGGTTTAAGAACTGAAACGGCAGGAAAGCCTTGTTCCCCAACACTTTTTTCTCCCCTCAGAGAGGTCTTTTGTGCAAAACTCCACGTCTGGAACAAATGTATATTAATGAAACAGAGCGTTGACCCTCCTTTCTGCACAACGGTTAGCTTTTCCTAATGAAGTCCGCACAAATCGCCGCGAGGAAACAAAAATCCACGGAGGTTAGTTACCGCGCTATCATTCAAAAGGAGTTATTTCACTGGAAAGACGTTTTCTGGACAGATTTACTGGTTTCCAGATGCGCCGCTCGTAATGTTTTCAATAGAGGCAGCAGCAGCATGGAGAGAGTGATTTAGCGTTTTACGTAAGGTTAGTAGCCACCCTGTGCTCTGCCTCATCTGTAAGGGACAGACACCGGCTCGGGGAAGAGCCTCGAGGTGCATGGCCCCGCTCCCTGTGCCCCGCTTTCCTCTGGGGCCACGGCTCCTCGAAGGGGCTGCCTGTGCCCGCCTGGTTTCCTCGGTGGAAATGTATCATTAAGATAAGGCGAGGTGCCTGAACTAGAGCCCATCAATCCCCTGACACGTGCAGATAGCGAAACGCTGAAGTTGCATGGGGGGAGCGAGAGCTTCCCCAGCCAAGGCCGGTAATGTGGAGGCCCCATGTCCTACAACCACCACCACGCGAGCAAGGGCAAAACTCGCCTGGTCACAGGGAAGTGGTGGGACATCCCAGGGCCACCAGGCAGGTCAGAGCCTGCGCCCTCCCGGCGGCCGCCAGCCCCTTCCCCAAAGCCACCCCTTGTCGCTGTGCACCCCGGGTGCGCGCGCGTGTGCGGTTATAATCATCGCCGCCCTGATGAACTTCTTGTGAACTGTTTAAAAGTGGAGGTCTGCTGAAGGAGCAGCGGCGCCACTGCCAGCCATAATTTCATTGCAACAAGCAGCAGACTTTTAACTCTTCGCACACCCTGTCCCTCCCCCTCTTCTCTCTCCCCACAAGCAGCTGCCTGTCGGGGATGCCGGCTCGCAGGGGACTCCAGAGGCTCGGCCAAACGCCGGCAGTGCCACAAGCGCTCTGCGCTGTGGGGACGGGGGAGACAGCGGCGGGGGCGTGGGGGGCACCGCACCTATTTATACCCAGCTTCCGCGGGGGTGGGCGCAGCCGGTCCCGTTATGCAACCCCGACGGCGGGCGGAGCGCCCCAGCGCACGGAGGAAACCGAGGACACCTCTCTCCCTCCCTCCTCCTGTCACCCACCGGGCCACCGTCAGCGCGCCCCAGCCCCCCTGCCGCCCCCGCTGCGCTGCGCGGCGGGGCGCGGAGCGGGGCTCGGCAGCCGGAGCGCGCACGGCATTTCCTCCGGGAGGTGTCTGGCCGATAAAGCCATTTGCGGCTAAATATAGACGGTGATGCACGGAGGAGG
>WEKY01048653.1:262440-274104 GCA_013390045.1 Picathartes gymnocephalus | reverse complement strand
GGCGGCGAGCGGGGAGCGCCAGCCGCCGCCGCCCGGGCCGCGCTCGCCCTGCCCCGCGGAATCCCGCGGGTGCCAGTAAAGCCCTGCCTGGGAGCCCTGCCAAGGCGGTCTCGCTTTGATATTCCCCGCCACGGCCGCTCCTCCGCTTGCTCCTAACCACGCAAATGCGAGCTTGCCCCGGCACTCTCCATAATAAACACTGAGCGCGTTTCGCTGGGCGCCCAAAGTAAATACTGTATCGGAGAAGCGGGGTTGCGCTGGGAAGCTGAAATCTTCCACTTTTTCGCACGTAGCAACAGACTGAGGCGTCGTGCGCGCCCTCCCCGAGCCAGGCTCGGTGTGATTTACTTTCTGGTTGCAATGCAGATATTCACTTGTCAGTTCAAGGGCAGGACAGAAACTGTGCAAGCGGAGTCTTGTGAACGGAAATCTCCCATTTACGAGGTTCTGCTCCAGCACCAAAAGCCACCCTCCAGCACCTTTGTTCTGCATGCAGCTGCTTTTACACACACACACCCCCTCCGCCCTCCACGCAGCCACATCACCATCCAACCCTTCTTCCCGCGTCTCACTCCTCAGATGGATTCTCAGTCTTTTCCCGACTGACCCTGGGGGAGGCGGCGGGGGGGAGCAAGGGGGAGGGAGCCCAGGAGAGGTTGATGATGAATGACAAGGCAAATGATAAGAGCCGAAGCGACAGCAAAAGCAAACAGAAGTGGTCTCTCGCAGGGCCCAGAATCGTCCGCGGCCGCGGGAGCTGTGCCTGTGCCATGAAGGCACGGTTGGCCTCCGCAGGCAGCCCGGCTTCTCCGGGGCGAGATAAACACATTTCGGTCACGTGGCGAGCCTATACGGTGCCGTGCTCCTATTTGCCTTCCCCGCTCGCTTTTCGCTTTTCACAATAACATGCCATCCGCCAGCCAGCTCCGGGGCTAACCTCACCTCCCTGGCGCCCGGCCAGCCCGCCCGGGCCCGGCCGTGCAGGGAGAAGCCGCGACTCCCGTGGGGAGGTTGCACCCTGGCCTGGGGCTGGCAGCAGCCCAAGCCAGAGCTGGGGAAGTGTCCGGCTGCATCCCGGTTTGGGGCTGGAGCGGGAGCTGGCTGCACGGGGGCGGCCTGCAGGGGCCAGGACTGGCCACATCCCCAGGACAGGGCTCAGGAAGAGTGCGGTGTCCCCGCAGGGTGAAGTTTCGCCCGGGGCTCGCAGGTGCGGGGCGTGTGCGGGTGGTGCCGGCTTCAGGCCGAGGGAAACCCCCGCATCTGCGTCAGGCTCGTCCGGGCGTAGAATGGGCTCCGAAGAGAGGAGAAGGGAACGGGGCACCCGCGGCGAGACGCCAGCTTTGCTGTTTTAAAATGGCTGAAAAGGGTGTCCCCGGGCATCCCCTTCCCGGTAGCAGCAGCGGCGAACCCCGTCGCCCCGAGCACCGCGGGCGCTGGCGGCAGCCCCGGTTGGTTACGGCAACAATGAGCCACCGCGGGCGCGCCCGGTGCCTCCCCGCTGCCGGGGCCGGCCGGGGGCAGCGCCGCGGGGCCGGGGGTGGCGTTCGGGGGAAGCGGGAGGCTGGAGCCGGCCAAGTGCCCCCCCCGCCCGGCGGAACGAGCGTGCTGTTTAATCCCTTTATCCCCGCTCGCTGGTGGCAGTGCGAGCCGCCGGGCCGGGAGCCACCCGCCAGCCGCCGGGGAGGCAGCGTGCTGGCTCGGGGCCGCAGATGTCGCCGGGTGGGAGCAGGGAGCCGATCCCCAGCGGCACCACCTCCATAACGGCAGCAGCCCCCGGGGACCCGCGCACCGGAGGGTTCGCACCCTTCGGAGCCCCGGAGGATTTCCTGCCGTCGGGCACCGCAGCCGTGCCCCAACATCCCGCTCGGGGCCCGGCTACCTCCGTATCTCGTTCCCGGGGCAGGCCTCTCTTCTGTAGCCGCGGGAGCCCGGTCTGCAACCTCCCCTCTCTCCGGACCCCCCCGGAGCCCCTGGGCGAGCGAGGAACAGCCCCCGGTGAGCTGCCCACGTTGCAGCCCGTGCTCCGAAATCCGGCAATTATGCAAATACCCGGGACGCTCTCCTCTTTGATCTGAACTTGCTCGGAATGATCCCTTCTCATTACGGGGCATGAAAATGCCTCTCGGACGCGTAAAGTGAGCTACAGAGCTCCTTTCATTCCCTTTTGTTGTCCGCACCGGGCTCGTCCCTCCAGCCTCGCATTCCCCAGCGCCGGGAAAGAGGACGGGAAGGGGCTCCCGGGGGAGGCGGCGGGACGTGGGAGCAGCCCGGGCCGCCTGTTGTCATGGCGAGGCCAAGCGTCTTCCCAAGTTATGTGCGACTAATGGGTTTGTGCCCCGCTCGGCTCCGGCTTCACCTTTCCCCCCGCTGCTCGGCTCCCCGCCGACCTCCCCGCCCGTGCTCCGGGAGGCAGCGGCGGCGGCCGTCGCCCCGCCGAGCCGCGGAGCCTCGTCCCTCTGACTCACTGCCTGCCTATCGAACGCCGCGAGGCTCAGCAGCGCGGGCGGAGGCAGGTGGCTGAGGACTCCCGTCGAAGGGAGTGCAGTCCTCGAGCGACTTTAAACGCCATCTTTTGCTGTGCTCCGTACAACCTCTTGTTTCAGTTTTGATAACTGAGGCTAACGAGACGCTGAAAGTATCAGAGGCTTAGAATGTCTACGCAACCGTGGATATGATTTTCAAGACTCCCAAGAGCCAGGGCTGGGATTTTCTGTTATCTTATTTTCTCTCTTCTCTCTCTCTCTTTTTTTTTTTTTTTCCTCTTTGAAGGGATATTAAGAAAGTTTATGCCGTCTTGAAAACTACTCGTCTGTAAGAAAAACATTCTGACCAATTGCTGGAGGCCATTTTATGAAACCTCAAGGAGGTTAATAGCTTGCATAATTTCACGAATACCAGGTCTCTCCTTAACACCTTTTTCTCATTCTCTGCCATTTACTCAGACAAACCAGGAGCTCTGTAGGCCAAGCACTCCCGTGACAGACAATGGATTCCTACCTGTCTGAGGGGCCTGCGCCAGAAAACGGATGGACTTCTTCCCTGCTCTGCTCATGCACGGTGCTGAGAGAAAGCCTGCAATGTATCTGTGAGACTAAGGGATGCACATGAAAGAGGACACAGTGTAAGGAGCCCACCCTAAGTATGGAGGCTGCGTTTTCCATTTTGCTGGAATTTGCTATTTCATCTAGAGAAGCAGTGGTAGATATGGCATGAATGAAATTGTGCTGCTGCAAAACAAAGCTGAGCAAATGGGAGAAGGAGAATTATTTAAACTGTTTCTAAAATGTTGTCATGTTTGTTAACAGCTGCTTAACTCCGGTGTCTAACAAGCTCTTGGAAAATAAGTTTATTAATAAAGAAAAGAAAAAGGCAATGCCCCTGCTTGCTTACAATTAAATGATGACAGCTTATAATGCATTCCTTTGAGACCTCCAGTAATATCAGGGCTCAGGGGACTGGAAATATCTTATTCACAGATTTTTTAAACTAAGAACGGACTGTTATGATCAGCTGGTCTGACCTGCCACATATCATGGGCCAGTGAATTTCAGCCAGACATTCTTGTATCAGACCCATAAATTCTGCCTGAGCTTTTAACCTGGCATCCAATCTTGCTCTGAAGACTTTTAAGTAACAAGAAAAACCACTGCTTGCCTCAGTTGTTCCAGTGGTTATGTTTTTTTTTAAAAAGCACCTATTTCTGCTCAGAATTCATAGAGCTTCATTTTCCAACATAGGATCTCATTATGCCTTTGTCTGCCACATTAAAGAGATCTTGACTATCAGAAATCTCCCCATAGAGACACTTAGGGCACTTAAAGACTATGATCAAACCAAGTCATAGCCTCCTCTTGGATAAATTAATAGATGGGATTTCTTTAGTCTTTTGCAATAAGATGCGATTCCCAGACCTTGAATCACTCTCCTAACTCTCTTCTGATCCCATATTAATTTGCCAATGCACTTTTAACATGCAAACACCACAACAGAGCCAGACACAGTATTGCAGCAGCAGCCTCATTCATGTCGGAAGCACTAATGGCATCATTAAGTTTACTTGTTTAAAACCCTATGTAGATTACTTTTATAGATAGCCTTAGCAATACTGACTTTATTAAAACCCCATTTAAAAAGTCACCTGTCTTCACGCAGACTTGTGTTGTTCATCAAAATCACAGTGCTGAGCATTGCTTGACCAAAATGCAAAGCTAGCTTAGTTTTTCTGGCTAGGGCTTTTTCAGTGCTCCACCAGCCCTGACCTTCAGTAGGGCTTCATGCCTTTTTCTTTTGTCTCTAAGAAGCTACTGCTGCATATTCTCACAATGGCACTGGATGTACAGTGACAGAGAAGCATAGACAGAGCTTCACTACACCATTCCGTCTTTTCCCTGTTCCTCTCTTGGGGTACCAAAGCCCTCACTAAGTTGCTCCAAGACTCAGGGAAGTTCAGTCCTTTCAGTGCCCCAGTGGTGGGGCTCAGTTTTGAGACACTCCTTCCCAGATAGCTCACAGAGAGATTCCATGGGGGCTTTCTCAACCACGTCAAAGGGTCTGCTTTCACACCTCAGCCCATCACCCATCCACCTTCTTATGAAAATCTGCTCCAAAAGACAGACATTAAGCATAGTAACACTGTGAGTGATGTTGCATTGGGTGCTGCAAGCCTGGACTCTGTTCTGCATGAGAGGTGGACTGAGTTGAAGCCAAAATGTCCTGGATTATTTGGGTGAGACAGGCTCCCAAAAGCCTCAACAGTAGCTGGGACTGCATTGTGCTGGGCTTTGCACAGCGAGGAGGAAACAATCTGACCCAACAATCTCTTTTCCTTTTATTTGCATCCTCAAAAGCAGGAAATCATGTAGGATAGACACATTCTAGGAAATGGCTGAGCCTCAGCTTTGGACGCGATTGCTGTGCTTCCTAGCAGGAGTCACACCTGAGCAACTCTCCTTTATTTATTTTCCTCCCAAATTATAGGTCTTTTTTCATGGTCCTGCTTGGAGATTTAGGTTGGTTATGGTCATGCATCAGACCAAAGGTGCTTTTCCTACCAAGGGCAATCAGACTGGCACACAGCATCTTCCCGCTCCCTCAGTTTCCCAGGCTGTCCCTACTGAGATCTGCGCCCTAACAGAGGTCATGGCACATGCAGGAGACTGGGTGAGCTTAGTGGGCCTGCACCATGGTCACCTCCTGCTGGGAAAGCAGCTATGACCTGCCTGGGGAAGCTGGTCCTTGTGTAGGAATGATTCTCCATTTGCACAGAGCTACTTCAGGGACTTGCTTGCCACTTGTTCTGCCACTACCTCTGGGGACGTGGTAGCAGAGCATAAAGCCAGTGTAACTACACTTTTTATGCTAAGGTGAACTGTGATGAAATTCACATTACGTTAGAGAACCTTGAGGCTGCTTCTGCAGCACCTGTCGAGGCCCAGCCTGCATAAACGAACACCAAGACAGGGACGGCACAGGATGAAGGGTTACGTTTCTTTTATGCTTATGCCCCATCTCATGTTTTGCACCATGCGGTTGCACCACAACTGCCCCTTTAATAATAAATTATCCATGAGCTTAAATTATTTCTCCCATGACACACAGCATAGCCTTCATGTCCTACTAGTAGCAGCCCTCCCTTCGTTTATACTTTCCACGTGCCCTCATTTTACTATGAGTCAGACACTTGCCCTCTCTTCCTATGACTTACACTTTCCTACCTCAGAGGACACATATATCAGAAGACACATCTGATGGCCCAGTTTATGGATATCCTCTCATACCATGGCTATTACTTCTTTCCAGAACCACTGCTAGATAGCCATCGGGTTCAAATCAAACTCTCCGTTGGACCTGACCATGGAAAAGCGAGCACAGAGAAGTCACCTTTGTTTTAACAAAACACCCTTGAGTTGCACTTATTTCTAGTAAGCAGCACATTATCCTCACTCGCTGTACGAAAATGCAATTTTTAATTTTAAAAAGCAATAATCATTCAAACCATGGGACCTGCAGCTTTGAGGCACTGCATACTGCACGATGGGATTGCTTCTCTTCTGCCTAATTCACCTGCAAGCACACGTCACCCAGCCACTCATGACAACCTGCGCTTGCCTCTTTCCAGGCTGCTGCAGCCAACAGTATTTGGGTCTGAGCGACTCTTTTGGGGTCTGCTCCCCTCCAACTCTCTTAGGGGTTTGCCAGTGGTTTTCATGGAGAGCAGAACGAGGCTGTATGTGTAAAAACCAATGTTGACATTTCCTTGTTTAAATATCATACCTCAGAGGGGGGTCACGGGAGCCAAGGCCACCAGAAAGGGTTCCCCCACAAGCTATTATTTCCTTTTAAAAGCACCAGGGACCAGCAGTCTCAGCTGGGCCTCACACCCGCATGTCTGCCCTTCTCTGTGAGCTGGCTGACTGCTGCCAGTGCCACTTAGCAAATACAGATGTTCAGGTCTTTTTCTTTCACCATGGGCTTCACTCATCCCTGTGCAGAGGTCTGCTACTAAATGAATGCATCGTTTAAACCCTGTTTTCAAGGCCATGCAAAATACACACCCCATCCACGCTCACCTCACTCTTTGCTTGCAAAAATCTACAGCGGTTTCCTATCAAGTTTGAAACAAATGGCATTCAAACTTATTTTAAAAATTAATTGAACCAATACATCAACAACTTTCATGTGTTCGGAGCCTGCACGGCCCTCGCCTGGGAAATTAGAACTGCAGGAGGGTACTTCTGCATTTAAATCAATGGAGCTCTCTTTCCTGACAAGGTTGCCTTCACACTAAGCCAAGCAGCTCTACCAGGGCTCTAAAGAAAGGAGACCATTAGATGTCCTGCACCTATGGCACACCTGATCTACCTGCCAGGAGAGTTTCCTGGGAAGCTGTGGAAGTGTAACCCTCACATCAGCATCATATGGGCAACGCTGTTGGGGGGTCCTTCTACGCCCTGCACCCTAGTTCCTTTCTCTTCCCTCTAATCCAAGCAACACCTCACCTGCTGTGCCTTATTCCATGCATTTTCCCCCTGTTGCCCATGTGGGAGTGTCATGCTGAGAGTGAGCAGCCTCTCAAGGTGATATCAGATGCTGAGCTAGAAAAAGTGTGTTTGGGGACCGCTCAGAAAAAGGGGCAGAGAAAGTGACAGAAGACATGCCCTTTCCCAGGGAGGGAATGGCTGCAGGATTTATCTTTTTATCTAAACCCCTGAACAGATTTGCTGCCAAAAGAAAGATAATCCACATTATGTAGAAACACAATTGCATTCAGATGAACACACACACACAAACACACACTGTTCCCTTCTAACCACAGGACACAGACTTTGGGAGTGGTGGCCTTGGTGAGACATAGCAAAGGAACCCATGATTCAGTCCAGGAGCTCACCTGCCTCCCTGTACCACCAGCATAGCACTGGTGGTCATCTACCTCTATAGATTTTACAGGTTTTTCTTCTATTTTTGGGGCAGGCAGGAGCAATCTGTCTTCTGTGCCTACAGAATGCCCAGCACTCTAAAGTTGCTGGCACATAACACAACATTTGTGAACCTGGAAAAATAAAATACCACTGAAATGTAGCATATGTTGATCGCCCTATTTATCTCTCTATGTCCTGAGCCTTACCCTAGTCCAGAACCTCTCCCTACTCTTTTATATTTCGATGATAGGAACTGTACATTAGACGATGCAAGGCAGAGGCTACCCCAAAGAAACAAGACAGGCAGCATAAACACAGTTTCTAAGAATATGAAGGCATCATCTAGGTGGTCATGTAGTGGTCTTTAAGAATTTTTTTTGACAGGAGTTTTGAAATCGTTTCTCCCCTTCTCAGAAGTGTTCTTAGGGTGGTGAGATGTTAAAACAGTGAAAAAGAGAGATAAGACTTGACAAACTGTAACTGGGAGAACATCAAAGCTGTAAGCCTGACTGCAAGAAGGCCTGCAGGCTGATGGGGACTGAATGCCTGCAGCCTGCTACTTCTTGCAAATTAAGACAGGCAGCAAAGGGCTGGGGTTAGAAGAGGGGCCTGGGGTGCCCCTGTGTTCCAACCTGAAGAAGTTTTCATCGTTTTTGGTGTACCAGCCAAATCCTCCAAGCCACTGGGGGTTTGCCCATTCTGCTTTGGTAATGTTCTTCACTGCTTTGTTTCTGAGGTTTGGCCATCACCACGTAACAGCACTTCCAAGGAGATTTTAAAATGCCTTTGGGGCATCAAGGGGACAGCAGTGGGAAGAATACCAGAACCAGCTTGGTCTGAGACAGTGGGACTTAGATCCATCCAGGCATGAATTCAGTGAAAACCAGACAGGATCAGGCTGAAAGTGGCATAATGTGCTGTTGGAAGCAAATCCACATAGTTTCAAGTACACACAAACCATTTTCTATGGGACCTTGGAGTGCTTTACAAGAGCACTCAAGGGACCAGGTAACTTTTAGCATGGTGAATTTCAGCTGCATAACCAAGGCTTAACACTGTGACCACAGTCCTCCCTGAGGTAGGGATGACTGCAAAGGCCAAGCCAGCAAGTTGGAAAGGATTGTTTTCCTTTGTCATTGCTACTGTCTGGTTTCCCAGCTTCTTGTTATGCATACTGCTTGAAAAGTGATATATGTTACCATCACGACACAAGCCTGTGCTTTTCTCTCCCATTCTAAAATGCTGGATGTACCTAATCAGAAAGCAGCTCCGTGCAGAACCTACAGGGAGGTGTGGAGACCCTGGGGCCATTTTTGCCTCCTGCTCTTCAGGTTGCTCAAAAGTTTCAGTCCTGCCTTCAGACAGTGAACAACAAGGCTCAGGGCTAGGAACAGCAGTGGTATATAATACCTGTGCAGTATCCCTCCCCTCACAAAGCAGGGACCAATCAACTACACCCAAACCCCATCAGGCCCCTGAGAAAGGAGTTTCAGTATTGGTTTGCCACAAACCTTGTCCCAAACACAGAAGAAAGAGCCTTTCTCAAGCCAACCTGAAAGAATTGCATTGACACACACATATCTGCTGTTGTCTCATTCTTGCACTCTTCTTTCAGGGGCTTCCTTGGCATGGGAGAGGGTATCCCCAAGCCCTCATTCACATGTACCTACAGGACTGCTTCCCAACCACAGTTTATATCCCGTTTTCCCCAGACAAGAGTTACTCTGACATCTTCACACACACACACACACACACACACAGGGATCTTTCTGAACGCCATATGCATCATCTTTTGCTCCCCTGCTCCCAGGCAGACCAGGGCTCAGCCTGCCCAGGCATGTGCCACACCACACCTCTTCCCCATGGTCTGCCCAGAGTCCGTCCCCATTTCCTGCACCTTCCACTGTGCCAACACCAGCCACATCTGGAGGACCAGAGCAACTGCTCTGGTGCAACAAGGGCACACGAATTACTTACCTCCTAGCCAGTCCTCCCTGCTGTGTTCCAGCAGGAGTGGCACAGTGCTCTTGCTCCTGCTTCTTAAGCAGCGCTCAAAGGTACAGGGCAGGTTATAGATTTTTGCCTCTCTCTGAGTTTTGGGCTCAGCAGCAGTACCTTGTGCTCATCAGGCCTCACTGTTTGCAGGGCTGCACAGGCAGCTGGCCTGCTGCTGTGCCTCTTCACTTCCTCTGTCATCCCTGATGCGTTAAAACTTCCTCCAAAGGCCAAGGGGGTGGAAGGGAGCAGAGGAAGAAGGCAGAGTTCTGTGGGACACCAGGGATGGGAATCACTCCGGGGTGCTGGTGACAAGCGTGAAGGCATCTGGTCGGCTCTGCAAGCACAAGGCAGTCGGGAGCAGGGGGGTGCGGGCTGGGAGGTGTCACTTGCATGACCTGGAGCCGGGGCCATCACCGGGTCGGGGGACAAACCACCCTGGCTGGCTCCCGTCGGGCTCCCGGGGGCAGAGGCACAGCCCAGACACCGCTCCCAGCCCCACGCCGTGCTGCACATACTCCTCGGGGACCGGGCACGTCTCACCGGGACCTGTCTCAGCCCCGCAGTCCTCCCGGCTAGCTCAGCCCCGGGGGATACCCGGAGGAGCCCTGTGCCGCCCCTGGCCCCAGCCCGACGGCACGGCCCGGTCCGGCCCTGCCTGCCTTGCCCAGGGCTACCAGGTGGTGCTGGCCCCGGGCAGTGTTTTCCGGGCTGGGGAACGTGGCTTACATCAGCCCGAGCCAAAACCCCGGCCGTGCAAATTACCCCTGTCCTGGGAAGAGCCTGCGATGTCCTGGCTGCCTGGGGGTAGCAGGGAGCTCCAGAAAATACCAAGTGCGTGCTTGGACTGCATCAAAGGTATTTATTTTGATTGTCCCTTGGCTATAACTTTCATCTTTCGCCTTTGTTTTATAGCTGCTCAAGTTTACTTGCAGAATTAAGACAGATTTGGGGGGGAGGGGGAGGAAGGGGGTAGGAAGCCTTTGTTCTCCGGAGTGTGCTTGTCTTACTTTTGCATCATGTGGCCCGAGCGGCACACACACACATCCCCCCCGCCCCGACCGTATTTACTCTATCTCGAGTGAGTCCTTTGAAGGAGAGGGCAGAGTCGTCGTTAACCCCCTGCGTGCCTGCTGGGCCCTCCGCCGGCAGAGCCCGCCTGTGGCGGAGACGCAGCCGGTCCTGAATCCCGGAGCCACGGGTGTCGCTTTGACGGACGGCATCAGTGGTGTGTTTGTCCCCCCCTCCTCCCCCGAAAAAAAGCCCACAGCGGCCATCCCGTGGCGGTCTCGGCTCCAGCAGGACGCACGGGGAGGCAGCGGCGGTGGGCCTCTCGGAGAGAGCCCGGGGATACCCCCTTGAACACTCGCAGACTGGGCTGCTTACACGAGGCTAGAGATGCCTACAAACTCGAAACAGCTGCCGGGCTTTGCTCTGGCCTGACTGCTAAAATACGCCGATCTCCTTTTAATCTGTTTCATATTCACAAATTAAGCACTTAGCCTAGGTAATAAATCATGAGGCAGTTTACGAGGCTAGCAGGAGACAAACAAGTGGAAAGGGAAAACAATCGCCTAGAAGTAGATTCCGTATAACTGAAAATACAACTCGGAAATGTAAGAAATGTAACTCGGAAAACCTCGCCCGCGTACCCCGGGGCGGCGGCAGCACCCCGCGGGCCCGGCAGAGCCCCGCCGCTGGCAGGGGGGGCCGCACCGGGACCGCCCGAGCCCGCCCTTGTCGGTGCAGCGGGGCTGCGGTCGCACCCCGGGCTCGTGCCTTTGTGTCTTCCCCGGGTACCGGCCGCCCGCACCGGCTCCGCCTGGGAGAGAGTCCCGCGGCAGCCGGCCTGGAAATAATGACTCGAGCTGGCGATAACCTCGTCTTGCACACACGCACACCGGCTCGGTTCCGGCTGGGGCGGGCGGGGAGGAAAGTGATGATGGAAAAAAATTAAGTGCGGGCTCGCCTCACGCTGAGCCGCTCACAGGCGCCCGCGTAGGTTGTGGCACTTCCCAGTGCACTTCCCCAGTCCCCGGGGAAGGCAGCCCCGAGAGGTGGCAGGGGGCACCTGAGCGCACGCTCCCGGCCGCCGGGCACAGGGGAGGGGAGCAGCTGGGTAGTAGTGCCTTGGTTACCCGAGTTGCGTCCTGCTCCTCTTTCCGGGGTGGCCGGTGGAGGGGGGCACCACGGCTGGCCAGGGACACACGCCCCCCCAGCCCCCGCGTGGGGCCACTGTCACGCCCACCCC
>WEKY01048653.1:128142-243481 GCA_013390045.1 Picathartes gymnocephalus | reverse complement strand
AAAAAAAAAAAAAAAGGCACAACCCACACAGAGAAGTCATCGAGTCTTTAAAAAATAATTAGGAAGAAAAACAAGCTGAAACTGCGGACAAGGCGCTGGAAACTCCACGCTGCTGCCGCTCGTGGCTGCGCTAATCCCAGAAGGCGGGAGCAGATGGAACCCCTGCCCACTGCCCTGCCCTCTGCGTCCGCGCCCGGCCGCCCGCACACGCGTGGGCAGCTGCGGGGGAGCCCGCAGCCCCCGCCCGAGATCGCTGGGCTCCGAGCGGCTCTGCGGTTGCCCAAGGGAAACAGGAAGGTGTGGAGGGACAGGCGCAGTGACTCTCCTGCGGCAGGGACGGGGACCCAAGGGTCAGTGTGGGATATTCCCGGGAGGACGAGCGCAGCCCGCGGGGGTCGCGGGCAGCCCCCTCGGGAGGGCACGGCTGTGGCCGAGCGCCGCTTAGCGCAGCTATTTCGGCAGCTTTTTCTTCTGCTGCTACGGCTGCTCGGGAACCACTTTTCCCCGTCACAAACATGCCCTGCGGGCTAGCTCAGCCCCCACGGCGGTTTCCCTCCGTGGCAACCTTTGCGCCGGCTCTCGGCCCGCTAGTTCTCAGAATTACAGTGAAGTGCCTTTACGGGCAGCAGATTAAGTTGTGCTGCGAAGTGAAGCACCATCGCCTGGGGCGGCTGCGGGGGGGGGTTTTTCACGGGTGGGAAGTGAGGTGGGCGATGCCAGGCCGGCGGCGAACCCCTCCATTGCCCGCGGCTGGAGGGATGGCTTAGCGGGGCGACCCACGGGTAGGAGGCAGCTTCTCCCCGCAGCGAGTTTGGGACGTTTAAGGTGACGGCACGGTCCGCCCTGAAGGCAAGAGTTGCTCTACAAACTCAGGTGGGACATCCATGCCCAGACTAATCAGACGTGCGGGCCATTTTTCCCCCAGAAGTTTCGGCGCAGCGAGGGGATCCAAGGACAATAAAACATCACCCGTGCTGGCGCCAGGAGAAAGCCCAGGCGCTGACCCTTCGCTCCGCTCAGAAGCCCCCAGGGCAGGACTCGATACCGCGCCTGCCATCCCCTTTGCACGGCACCCCCCCGCTCCTCCTTCCGGGGAACGGCGGGGAAAGCCTTGCTCCCGGCTGCACGCAGCCACAGACCGCCGGCAGGGCTGCGGAGCCAGGAGCAAGCTGAGCCCCTGCGGAGTGCCGGGCGAGGGGTACCGGGATGCGCAGGGACAGCTCATCTCGCTCCCCGCCGGGCCCGCAGAGCGGCGGCCGGGGAGAGTCGTGTGGCGGGCATCCATCACCTTCCCCTGCCGTCTCCCGCGGGCAGCCCTCGGCTGCTGTTTATTTTGTTATCAAATCAATTAAGCTGCCGCTCTCTTATAAAACGGGGGCAGGAGGGGAAGGAGGAGGAGGGGGTTTGGAGTAAAACTGTGGCCACTCCTTTGACTTCGTCTCACCAAAGCAAAGAGCTCCTCCTGTTGGAGAAATGATTTCCTGCCGGATGGGAAACCCTCACAACACGCGAGGAATTTAATTACTTTGAGTAACGTGGGTTTATGCTATAGTATGAAATTGTTTTATTATTTTATTTTATTTTATTTTATTTTATTNGGTTTATGCTATAGTATGAAATTGTTTTATTATTTTATTTTATTTTATTTTATTTTATTTTATTTTATTTTATTTTATTATCTGTAAGGACCTGCACTAGCACCCATGCCAGTCACTTGGTGTAAATATATTCTGTGGTCTACTTCTCTGTTGCCATCATGTCTGGCCACTGGTGCCTGGTCAAACACTAACTTCAAAACGGTGGACCCTTCCTGTGCTGTGCCTTTGTAATACCAACACAATACTTGGCACCTTGTGAGTAAAATCTAGCAGATGTAGAATTTTTTGGCTTGATCCAAAGTCTCCCAAAAATCTGTCCTGGTCTCTGGATGGCTGGAAAGGTTTACATTGGTTCCCATCATCAAATCAGCTGTCATGGAGGGTAATTTCTAAATCTGTGCGCTACAAATTCATGTCCATGATTACATTAAAAGTCCTTTTAAACTGACAGTTTCTGTTAAATGAGGTAAGTCGAACTGGGGATCCAGTATAATTACAACTGGTATCTTTTGGAGAAACCCTGGCAGAAAAACCCAAGCATTTGATGAGCAAAGAGATTGCTCCAAAGACTTGTGATTTTCTGGGACGTGTCCTCTGAAGGCGGTGTCTGGCTGGAAGCATCGATCTGGCTGCCAGAGGAGAGCACCTGGCCAGCCCACCCTGCAAAAGGCAGGACTGCTGGGTTTCAACAAGGGCTTTTGCTCTTTCTGTCTGAACAAGCTCTGCTTTTTACCACTCTAGTTGCTGCCAACCATTTAAGACTGTACACTACTAAACAGTGATATATCATATTTGCTTCTTTTATAGCAGTGCAAAGAGGATCCAGATCTCCCCAGTCACAGAATGCTATGTTCTAAACTTACCTTTGTTTAGTTTAAAATCAACTACAATACTCATTGCAAATACTGACATCAGCAGAAAAATGGTGTTCTTACTCCCTCCCCGTGTTGTAAGAACTCTAAAGACAAAGCCCAGTGTGCTGGACAGGTACCTCATGGGAGACACTTTCAGAAAAAGTCACTGATTATAAAGGCCTTAATTTCTGGGCTCTCAGCTACAGCTTGTGTGGAAAAGTGGGTGCACTTGCAATCAGCAGCTATTTAGAAAAATTCCAGCTTAATTCTGGTAGGCCAAGAATGGATCAAAATGCTAAAACATGCATGTGCAGTAATGTTTGGAAGATGGTGAAAACTATGAGCTGAGGGTGCACTTCAAGATATTTTCTACTATTTCTGCACCAAGAGATTATCCATTTTAGAATAATTTACTTTACTACATTTGCTAAATACAGCTGAGTTCTGTTTTTTAACCAATGGCTGCACTATCTCAGGCCATCTGTTTCTCCTACCCAATGCTGCAGCAGCCCAGAGCTTCATGAGATACTAGGGCCACATCTTGACGATTTCAGAAGTGCACTCTCATTCACAGTGGGAGAGTGAAGTCAATAGTTGTGATCTTAATATGTCAACAAAACAACAATTTTGAGAGAAAGACAGATTATTATTTTGTTATGCTTTAGTGGTTACTCCTTACCACCACTTTCATCCTCTCTCAAAATTTACTGAAAAGAGAAAGAAAAAATAGTGTCTTACCTACACCAGGCACTTCCAAAGCCATAGAAATAATCAATGAAATTGATTAGTGTAGCCTTCAGCTATCTGTGAGCATGATTTCACCTTCTCCACGTTATGTCAGCCACATCCACCACCCACAACCCACACACCTCCTCCCTCCATCCCCACACAAGCTGTGTAGCCGTAAGCTCAAACTGCGCAGCGTGGTTTGCAGGAGGAGCAGTTGTGTGGATCCGTGGTGCCCTGAGAAGCAGCGGGAGTTCAGGGTGTATGGTCTCAGCAGCTGGTGGGAGGGAGCTGTGTAAGATGGTACAAATTGTTTTTGTTTATTTCTAAGTGGGAATCTGTTGTGGGAGAGTTCATGGTGTGGAGACGTTCTGCCCTGCTCCCTGTGCTGCTGTGAGTTAGGTGGTGCCCTAAGGAAATACGGTGCTGCATTTTGTTTCCTTGGCAGGGGAGGTTTGCGTGCAGGGTTCAGGTTAAAGGTTTCAGGTGGGAAGGGAGAGAGGAAGCCTGTGGGTTCTAGAAGTTGGTGGGGTGACGTGCTGAATGTGAAACTGTGGTTAAGGGCTTCACAACCCAAGTGAAGGCTTGGCTTGGGACTTCATGGCTTTCTAATGTTTTTGTTGGTGGGATGTGCCACCAGCAACTTCAACGGATTTTAAACAATATTTTTGGTTTGGTGGGATTTCTGTGCAAACATTGACAGATGGCATGGGTAGCTCACGTATTTTCATCTCTGTTCCTCCCCTAGTGTCTTGCAAAGTCCTAAATCTTCACATACTACCTTGCTTTCTGTGTGACCTCTTTACTTGACTCTCCTTCTCTCTCTCCTTTTCCAGACCACGTCCTGGATTAATTCTATATTCTGCTGTTCCTAGAGCCAAGGCTAACTCTTTTCTCCTGTTTTCTGACTCTTTGGTCAGCTCTTTCAATGCTCATTTAGAAAGAATAACTGGAGAGTTGATGTATTATGGGCACAGAGGAAAAAATAAAGGCAGTGAGGGAGAAGAGAAAGAGAAAGGGGATATGTGTGGGACAGTAAGGAGGGCAGCATGAGAAGAGGTGGTAAAGATATTGAAGTGTAGGTGGGGGCTTGTCTGTAATGTTCTCTGTGGGTTTGCAGGACTGACAAGCTCCAAGGAGGAGGGAGAGGTGAGAAAACTGACTCTGTAGTCAATCTGGACCCAAGCAGGGAGAAACAGAGGGACTGTGAGCTGACAAAGCCTGGGCAGCCCTCTACCCTGAACAGCTCTCATGTAAGCTCTCCTTCCCCTTCCCTGCTGCCCCACACAGTCCCATTGCTGCAGCTGCCTGCACCCCCCTGCCCTGCCAGCTGAGCTTCCCGGGGTGCAGAGAAAAAACATGCCAGGGAGAGACTGAGGGAGCAGAGCTGGGTTCCTGGAGGGGTAAAAGGCCAGCAGCCCTTAACCCCATGGGGAGAACCCTTAGAGGGAGACAGACCCTTGCTCCTGCCTCAGCTTTGTGGGGCAGTCAGGGCTGGCACACACCAGCACAAAGGTGCAGCTCCTCTGGCACGGGCTGAGGCAGGAGAGTAGAAGGTGACGTGGGCAAGACTTCTGCAAGGACAGCTCCAAACACTGCTGATCTGTGCAGAACCTCAGGGCCCAGAGCCAGGCTTAGTCCATTCCTCCTCTACTGCAGAGGCACTGGAGCACCTGGGGCTTAGTGGGGCTTCACCACTTACACCCAGCGCTGTCACTCGCTCATCACATCATGTGCACAGCACACGTATCCCACACATCTCACTCCCCTGTTACCTTGAAAATCCACCTCCATAGTTTCTATTATCAGGTGAGCAATGCAAGAGGTGAAAGGCTTTTAAGCTCACATTACCGGCAAACCCAGCCATTCCCTTTGGCTAAACCCAGCATAATTCGGACCTGCCACCCGAACCAGGAGGAATGATTTGTGGTGCCTGAAATTGCCCAGGTACAAAACAACAGAAACCTGGAGGTGCCGTCAGATCTTCCATCTGTAAAGTCTGGTATTTACAATTATTTGGAAATAAAATGAACATAATTTAGAAATGAGTTGCTATGGCAGAAAATAATGTTAACCCTTCTGTGCCTTATGCAAGAGTCTCTAAAATCTGGAGATTAAACTCAGCCAGGAAAGTTTGATACAGAGGGATTTGATTCCTCTGTTGGCTGCAAATTCCAGACTGGCTTTAACTATGACCTTAGCACTGACATCCCCCCTTCTACTTGATTGAGCACAGTTTATTTTAGCAGTATGCACACCAGCTTCCCCTAATATGAATCCCTGCCACAAGAAATCACTGGCATCCCTTGAAAATACCATGGAAAGCTTTTGGTCACTGCTTGAGAGCAGAGAAGGTATTTGAAATGGAGAATGAGACTGAAAATGGGGTGTGGGAAAGGAAGGATTTAATATTTAAATGAGGCTCTTGAATTCCTCACATTACAGAGACACCAGGAGCAAGATTCAGCCCTTGCTCTGCACTGTCACACACAGTCTGTGACAGTCACTGTGCCTTTTTTGTGGTGCAAGCCAGAAGAGGAACTGATCCAAGCTTTCGAGCAACAGGCTGTGTGTTGTCAGCATCATGGGGTGGCTGCGTTGTTTATACAGCTCCTAAAGGAGGTATTGGATTGGCCACTCCTTTTGTACCCTACTGATGCTGGAAACCTCACCTTTAAAAGAAGAAATTCTGCATTTGCCTCCATTTTCAGTGTTTTGAACCACATGGACACAGCCAGAAAAAATACAGGTGTAAGCCTATTCATAAAATGTAAACATTTATTACAAATCGTCCCAGTAACCTCTTTTACCATCTCTTCAGCTTAATGTTGCTAGGTAGGGCAGGTGAGGCAGCTGGCAGGGCTTAGTTAAGTATCATTTTAAATGCCCAATTTTTAAAAAAGAGAAATTTCACCAGGTTGTGGAAGATTGGGCTCTACTTTGTTAGTGATTCTTACTGAAGACAAATTTTAATGGTATTTGTGCCTAAAAATATTTTAAAACCTGCTTCTTGGGGCAGAATACAGACTCCAGGCACCTGACCAAAACAGTAAATTGCTGTCAGTGACACAGCCTATGCATATTTAGGGGACCCTGCTCTGCCCTCTCCTTGACAGGATAGCAGGCTGCCTTGGGGTTCATCTGCTCATATCACTGTCATCTGTCATGACATATTCATATGGGACCCAGCTGCCGAAGCTTACACTGAGAAAGAGAAAATGTAAAAATAATTGGTTGATGTTTATGTCGTTCCTTAGGCTACACCCACACAGCCCTTTTCAGGGTTCATTATTTGAAGAATCATTATCTTTACATATATATATATATATTGTCCTATATCTCAAGTGATACACCCTTCTACTTTTAACCTTTAAATAATGCAAGGGCAGAAAAAGCCTTGTTACCACCGAGCACCACCCAGTAAAATTGGCTGCGATTTAATGTCAATAATAAAGCATCATAACATTTTAGTAAACTCATTTCTGAGGTGGAATTGATTTTCTTAGATTTTCTGGGAGATTAGACAACTTTTCAACTCGAGAGTTTTAGAAATGCTCATCACTGGAGCCAGCAGTCTGAAGAGGATGAAATCTTTTGCACTGGTGCTGAGACTGCTCTGGGCCTGCTGCAAGCTACCCAAGACAAAATTGTGTCCCACCACAGGCATCTCCCTCAGAGCCAGACCCTACAGCAGAGGCACTTGGGATCTCCTGGAAGTGCAGCCCCTGTCGTGGTGGGTCCTGCCTCTCTGGTGCTGGGAAAGGAGATGACATCCTGGTCTTGCCCTAGCTCCCCGTGGAGAGGCAGTTAAGGGTGCAGACCTCAGCAAGGAGCAGGGTGTTGGCTCTGTACTGTGCACAGGAGTCATCCTGCAGACAAGAGGGGAGCACAGACTGTGTAAAGCTTATGGCAGTGGCTGCTTCCCTCTGAAACTGTGTCCCAAAAGGATTTGGGTCCATCAGGAAGGGCACTGTCAGCAGGTCAGGGAGGGGATCCTGCCCCTCTGCTCAGCCCTGGTGAGCATCACCTGCAGTGCTGTGTCCAGTTCTGGGCTCCTCGGGACAGGAGGGACATTGAGCTCCTGGAGTGGGTCCAGGGGAGGGTGACAAAGATGATGGAGGGACTGGAGCATCTCACTGAGGAAAGGCTGAGGGAGCTGGGCCTGTTCAGCCTTGGGAAGAGAGGGCTGAGAGGGGCCCTCATCCCTGTCTGTCACTGTCTGCAGGGAGAGGGCAGAGCATGGACCAGGCTCTGCTCCGTGGTGTCCAGCAATGGGACAAGAGGCAACGAGGAGAAACTGATGGCCAGGAAGTTCCACCTGAACATGAGGAAGAATTTCTTTCCTGTGCAGTGACCGAGCACTGAACAGATTGTCCAGAGAGGGTGTGGAGCCTCCCTCACTGGAGGTATTCCAGACCCATCTGGACACAATCCTGTGCTGTGTGCTCTGGGATGGCCCTGCTTGAGCAGGGAGGTGGGACCAGATGGCCCATGGTGATCCCTTCCAAACTGACCCATTCTGTGGTTCTGTGATTTTATGATTTTGTGATTCTGGATCATTGCAGTAACAGCAATAACAAAGCAATGATCATTGATTTGAATATCCTCAACAAAGTTCTGGGTTTTAAATATCATCATTAACCTGGCTAATACTGTTATATGGGAAATGAAGTGTGCAACCACCATCTTTCACTTAAGAGGTTGATTAAACTGAAATGGGTAGCTATGGATATAAGTAGAAGAGGATGCTTGTATGTATGATAAGTAAGAGAAACCACATGGACAGCTTCAGGAAAGTCAGCAAGCAAGCAGTAATCATAGCACCACTTGTAGCAGGACTGAGAAAATGCTCAGAGAAAGATCTCTGGGGTTAAAGTGCTTCCAAAAACAAAGTTGAAACTGGAGGAAAAGAAATTGTTTCTTCTTGTTTGATCCATCCTGCATTCTAGGTACCAATTGTTTCCAAATAAACAGCACCAAGGAAATAGCTTGCAGTTTCCAATTTCTAATAGATGTGGATGCTACATTTTAGTCATGCTGCCCACCAAAAAGCAATTATGCATTGAAGATGACACAAAAACATAAACACATTTTCAAGGAGCAAAAATTTTCCATGTTCCTTTTTGATAACTCCTGAATTGCGTTTTCTGCGCTACCTCACCTCTGGCTCTGCAAGGGAAGAGCAGCAGAAAAATCTTGCAGATTAGTGATACAGCAAAATGCCCTTATTTATGGTCTTTGAGGCTTCTGAATGTTGAGTTCTTATCTGCTATAAAATAAGTGGCCTCAGGGAACCGCTGCCCTGGGTCACTGCAGAGGCAGCACAAGCTCCTGTGCGCGGGGGGATCTGGCTGCTCCCCCTGCCCAGCAGTGCCTCGGCTCCCTTTGCTCCCAGCAGAGTCTGCACCATCGGCAGTGCTGGCAGAGCCTCAGCTCGGCTTATGTGCTGAGCAGGCTCCCAGCGTGCTGCACCTGTGTGGTGTGTGCTTGGGCAGTTTGGTACCGGGAAAGGTTTCAGGGGGCCAGGGAAGAAGCACGGCCACTCAACACAGGGAATCACAGAACAATGGCTCTGCCAAGGAAAGCCCCGTATCCCCAGAACACCGTTTCAGATCTATTGTTAGAGCCTGAGAAAGGCAGTAATTACAATTGGAGACCAATTGCGCTCTATTGCCAGGGAAGATTATTCTCACCTCAGTTGCACAGTTGGCTCTATTTTTATTCTAACGTTTCTTTTTTCAGCATGCTGAAAAACTGAGAGAAGAACAAGTGACAAACAGAATTCAGAGATGTCCAAGTAAAGTTACTTTGGAATGAAGAATAATCCATCAGGATACCATTTGCAGTGTCTATTTTAGTACAAGTCCCCAGACTATGGTTCTTTAGAATTAAAATAAATATTGATATAACGCATAATATAGGCAGCTGGTTTCTGGATTGTACCATGCTGTCATCTATCACTGTAAGTAGTTTTTAATGTAAAAATGAAATATATATTCTGCTGCAGCTGCTTATGTTTTATACTGGGCTGTTTGTTTGTTTTTAACCATGTTGTGTTAGATGGGGAACAGGGCCAGGTCGAATAAAGGTCCTCTACCCCCACTAGCCTGAGTGACTTCTTGTGTGACATGGTAGTAGATGAGATCATATTGTTCTTGGTGCACGTCATCAGCACCCAAAAACAAATACAGACCATGGCTGGGCATTGGAACTTGGTGCCAGAGCCCACAGGGTTGACATGGCCACTTGTGAGTTCTGCCCCATTCCTTGCTGCACATTGACCAGGCAGCTCCAGTCTGTGCCTAATGCCACAAATGCAGTGCCATGCTCCAGTTTTGTAGAGCTTGTTACCCCAGCTCATGAATTAGCAGGCTGTTTGGACTTGCCTTGGCATAGGTAAGTGTCCTCTCCTTGAAACAAAATGCAGAATAGGGTGATCCTAAACACATCCAAACATTATTTTTGGCTTAAATGAAAATGCTCATTGTACAGAAAAGAGGCATCACAATGCTGAAATGCTGAGGGATTGAGACGAGCTAGAAATATACTTGTTAGGTGAGCTTAAACCTGTGTTTTTGTCATCTGAGCTATCATTTCTTCTAGAATACAATAACCCATGATCCCAGACCAGGAATAAAGAACATCAAAGTTTGTGTGCTTCACAAGTGCATTTCTGTATATCCCAGCTCCTATCTGTAACTTCCTACTGTGGAGCAGAGAAGACAGAAGGTTTATTCAGAGGGAACCTTGGTTTCCTCCAGTATCAACATCTGGAGGGTACAGCCAGAGCAAGACACACCAGCACCAGCCCTGGTGAGCAGGCTTAATGCCATCTTCATAGAGATGGGGGAGCAACTTTAGAGAAACTCTCCAAACCTTCAGAAAACTCTCCAAAACTGCAGGTAAGAGACAGCGGAGGCACGTTTGGGTAGCTGGGGATACCCAAGAACAGACAAGAAGCTGGTTGGAGTAATCCGTGCCACCCAACATGTTTGGGAAACAAGCTTTTTTCAGTGTTTAACACAATAACTGCAAGGGCACCTTCACAAACCTTCATAGACTCCTGGAGACTGCTTTTCTTCTCTGAGTTAAAGAAATGGCATCACTCTTACTTCACTGGATATTTTTGGGTTTTTTTTAGAGAAGTGGAACATGTTTCTTCCTTTCCTGACTGGTACAGAAAGAACATTTTCTCTTCTAATCACCATTTGACAGAAAAATGGAAGAGCAAATGACCTATGTTTTTCCACTGTGATTGTTTTTTGCTTCCTTTTATACCTTTCTCTCTGAAAAGTGTCCATATCCACCTGCCCCCTATTTCTCAAGGTTTTTCTGGTAATCGTGTGTTATTGTGGGGATTAATGCATGGGAAACTTGAAAGCAGCAAAAGAAGCCTGCAGGCTCTGTTGGGTATGAGGGATGGGCTGTTATCCCTCATACCTTCTTGTTGCAAATCCCATTTGGTGGTGTGCTGTTTGTGAAAAGAAAACCTGTCTTGTGCAAGTGTTTGGATCAGACAGGGGAGAAAAGAGCTTGTGTCAGGGTTGGTTTTAGCAATAGAAGGGTCTGACTTTGCTCCCACACCTCCCAATCCCCTCCTCCAGCTGGTGAGAGCCTTCCTGTGAGGCCTCACTGCAGCTTTGTCTCCCTCTGGGCTTGACTTTTCTATCCACAGCACGTTCTGTGCCAGGGCCTGAGCTGGGCATCCTGCTGGATCCCCTTGCTGCCTGCTGAGGTGGGAGCTGTGGGAGCACAAGGTCTGGCAGGGGCAGCTGGTTCTGGGCTGAAAACCTGAATGCTATGGAGAAGGAAGGAAACTGCTGTCCTCTACTGTGAAAAATCTGCCCGTTGGGTCCCATCCTGCCTCTGCCAACATCAGCAGGAGATTGGCCTTTAATTTGGATGAGCCTAGCATTTTCTGAACTCCTTCTATTAAGTTCTTATTAGTTAGGAATAGTTGAATCCATTTTAATAATCTGTCTCTGCTCCTAGACTGTGAAGGAGCAGGTTTCCCTTTGTACAGCCTGGTGATTTACAACTTTTCAAGGCGACTTAGTGCCGATGCTCTTTAGCAAATTAATTTTTTTCCACAAGCCAGTTGCTAAGGGCGTTCACTACCTGCTATTCTCTCTGTGTGGCTGGGTGCTCTATCCCAAGGAATCGTCCCTGTTCCACGACTGACCCCACCACAACTCTGTAAACCTGAACCCTCTCTGTGCTCACAGATTGCTCACAAATATATTCAATTGTTTCTTGGATCCATTTTATTCACTACGAAAAGAAAAAACAAATAAAAATGGAGGTTTCCATTCCATGCAGAACTGCTTTCGACACAAAGGCTCTCATGGGCAGAGGGTCATCCCAGCACATACTATTTCCTACAAGCACTCTGGGGGATAAAAACCTGATGTACCTGGGCTCTGGTGAATAATCCATATAAATCACTAACAAATATAACAATAATAATATCAACCAAATTCATATAAAATAAAAGAGATGGCAAGCAGCGACAAAACCAATGAGCAGACTGATTTCTGGGACTAAAGTGAAAGCCCTTCTGTAGCGTTCACCTTGCTGGCACAGCCAGGACTGGAGGGGAACGCTGGAAACAAAATCTCCTTTGCAGCCAGCACAAACGGTTTAATAGGATGTTACACAGACTTCCTGAAATAGTTGCCCCCTGTTTCCTCAGCCATGCTGGAGGAGGAGGAGGAGGAGAGAGCACACGTGGATGGTAAATGCCACCGCAGGCTCCCCTGCACAGGCACCCCCATCGATGCCAATTTTTGATCCCGTAGCACAGGGCGGATTAGCAGCGGAAGATTAATTCCTTCCTGTCATCTCCCCAGGGAGGTTAAATGATCTCAGGAGCAATTTCTCTTGCTACGAACACTGTAATCCCGAAGCAGACTGCTAACTGCTACAGTTTATGTGGGGCTCTAATGATGGCAAGGAGGTTCCAACTTAGGAGAAGGGTCATCGTTCAAAGAGATGTTTATTTAATTAAATGGTGATTTCTAGCAACCCTTCTCTTATGTGAAACCTGCAGCTCGAAGGAAGCATCTGAGTAATTTTTAAAATGTCTGAAGGAGAAAATCTTTATTAATTATAAAGGAATCCTAGGGAGTATGAGCAGTTGAACACAGTCCATGAACTTGGCCTTAGCAATGCGCACTACTTGTCTGTGTCCTGGCCCTATTTACCCAGTACAGCTACTGGAAAATGAAACTCTGATTGGAACTTTTTTACTCTCCTGTGCAGCCTGTCTGCACCCACAGCTTCCCATCAATGTGCTCCTCTGCATTCTGACACACCAAGCTGCTCTGAGCCCAGTCCCCCACCTGTGCTAGAAGGTGGCCCAGAGGAGGGCAGATCAGCTGAGACCTGAGGCAGCTGTGTGACATTTCTGCTCCCCTCCTCCTTCGCTCTTGATCCAGAAGGCTGCCTTACTGCCAAGAAGAAGGCATGGGAGTATTCCCAACCACGTAATGAGGAATAAAAGTTAAAAATTCATCACAACGCTGTCCTTTCTGCCTTCAGATGATGAGCTGCCTTTTTTTCCAGGTCACTTCTGCACAGTGAGGATCACACTGTCACATCATTCCTGCAGTGCAGTGAGTACACGTGGGGCTTCCCTGCCCCAGAGCATGCACTCACAGACCAAAATAAAATGCAGATGAAGAAGCGAAGAGTAAGAAAGAGCTGAAGAGAGATGATATGAGAGGAAGGCTCCTGGTAATAATGGGTTTGAAATGGAGTCTCAAATAGAGACAGTTCTTGGCAGCAGGAAACAGAAGACAGCTCTAAGTGGGGACAGATGCGTGAGTGACATACAAATGGGAGTGTGGGAGCAGCCAGCCCCTGAGGCTGGAGCAGCAGCAGCGAGGGGAGGGGACCGCAGGGAGGGAGAGCGGAGACACCGGTGGGCTTTGGGTAGCCCTGGAACTGCAGGAAAGAAAGAAGAAGGTGAACTGGGGTCTGTGGGCACTCTTATTGTGAGATGCACCAGTGTGTGGATCTACAGCAGGTCAGCCAGGGCAATACAGGGCTTGTGTGCCTGCTCTCACCCCAGAGATGTGAGAAGCAGGACTGGCACAGACATGGGGTACATTCACTGCAGGTACCACTGGCTTAGGCCATTTGCAACCAGGTTGTTACCCTGAGGCAGCTGACACACAGTAGCTCATTGCGCCCAGAAACCTGTTCCTCTGTTGGATTTCCTATCGAGGGCCCAGTTTCTATTTAAACCTGGTTTGTAGGGCTTTCATGTACACGTGCAAATTACTGGCTCGTTAAGACTTGTCCCTACACAGAATTTCTATCATTCTTGTTTAAATCAGGTAATAAAGCAGTGGAGACCTCTGTGTAGGTATAGTGTTCAAGTAGATTCCAGGTGTTTATTTTGCCCTGTATGTTTGCAGGTGTAGGATAAACTCATGTACGTATTTCCACCTATATGGGCCTATTTGTGGAAATGGACTGACTGTTGCAGATGAACTGCCTCACCATCCTGCCTTTGGAGAAATCGTGGCAGGGAACATCAGAACAATAATAATGTAGGAGGGGGAGGCAGGCAAAGTAATGTTGAAGTGAAAAGAAGAATGAGAGATGGGATGGGGATTACAGAGGTGAAAAGCAGACCATTAAACCGAGGGGTCTGATCCTGTCCCCTGCTAGGAATTAATAGCAGTCATATGTATAGTATGTGAGGGTCTGGAATTGTGTCTGCATTGCAAAGGATGAATTTGGGGAGGATAACCTGCAGCAAGAACAGTAGCTCACTGGGCTTCTTTGCTGACCGTGCCTTTGGTTCCTGTCACTTCATGCACTAATCCAGTCAAACGTGTACTTGTCTGTAAGCACGTGAGCAGTTTCACTGACTGCAAAAGTGCTGCTCAGTTGCCATAAACGTAAGTGTAAGCTTGAGTGCTTTACTTGCTTCATCAGGCTTTCCAAGAGCTGGTTACACAGCCTCTGCCCCAGCACCCTGAGTGATACCCTGGCACTGACATATAGCCACTGGGAATTAGAACAGAGGGGAATCAGAGACTGCAGGGTGGATGCTTTCTACATAAATTGAATAGGTTGAAGGTGAACTTCCTATGTATTAATGTATTTTGAGGATTTACGTGTGGGTTGCTCCCCTAAAATTTCAGGACAGCTGCTGTTCCCTCAACCCAACAAGTCACTAGTGGCACCCAGTGGCTAGAAGGGTTAGTTAAAAATACACCTTTCTCCCTCATAAGTTCCCCCACACTGAAGTCAGTGTTTAAATGCAAATACCACTGTCTTGCTATTACTGGTATTAAATCCAGGCATAGCTATCTTTGAGTGAGGTTTCATCTGGAAAGCATCTCCTGAGTAATGATCACAATTTCTGTTCACAGGGGCATTTAGCCTGCAAGGTAAAATGCTCAGGCTTCTAGTGCAGCACACAGCAGGCTACAAACCAACTGCATTTTGGCGCAGTTGTGGGATAGTTAATGCTTATTTATTCTGTGAGAGCACTAAACCTGCACAAATGAAAATTATGCCTGCTGTAAGAGTTCCAGGACTTTCCTCCAGAGAACACTTCCCAAAATTTGCTGACTTTCAGTACTCACAGAATTTCAAGAGCCAAGTGATCCATAGGAAAGTTAAAACCCAGCTAGTAAATGAAACGAGCAATTAACCAAACTGATGAGAGGGAACACCAAAACTCCATAGCCATAGTTTCTGGATCTTTAGCCTCCACTTGGAGCATATATAATGAAAACATGTGTCTTCTAAAAGACAAGTAAAAGCGACCTGGTTCATTCCTGAATGATACATGAAACAGGCTTAAAGTTTGTGCCCGATCCTGTGGGCTGCGGGATTCAGTAGGAAGAATCATGTGACCTGAGTCTCTAGGGGTTTGTGCATTACTTTTTTATGGTGCCAGAAGAGGCAGAGGTTTGTTATCCCTATGCACTCCATGGTCTGTGCTAAGGTAAAACCTCTTCACCCCATGTTGAGCTCCTCTGCCAGCCTTTCCTCCAGCCAGTGGCTTGCAGAAAGCCAGAGCCACTGTGTCCCCACATAACCTCATTGCTATCAGGGTAATGACAATTTCTATCAAAACACACAGCTCTATCTTTACCCCATTTTCTACTCCCCCATCCCTCTGTCTGTCAAAAGCTGGCATAGCAAGAGAGGGAGATGATGCTAATCTCATCCCTGCTCTGTTTTAGAGACAGGAACCCTATGTGTGGTAGGAGGATAATGCCAGGAGCCTTAGCTATGGGGTTTGCTGCAGCTCCCTGCAGTGGTGCAGGAACAGAGAGGGGCAGCAAAGCCATTTTGCCAGGGTCTCGAGGAATGGAGAGGCTGTGCAGGAATCACAGCTGCCAAACTCCCCACAACACCCAAACAAGGGCCATGGCAGGGACTGACAGATTACTGCTGCACACTTGTTGCTCCCAGCTGCCACAGCTGCCTCTCAGGACAGAGGGACACTCACACCCAAGCCCGGGCAGTCCTGCAGCGGCCACTTTTCAGAGGCCAATACCAAACATGAGGCAGAGAGCAACGCTCCCGTTCCTCTGACACCAGACCAGTTTTTTGCTGGGGTCTCTTGGGCCAGGAACAGCTGGTTTTGCCTGTGGTGTGATGTTTTGTAGGCTGCTATGGCTTCAGGGAAGCACAGATCTAATTTCCCATGCACTACAAGTGGGACTTCTTTGGTGTCCAAGATCTCACTGGAGCAATAGGCAGTGTTCACATCTGTTTTAGTAATTTTGTACATTCCCTGCTATCACAAGGACCCTGAGCACCAGTCATGCCCTTTTCAGCTGCTTTTTACTGAATATAACACGTATGGCTGCAGGTCATTGACTACAGTTTGTGATGGGTTGCAGAGAAGTATTGGTGATCCTGGTGTTGGGTGGATGTTTTGCAGATCCTTCTTATGTCTCTATTAATGGCTTTTCCAACACTGCAATAATAAATAGAAATGTAAGGTTTTGGGCAAGGACCTCCTGACCATTATGGTTAGATTTCTGCAATCACAGGTGTTATCTATCTTTCCTTAATGGAAGTTAATTTCTCCTTGCAATAACCTCTCTGTGCCTCAGTGTCCCTGTCTGTGAAATGGGTGTCCTCAGACAGGAATTTGCTCAAGGAGGGCAGTGCTGTTTCTTGCCAAGCACTTCGTGATCCACTGGGATGCACCAGGAAAATGCATGCCAGCTTTTGAAACTTACATACCCTTCCAAATGGTCTCCCTGGAAAGTTTTTAGCCAGTTCCCATCATCGCTCTCATCTCTCAGCACACTCCCTAACTGAACTGTGTGGCTTTGCCTTCATCCGTCCCCCCGCACTTCCCTGCCTTCTCCCAAGGCGGGTGGGAAGTGTGTGCACAGCAGAGTGCTCTGCCATGGTTCATTGATCTCTCGTTTGTTGCTTTCTTTTCTTTGGTTGCTTTCTTTTCTCTCGCCCCAAAGAAAGAAGCGAGTGGAAACGCAATAGGTGATGTAAAATTTGCAAGCCAAATAGAGCACACATTCATTCCCATGTGCGCTGCCTAACTGGAGGATGGAAACTCTTCACTGGCTCTTCTCGTCCATGTGAGAAGAGCTCCTCACCTGGCTGGTGGGTATGGAGTTAAATCCATGTGGGTATACTGGTATAGCAGGGTTAAAATGTCCTTTCTGGCACGTCAGCACATCCTACCTCAGCCTCAATTATACACGTTCCAGCTTTTCATTAAGAAGTCGTAGTTCTGTGTGATGTCTCGTGTTTGGAGGTGGTTACAAAAACCTGTCAGGCACTGGCTGCTTTCTTAATACAGTAATCAAATGCAGAAGTGCCAAACCATTAATTCTAGAGAATTTTTTTTTTAAACCCCCAAGAGTATAAAATCCAAAGAAGACTTAATAGAATTATTCCTAGGGGATGTTCTTCATAAGTGTTGTGACCATCTGGGCATACAGCTGGCTAAACATAGCCTCTACTTCGTCTCCTCCAGGAGAAATCCTTAAAAGGGGCAGAAAAGGGCTAAAACATTACAAAAGACGACCTCTTTTCAGTAAGAGCATCCTCCCTGTTTTGGAAGTGTTGATTGTTTGGCCTCCCTCAGCCACTGAGGCTGCTTTATTGTGTATTTATTACTCAGATGAAGGCTGGAGCCAGAGTTCTTTGGCCCATTTATAAAGCAATTTAAATGAGCCGGCTGCTCTGGGCGGCAGTGCCGCGGACCAGGCAGAGCCGCCGCAGCAGGCGTGCCAGCGGGAACTGCCCTCGGCTTTAGGAGCGGGGATTTACGGTTCACATGCAGTTCAAGCACGGCTCCTGCCCCGGGATTATGTACGTGGCCGGCACCGGGGCATGTCAGACAAGCTGCTGGGCAGTCCCAAATCCCAGACCCAGGGAGGGGGGCTGCAGGGGCCAGGGCTCGCTGCTGCATGCTCGGGGACATTGCTGCCCATGCAGCAGAGAACCCCGAGACCCAGGAGGCACCGTTCCACTGCCTCAGCCCCCGGCTCTCCCTGCTCCCTCCCCAGGGCATGGAGCCCTCAGGAGCTGCCAGTGTGTGCTGCCTGCGCTGGCAGGGCTGACTGACCACCCACAGCTCGGCTGGGGAGCGAGCACCGTTTCAGAAGAGGGCCACGGCTTGGTAGCCCAGTGGCATGAAGGGACTTGCACCCTCCCTTAGGATGCTGCTGTTACAGCAGAGACACACAGGCAGTGCCAGCTTTTTGGGCAGACACCCCTAACCCCGGGGTTTCACAGCTGCAGTGTTACAGGAGGGGCAGAAGCCCTTTAGGGACCAGTGCTGGCCCTCCTCCCTGCCATTCCAGCCCATCCCCACCCCAGGACTAGGCCCCCACACCAAGCTGTGTGATCACTGCACCTCGGCTGCACTGTTTCAGCATGGGGCCTTCAGTTGGTCTAAATCACCAGCTAAGACTAATTTACACCACAGAAAGATTGACATATATGCTCAAGCCAGGAAAGCCCAATTATTTAAAAAAAAAAAAAAAAATTCCAATCTGTTCCTGCTTACAGAAACACCTTTCTTATCAGGGCAATCCTTCACCATCTTGCAATCACCAGCAAAGCCTGAATTCGCTGTCTATCCACCCTCAGCTCTCACATACCTTCTACACTGATACCATGTTGCCTTCAAAGCCCCCAGATCTCCTCTTTCCCAGCCTTGCTTGCAGCATCTGCAGCCTGGTGTGAAGACCAGCCTCCTGATCCCAACCACCAGCTCAGCCATGGAGGCACTGCCTGGTACTTGGGGATAATATCACCTTGTTTTCCCCAGAGGAGTTTGGGAAATTTCACACCTTTACAGTAAGTTTAAAAAGGAATGGGCAGGCACCTTGTACACTGAAATATACCTAAACAGGGAGGGACCAGATTTGACAGATAATATGTCAGAAAATAAGACCTGCAATGTCAGGTCGTATCAGAGATCCATCTGAATTGGTCAGGCAGTTGGGCCAGATGATCTCTTCAGGTCCCTCCCAATTGAAAGATACTATTCTAACCCATTGTCTTGTCTCCATCAGCATCTGGCCACAGCTGCACAGGGAGGATTGCAAAGCACAGGACACGCAGACAGTGATCCTGAAGTTAGAAATATCTGCTCAGCCTCAGCAACATCTGCCTTACACTATTGTCCTGCCATATCTGGCTTTTGGCTACAGAAGAGGCAAATGTAAGAGTTAAGGCTCTCAGACAATATTATCTTGGCCATGGGCACACCTGTAGTTCTTTCCCATGCACACTTTCTGGAGCTAAAGCTCTCCAGACCAGGCAGCCTGCATGAGCATCCCTCTGAGCTCCTGCACAAAGCAGGACACACTGAGGGAGGGGTACTCTTTGCACCCCTACTTCCACACATTTCTGTTGGTGTTGGTAACAGAAAAGAAACACATCACCCAAATTGATGCTTATTTCCTTCTATATACAGCTGAACCTTTTGAAACTGTGCCATCTCAAACTTTCAGCTTAGTGTCACCCTGCCCTCACAGCCCTCACAGCCCTCCTGTTTGTCTGGCAATGCTGCATTGGAGCAGGGCAATGGCATCCCCACCGACAGTGAAACAGCTCAGTTCTTCTCCTGGAAAGAGACAAAATCCCTCCCAACATTTTTCCTTATTGAAGAGAAGGAAGGAAAAGGCTTCAAGCTTGGAGAATATTTACAAATAGTGCTAATAAACCCACACATAAAGGTTTTTGTTTCTTTTGTATACATTTTTTTTCCCTTCCCTTGGAAGGAAATAGTCTTATTTGCTTTTTTTCCCTTCCCTTTCCTTTCCCCTGAGGCAGCAAGGACCAGGAAGAGTACAGAAGTTTCTTGCTTTGTTTTGTTGAGAGAATCACAATGCCTCCAGGTAAATTGTCTCATCATCAGTCAGACAGAGCACAGGAGTTTGTTATTAACACAAAAATGTGGGAAAAGCAATTTTCCATTTTTTACTGAATGTAAAAGTGGTCAAATGAGGTCTCTTCCTATTTTTCCTTTCAGACTCTGCTGAAACACAATGTTTAAATGCCAGCATAAAAGTGCTGTGTTGAAGTAAGTTAGGCACACTGGAAAAGAATAGCTACAATGGAAACAGCAGCCTAAACAGCTGTGAAAAGTAGGATAAATCTTCCAATCCATAGATGATTTGTCAAGCATTTTGCAAATATATATACATATTGCAGATATAAGTTACGTGTGTGTGTTTATAATCAATAAAGTGTGTGTACAACAGATGGACGGATTAGACAGATAATTATGTGATTGCAAGTCTCCCATTATATTTATGATCACCCATTAAAGCCACTTCTGAGCGATCCCTCACCTCCCAGCCCCTGGAGATAAAGGTCATTAATGCCATCAGCCACCAGGTATGCCTCACACCCAGCCCAGAACCAGCAGCAGGTCAGAAATTCTGACTCTGGCTTCTGCAGCCCGGGACAGCTCAGTCTCCTTCGTTTTTGAGGAAACTGTAAGATGGGAAAAAAAGCTGTGATTTCATTGCCCACTGCAGCAGGCTGAGGTGCCGGAGTTGTGTTATTTGAGGTAGTTGGAAGATGTCAGCATTAGCCATGGGATATCCTTGTGAAGGATGGATGCCTGCTCAGGGCTGGCTGAAGGCACAGCCGTGCTGGTGGGTCCAGAGCCACGGATCCCAGGGCTGTGCCACCTGTGAGCCTTAGGCAAAGCCAGGAGCCACAGGTGGCCCCAGCCCAGCAGATGTCAGGGGGGCCTTGCTGGATTTGGCTGGACAGCCTGACCTCGGCATGCTGAGGGTGACAGGAGGAGAGCTGGGATGTGGCAGGCACAAGAACCCCCGTGAGGTGTCAGCAGACCTGTCGGGGGGCTGTCCCACACCAGCAGGGGACTGGCTGCCTGGTCCCAGCCACATGCCAGCCCCTTGGAGCCCGGCCGATTCACCAGGAAGAGGATTTCAGTCCACACCCATTTAGTCACCAGTCTGACTTGGAAGTATCTGACTAATTAGGGGTTGCAGGTACTGTACCCAGACAGGCTGCATTCCTGCCACCCCAGCCTTCCCTGCACGAATTCCTGCAGTCCACACAGCTGGCTGAGGATCCAGCAGCAATGGGGATGATCCACTGCTGGGTCCAGGCCAGGACTGCAAACAATATCCTGGTCACTGCCCACTCCATCCGGACACGTGGCTTTGGCTGACCTCCCCTGCACAGCTCACCTGGGACAGAGAGGATGGAGGGGAAGCCCTCTCTGTACCCCCAGCCCGTGTCACAAGCTCCTTGTCACCAGGCCCCTGCCCCTGGCAGCACAGACTTTTCTGGGCAGGCACAGGGCACTTAGCAAGAGTGGAGAGGGAGCAGCACGACTCAGCAAGGCACTGATCCCTTGGGGTCACTCTTAGCACTCTCATCTAACACTTCTTTCTGACCTTTAAAGACAGTTCTGGATGTGGCTCAGCCCCTGCCTGACCTCAGATTAAGGGAAGCAGAAATAGGGCAGAGAGCAATGTCTTCTGAATTCTAGAAAGGATCTGCTGAAATAAATTATCGTGGACCATCATGTTTCCTATTTTGCCAACAGAGAGAGTGGGGAGGATCACTGTAGTACTCAGCAGAGTGATAAATAAACCAGGTGAGGTAGGTCCTGGCCCCTCACCTCCAGCCCAAAACCTCCAGCAGCTCGGCTTTGCCGGAATGGAATTCTACGTTTTAGATATAGACAAGATTTTAGATTTATAATTAATGGGTTTGAGTTCAAAGATTAGAAACAAAATATGTGACCTCAGGCTTGTATCCTGCTACACCACTAGCAGGAAGAGATGGATCTGGGAACCAGCAGTTGTTTTGCTGGCTGTGGTCTTATGAATCCATGTGCAACAGATGAAATGACATCTGCCAAAGTTATTTTACCTCTTGCCTGTCTGCAAGTTGCAGCTCAGCTGGGCCCATGGCTATACCCCCCTGCATCCTGACTCCTGAGGAAAATACAAAGATTGGTGATCTCTCTGCCCCTGATCTATTGATGGACACAAGTGGCCAGTTTAGCACTTTCATTTCCACACTGGGAATAGAGGGATTAAAATGCCACTATCTCCTGATTGTAATGCTTTTTATGTGGGCCCTAGGTAAACACTGCACAAGTCAACAAACCACTGTTAATAAAAATTGCTAATTAAATGAGGACCAGTGGCTTGTTTTATTGACAGAAGTATTTATAGGCTTTTTCTGTTTTCTTGTACTTTCCAAGGCTCTGTATGTTTTGCATTTGCTTTTACCCTTTGCTCCTGCTTGTCCTTCTAGTTCTTGCTTTATCAGGGTTTTGTTGTTGTTTTAACCACCCTGAGTCAGACATAAGGATCTGCCTTATATCAAGCCAAATTTTTTCTTGAAAGGAGTTCTCTAACACAAGACAATCATCATGGAATTTGAAAAGAATACCATGTTTTTCTTAACTCCATCCTTTGCAGCGTGTTGCTAGATAAGAAAACTTGGCTTTTTTGTGCGCATTTGTCACACTCCTCAAGAAGTGGGGCCTTAAACCCTGAGTGAAAGGCATTTTTGTTCAGCTGATGTCTGTGCTAGTTTACTAGCTGACTGCCAGGTAAAGAAAGGCACCCAGCTTTAACCTCAGCAAGGGGTTTCAGTGTGTTCAGTCGTCCTCCTGCAGAACATGAAGCATGTGCTATTAGCATGCACTGTCACGAGCATGTACAATTATTTCTGTGGAAACTTGCACAGAACATGGCACACAGGACTGAAATGGCACTCAAAAGCAGAAAGGTGATGATGGCAACTGAAGTGCCACGCTATTTCAGCCCTCAGAAAACTCCTGTGTGATAGAAAGATCTGAGCACCATCATCATCAGAAGGTTCCTTGGCAGAACATACCCCAAGGACCTGACACTGCTGCTGGTTGCCGTGGAAGCTAGGCTTGCTCCAAATCCACTTCTCCAGGTCTCCCATATGCTATGTGTTATCCAGCCTGCCTTTCTGCTCTGGCACACCCTGTGGCTTCTGCCTGTGCAAGGTTTTCTTCTAGAAGGCACCGAATCTTGTTACCACCTTCATATCGTGGCCCTCTGTGGACTACAAATCGAAAATCCAAGTTATCATCAGATGTGCTCTGCAGACTGATCTTGAGTAAGCACTGGATGGGAATACCAGGGTACTATTGAGCCAAATTGTTGAGAAAGTAAACAAAATTGAATGGAAGTGAAAATGATGTGGGACTTGTGTCCTTGAAAGCTAATTTAATCTCTCTTGGTTCTGGTGGGATGAGGGAGACAAGCAGCAACAATACAGAAGATAAGTGCTGGAGCCTGATTAATATTGGTGTTTTGAAGGACCAGTTTTCACAGCCCATCTGGAAGTAATTTGTTCCCACTCAGAGGTACCACCAAACACAGCCATTCCAGAAAAAAAGCAGCCTCCAAAAAGATAGTCCTTAAGTTGAAGTGAGGAGAGGGGCAAGCACTAAAGGTATTCTGAAATAATCACTCCACTCAACAGGTGAATAACAAGAAATTCCAGTTAATAAAAAAATAGCAGGAACTGCAATTTTGAGGGTATTCTTAGAAATAAATAGCAATAAAGGGGCATCAAAGAGAGATAAACAGCATTTGAGTGCTAGACAGAAAGCCTGGCACACTCCAAAACATTGCAGAGCACCTTTCAGTCCCAAGGCAGATCACGAGTTTGAACACATGAAGAACTCACTGCGGGGTAACAAGTTATCAGGTGTCTGCTGATCCATGGCAACTGCCCCTGATGGTTTGCAAGGTGGCAAGTGTGGGATAATTTGAGATCTCCGCATCCTCGTGGAAGATGAGAGAAGTCTATGCTGGTGTGAATGACCTCACATTTTCTGCAGCTCAAGAGTTCTCATGTAGACAGTGGTCTTCTACCACTTGACTGGTGGCACCTGGTTCTCCTGTGTTCTCTTGTTTCTCTGTCTGAGCCTCCATGAGTGTCTCATTGCCTGGTTTTTGGCCTTAGAGGCATTTTTTACTTCAATGCAATTCTTTCCTCTCTCCTCAGGTAACCAAATCAGTGAGCCCAGTGCTGTTCCCCAATAACAGGACTGTTCCTCTACAGAGGATAAAGGGAGAGGCAGACTGAGGTGAAAAGTGGTTTTGGGACCTTCTGATAAATAACCACCTTTTTTCTGACATTGCTATGGCATCCTCCTAAACTCAGGTCCCACGTGGCCACTGATTTATCTTCTATCTAAGGATATATTTGCTCTGTAGGGCCTGAGGACATCTCCTTTTTGGAAAGAAGGTGCTGAAGAATATTTGTGATAGAAATGGGAACTGCATGAAACTAACATGAATTTAGATTTCATTACAAACATAGAACCCGGCAAAGGTTAATTGAAACATTTGCCAAGGGCGAATCTAAAGTTCGATGGAATCAAAGGGGGACTTTAAACTGACTTTAATGGTCTTGGGGTCAGGTTGTAAGACAAATTTGACAAGTTTCAAGGTCCCTAGGTCAATGGATTTTCTTTTTTTTTTAAAATCAAAACCATGCCATGCTATTAGTCTTAAAGACATTTCAGCCATCAGCCATAGAAATCACTTGATACGAGTTCAACAGGAAGTGGATCAGCTCCTGCAGGCCATGGAGAGCAGTCTGTAATGCCTGGCTCCTTGGGCATTATACTGCTGTGGTGGAAAACATCTGTCTCTCTGGTGGGAGGGTAAGGGAGGAGCCAGGCATCACATACTGCTGGGTCTGAGAGTCCCAGACCCCACCTGGGATGGCCACTCTCAAGAGATGGCCCTCACTGATAGAGCTCTCCACTGCAGGAGACATCAGGCTGGAAACCTCCAGGGCACGGAACAAAGCTGGTCATCTCTTCCCTGATGTATTTGCTTGAGGGAATGGGTGGGTGGGTTGTTTATCTTGTCGGGAGGAGCCTTTTCCTTTCGGCTCTTGGGAAAAAAGGAACTGCATTGTGTATGTTTACTGAAAAGTTCAATGTGTTCTCTGAGACATGAGGACAGGACACATCCATATAAATCAGGGTGGAGAAAAAGTGAAACCAGAAAGAAATGGTTGGGGATTGCTGCAGAGACAGCGTGTGTGCACTCAGCCAGCAAGGGGAGTGACACTGACACTGTTTCAAAGGAAGGTCATCGTGTAGACCATAAATCTCAAACGTTTAGCATTTGCTTCATTGATCTTTGTTGACTTTTTTTTACAAGAAGTTCAGCGACTATCAGAAAATTTTGAAGTTGTTCTTTATTTATGTGGCCTTTCAGTTGTTCATGGCTGGTGATTTAAAGTCTGATGCAGCCAAACACAGGAGGACTGGCCTGAGCCTGCCCATGGGGGACCTGTCCTTAGCAGGATTGCCTGTGGCTGTTCCGTGCTGGGCTAGGGTGTCCAGGCAAATGGTACAGACACACTATAGTATGAATGCCCAAGTGTGAGCGTTCCCTTTGCCTGGGCACAGCCAGAGCAGGAGGAGAGCCTTCTGAGAGGGAGCAGACCTTTGCCATGGGCTTATTTCCACTCCCAGGCCTCTAATTTCAGGCATTCTTGGGGAAACACACTTGTGGTTTGAGGTGGTGGAGCCTTTCCAATGTTTGCTGCTGGTCTAGTTTTGCTCTTTTGACTCTTCCAATTAGATTTGGGCCCTGAAGGTTTTGCTGAGCACCTGAGGCAAGTTCATGAGGCAAGTTCTCCAAAACCCTTCTGCTCAGAGGAGAGTTTTCTCTAACTGATTACAATTAATGTCATCAGTGCTTTGCAGTTTTTCCAGTCTGTGTCGCTACCTTTGAGATCTTAATTCATCTTAACACCTGTTGCCATTCTTAATTATTCTCAGTGAGCCCACCACAAAGAAAAGATGTGTCATTCTCTTCTGTGATCAGCTGCATGGAAATACTAGAAAGAGACAAATTGACCAGACTGAGTATTTAGTCAAATTCCAATTCTGCCATCAACTTGCACAGTGTCCATTGCAAGTCATTTCACTTTGCTCTGAACTGTTTTACTCATATAGAAAATGGAAATAGCAAACTGATCCATATTGAAATCGTATTCCAGCCCCAACTAAGATAAAGCTTGGCTTTGCTTAGCTTAGCTTGGCTTGGTAAGTAGTTTTGAAAGTGGAAGCTTCATTATTTTGAAAAATCCCTGTTAATCACACAAGGAGAATCTATTGTGTTGTTTAAATGATTAAACTAAAAGGAGAAAAATAACTGCAGCCCTGTCAACCATTGAGAAGCAAATTCTGTAGGCCCCTGTTTATAACTTGCAGAGCATCCTGACTTCAGAATGCATTTCACCTGTTTCACAGGGGGACTGGTCTGCTTCATTCAGAAAGTCCAGGTCCAAGAGGTCAGAGAGGACCTTGACTTAGAAGTTGAGTTTGCAGTCCAAGAGCTCCTTCCCAAGCAAATGGACACTTTACACCAGCCCTTGCTTGCTGCCTAGGAGGACATATGACCAGCTTTCCAATTCCACCTCCTGCTACCGACTCCCAGGCGTGACTCCCTCTGTTTCCAAGTCCAGGGGGCTGGAGACATCTAATGGCAAGTGCCTGCATAGCAGATCATCCTCCCCCACTGCAGCTGTCCCGTCCTGAAATCCCAGCATTTAACCCTTACAGTACCTCAGAAAGGCACGTGCATGAGACCAGTGAAACGGCAGTGGCTGTGTGGGTGTGAGACATCTTGGCAACCTTCTTGAGGGAAAAATAAGTGATGCAGAGCAGTCTCTGTGGAAAGATCGTGGGGCAGGTCCTCCTGGGAACTGTGCCAAGACACATGGAAGGTAAGGAGGGGATTGGTGACAGCCAACATGGCTTCACTAAGAGCATGACAATGCCTGACTAATTGAGTGGCTTTCTGTGGTGGGGTAACGGTGTTGGTGGCTGAGGGAAGAGAAACTGGTGTCATCTACCTGGACTTGGGTGAGGGGCAGATGCCTCCTCAGCGAGTTCTCTGGTGACACAAGGCTGGGAGGAGGGGCCAATACCCCAGACAGCCGTGCAGCCCTTGGGAAGGACCTCAACAGGATGGAGAGATGGGCAGAGAACCTCCTGGAATCCAGCAAAGGCAAATGCAGGGTCCTGCACAGGGGAAGAACAACCCCAGGCACCAGGACGGGCTGGGGCCGACCTGCTGGGAAGCAGCTCTGGGGAGAAGGGCCTGGGGGTCCTGGTGGACAATGAGCTGTCCCTGAGCCAGCACCGTGTCCCTGTGGCCAAGAATGGGATCCTGGGGTGCATCAGGAAGGGCACTGCCAGCAGGTCAGGGAGGGGATCCTGCCCCTCTGCTCAGCCCTGGTGAGCATCACCTGCAGTGCTGTGTCCAGTTCTGGGCTCCTCGGGACAGGAGGGACATGGAGCTCCTGGAGTGGGTCCAGGGGAGGGTGACAAAGATGATGGAGGGACTGGAGCATCTCACTGAGGAAAGGCTGAGGGAGCTGGGCCTGTTCAGCCTTGGGAAGAGAGGGCTGAGAGGGGCCCTCATCCCTGTCTGTCGCTGTCTGCAGGGAGGGGGCAGAGCATGGACCAGGCTCTGCTCCGTGGGGCCCAGCAATGGGACAAGAGGCAACGAAGAGAAACTGATGGCCAGGAAGTTCCACCTGAACATGAGGAAGAATTTCTTTCCTGTGCAGTGACCGAGCACTGAACAGATTGTCCAGAGAGGGTGTGGAGCCTCCCTCACTGGAGATATTCCAGACCCATCTGGACACAATCCTGTGCTGTGTGCTCTGGGATGGCCCTGCCTGAGCAGGGAGGTGGGACCAGATGGCCCATGGTGATCCCTTCCAACCTGACCCATTCTGTGGTTCTGTGATTTCCAGGGTTGCTGCAAGTTCAGCTCTTCTCTGGAGATGGCCCCTTGCTAGCAGAGGTGGGACAGGAGCTGGAACAGGGCACTGCCCAGACTGGGTCTGATTGAGACAATGGCCCCTTTGCTGCAACATTCATCTTCCTGAGACCAGAACAATGATACCCCACGTGTTCCCCAAGGGTGCGGAGAGACTCACCACAGACACTGACAGGTGAGTTGTGAAGAACCTTGCTCAGCAAGATGAGACACTATTCCCATCTGTCCTTTCCCCTCCCAGGTAAATAACCACTGTCCAGTACAGCTGGATGAGCAGTGGAGTTACAGCCCAGTGCTTCTGACATCTAACACAGAGTCTGTTCCTCTAAGGCTGGTCAGAAACTAGGTGGTAAAGCAGCAGTATTATTTTATCTTTTTCAGTGATTCAGCTTGGTTAAATATTATTTCTGATATCTAGTTATATGTTATTCCCATAGAGCTTCATGGCTTGTCTAAGGCCCATTTAATTCAGTGGCTTTGTGTTGGCTTCACTGCCTGCTGGACCCTACTTGGGCTGTGAATGTGTCCTTTAATAGCTACAGCTGTAAAAACATATTAGCTGCTTCTCTGTAGGCCTGTTTGTTTCAGTTTAAAAAAATTGAAAAAAGTGTATTTCAAGAGGAATGAAATTTCAGATCAAAGGAAATAATTTTCCTTGTCGAGGAATTTGAGAAATAGTTATGATCTAATTAAAAAAAAAGAAAGGAGGTTGAAATTTTGATGTATCCAAGCCATCTTGTTGTTTTTTTGTGGACTTTGGTCCATGATGGCTCAAGGGATAAAGTACAATTCCGGAGCATGGCACACTTGGTATATTACAAGTCTTGTCTGCTTATTTAGGAATAAAAATTATAACCAGGATCTGGTCGGTCCCTGCCAGGAGCAGCTTCTGGCCACCAAGTGGTCCAGAGGATTGTGCTGTCCTGTCCTGGCAGAACTATGGCACTCAGCAGAAAGAAACACCTGAACATCCATTTTAACAGGAGAAAAAAAAAAAAAAGCACTTTATAAGTCAGTAACGAAGACACTTGTTGGTCCAAGTGCTGGAGATCTCAAACATCAACCAGGCACCCTGCTAGAATGCTGTGGGCAGTGCTCATGAGGTTTGAATCAGGAAAGAAGTCAGACAAGTGGCTTTCTGCAGTGTGGATGATCAGACCAAGGTGGAGAGACAAGAACAGCTTTTTCTCAATAGTTTTATGAGCAGTGTCTAAGCTCATGTCTAAGACTTGTGATCCAGTATTTTGTTTCTAAGCTCCTCCATTCTTATTCAAAACACCCTCAAAAAATATTTTGTTCTCTAAAAAAACCCCTAGGATTTTTTATTTCAATTTTTGAGCTCTACCACTGCACTGAAAAAATGATGATTACTTCAAGCCAAGTCCCACATTTTCTTGCTAAGAGGTATGTACTGTGCTTCAATACCAAGCTGTCAAATTCCATGGGACTCAGCTACCCTCTCCTTACCTCCTATTGATTTTGAATCTGGGAACTGCTGTATGAAACTGATAGGCTGACTGGGTGTTATTTTGTGTCTTGAGGCAATCCAAGGGTAAAACGATCTAATGTGACAATATGTGAGAACTCGGTGTTCAGGGTACTACAATTCCTGATGAGCTGAGTGTCACAAAACTGGCCTCGTGTCCAGTCAAGGAGAAGACTGACACTGTATCTCGATACACACACAACTACCTAATCTGTAGCTTGCAGTAGACCTAATGCTCATAAAGATTTCAGAAAGAAAAAACAAGGCAGTGTCTGTGAAAAAGGATAGATAATAGCTGATTGAACCAGGCTTCAGTGGGGGAGAAATACGGCTAGCTGGGGGATGAAAAGAGGCTCTAACATTTTCTTGAGCTGGAGTCCTCTTAGATCTTATGCATAACTTGAGATTTTGGGTTGCTTTCTTAATCTTAAAATGATTAAAAAAAAACCCCTTCAAACCTTTTTAGAAACAGGCTGCCCCAGTCTGTACCCTACTTCCCGCACCTGGACACAGGACAAAGATGTTATGGCTTTCAGGAAACAGCACATTTGTCAGCATGCAGCCCCCAGCTGAACAAAGGGCTGGATTCATGGATGCAATATCAGCCATGGAAATGTTCCACCCCTGCGCCTCCCTGGCTTCTTACTCAATCTGTTGAAACAAAAAATGAATTGTCATTGGATTTTGCAGCCTTTGAGGTTCCTCAGCAGATCAATACATCTTGGACATGTTCTAAGAATCACAGAAGCCTAAGAATCACAGAATATTCAGAGGTGGAATGGATGGGATCATGAGTCCAAATCTTAAGTGGGATCAAACACACAATAGACCCTAATTTGAATGAAACTCCGCAAGAACTGCAAGAATTTGAGCTTAGATTGTGAGTGACTTTTTTGGGTTTTGTTTCTAATAAAAAGAAGCTGCTACAAAAGAGGAGATGAGAGGCAGTCTCTGCAGCAAGGAAAAGTAAGTGTGCAGTGAATTACAGTCAGATCTGACTTTGCTCCAACACAGCAGCACCACTTCAAAATTTCCCTCACCCTGGAGGAGCAGGGTACCCTTTTGACAGGGACTTGGTGTTCATTAACAGTGTTTGCTCTGCCTGACATGACATTTAAAAGCTCCAGAGCTGTGCCATATTTACTCAGCATTGTCATACTCAGCAAAACATTTAAGCAGTTATTCAGCTTGAAGCACCTAAGTAGTCCCACTGCCAACAACAAGACTTCTGAAATGCTTCAATTTATGGATGTGTTGAAGTGTCTTGTTAAATCAGGGCTTCAAACCCTAACAGCCTGCTGAACCAGAGCAATCATTCCAGCCTTCACCCCTAGAGCCTTAGAAACACCCCTGGCACACAATGTACAAAACTAATTTTAGTTAATTGGATAAAACTGTGTATGTACACTCTGTGACCGCTGAGAGTTTTGAAAACTAATTGTGCTGGTGCCACCCTGCATGCCTGTTTTTGTGATTAGTCACATCCACCCATAGGAAACATGGCACTGTCATCAGATACGCTCTGTGATCTGTCCTGGAGGCTGGCACACCTCCAGCTCCGGGTGGCTTTCCCCCACACTTGTCACACAGGGTGGTGTAGCTACCTGTGATAACTGTGGAGCAGACAGGACATCTTTTGTGCTGCCTTTTTGAATGTGTTTCACTACATACCCCTTTCAAAGACGAATAATTTCTGCCGGGCAGGAATGCTGTCAGCCTGGCATCAGATAAGTTCTCAGGCAGAGAGGGCTGTACCCTGCACTGCCTGCTTTGTCCAGTAAAGACTTTTCCATCTCTTGTGCACTGCTTATAATTTGGCCTCCATAAATTGACTTGCCAACACATTTGGATGGACAGAGAAAAGCGAGATGTTGACGTATCTGCAGACTCCTTTAATCTGACTTAAACACCCATTGTCAACACAGGGTAAGCAGAGGGGAAAACACTGTGGCAATTACAAACTGAATTTCAATTTACCATCCTCCTGCCCTTCTGGCACTCTGACAAAAAGTAATGCTCTGGTCATTCACATGAAATAACAAAACAGCATTTTGAGGCTGGAGATTAAATAAAGTTTGAGATGAACCTTTTTTATTTTACCTACCGAACTGAAAACTTTAAATGAAAACAGACCTGTGAACAGCACAGGTGCCATCATGTATCATCATCTGTTTCCTCACATGTGAGAACAGCTTTACAAAGGTGTTTATTCTCATTTTCCTTTGCTCCTTTCTTTAGATAGTTAGCCACATGGCGTGGTCCCTACTCTTGATGGAGCCTTCAGTGCCTTTCTCTTCAGGCTGCAGCAGCTTCTGAGGATGCTAAATCCATGGACATGCACTGCTGGCAGGATAAAACTGTCCCCAGGAACAAGTGTGTTTGTGGACATATCTTGAAACCGAGACTCCTTGTAGTCCAGGAAAAATGAACACCAGCTCCTACTCGTCCAATAAAAGTGCTTAAACCCTCACCCTGCTATATGTGCTGGCCATGCTTTGATAATTGTCTCTAAAACTGAATTTAATAATGACTAAAATTATTCAAAACTTTCCTTGGCTGCAGATTTTATGGGAAGTGCTACCTAAATATGATGGAAAAAAAAATAGAAATTATACCATCTAGCCTCTGGGAGAAATAACACTTGGATTTGTTAATTTTGGACAACATCTAAATTCTTCTGCTGGCATGGTTTGAAACTATATCCCTATAATGCATCTCCTCATACTTTTACAGCAGCAATGAGAAAATTGGCTGAAAAATGGAAATGCCCCTTTTGGAACACAGTGTGTCTTTTGAGACTAATTTGTTTGGTTTAATGAAAAAATGAAGTTAGCATGGCCATGCTCCATTAATATCCTCTGTTGGGATAAGAAACTAATCATGGCAGGACAGGCAGAGTGTCCACAGCAGGGCAGAAGCAGCAACTGCAACAGCCCTCACCAAACTGAGAGTCTTCCCCTTTTCTCCACATTTAGTGTAAAACAAACAGGCAAACAAGGCAGAGCCCAGTCCTGAGGAACTCCCCACGTGGCCTGAGGGTGCTGGATCATCATGGCAGGTGTGCAGGCTGGTACCTGAGAGACCAGCACACACACAGGTGGCTGATCACAGAATCACAGAGTCACAGAATCACAGAACCATGGGATCACAGAATCACAGAATCACAGAATTGTGGAATCGTAGAATCACAGAGTCACAGAATCACAGAATCATAGAATTGTGGAATCATAGAATTACAGAATGATAGAATGATGGAATCATGGAATCACAGGATCATAGAATGGCCTGGGTTAGGAGGGACCTTAAAGACCATCCAGCTCCAATTCCCCTGTCATATAGGCAGGGATGCCATTCATGGTGTCAGGTTCTCAGGGCCCCTTCCAACATGACTGGTCCCACCTCCTTAACTCTTATCCCACTGGAAAGCCTAAAGATGAACAAAGACAACAGAAATTTGTAGCCACCAGAAAACAGCTGTAAGCCAAGAACTTGAGGAGTTAAATTAACAGTTGAGTTGGAATTTCTTCAAAACATGACACAGGCAACACAGAAAGTACAAGTGTTCAGATGAAAGTAAACAAACACTTTTGGTTTTTTAATCAGTGCATGTTTTCCTGACGTTTGACAGCTGGATTGACCATTTATAGTCATCACATTTTGTCTGAAGTTGTGGTTTGATTACAGCCTATGTATGATAGCAATTTTCCAGGGGCCAATTAGATTCAGTATTTCATGTGGGTGCTTTGTGAAGACCAACATACCAATGTATATTGCACGTTGATAATTTTGATTTTCAGAAGGCATTTCCTAGTCTGATGACAGCAGCTCCGGAGGCAAGATCGGTCTCTGAAGAGACTGCTCCTCAACTTGGGGTGCAGATAAAATCCTGAGCGCTGTACTGATTTAATTACAACCATTCAAAGAGAGTGAAAGATTTTTTTCAGACTTTCCTGAGACAGAAAAGAAGGGTGTAATGGAAATTGTCTTATTATCTCAACTGCAGGGGTTGTGACTGAGAGCACACTCTCATTTACTGTCTATACAGCTGTAATTAAATCATTTAAGCTTTCATACTTTGAGCCTTATCTCAGGTTGGGATAAAAATTTGCAGTGAAAGAGATAAGCAAGAGAGTTTACTTTCTTTCAGAAAATTTCAGGGCAAAGCAGAACACAAGGCACTGCCAGCAAGGATCCAGCCACACCAGACCCACAACAGCACTACCTGGAGGGTTGTGGTGTCCCACCAGCCACACCTGCTGGTTAATAAAGAAGAAATCCAATCCCATCTGTGACCAAAACTTGAGAAAAAGTGTGTAAAAGCTCAATTTTCCCAGGGAATATTGAAATTTCTTGCTCAGTGCCCCAAAGAATGTAAGCTCATTTTAATTGGAAAAGGACACCTCAAAAAGGTAGAAAATCAGTGAAGTAGTTAGGGAAATTAAAAAAAAAAGTGAAGGTAAACCTCAGACCAGAGCTTTGCTATTAGTGGATGCTTTGCTTAAGTCCTGTATGTTTGGAGACAGACTCATTGCAGCTGTTACCTGCTGTGCTCCTGGCCAAAAATGCAGCCAGGCTGCTGGGGAATTAGGTGAGGTTTTGGGCAGGACAGCAGGTGAGTTTGAGAGGTTTCGGCAGCAGTTTGAGAGGTGGCTGTCTCCTGATTCAGCAGCACCTGCACAAGCAGGCTCTGTGCATCCCAAAGAGCAGTGACCTGCCTAAGGTTGGATGTCAGCACAGGCTCCTGGTCCCACTGCAATGCACCACTAGTTCAGCTTCTGCCCCACCAGTGGGCTCAGCTCTGGGTGTGAGTACAGCTGCTTTCCAGCCTGTGAACCTTGGACACCTCCAGCTTCCCAGCCTCACACTGTGCCAGGGTGCTGCAGCTCTGGTCCTTGGTGGATGTTCAAAGCTTGGGAACAGAAAATGCTGTTGTTGCTGCCACCACCCCCATAAAAGCACCAAACGTGATGCCTCAGCATGTGAGAGAACAGGGTGAGCAGGTGTCCAGAGCAGAGGAACATCCTCAGGGATACAGAGTTTGGCTAGCAGTGAAGCTGCCTCCATGGGCCAAAGACAAGTGGAAGGATGAGAGGAGTCAGCCTGGGAAAGGATCTGACTCAGAACACTGACATGTTTCGCTCTGCTTGGGGCTAACCAGTGTTTGGTAAATATGTGGGACCCCGGCTTTGCACCCCATCCCGAGCACCTGTGATGTCAGGCACCCCACAATCCTGCACATGTCCTGTCACTGCTTGCAACAAATATATCGATGTACTTAGGCAAGGAGAAAAGCACCTAAAGCACAGTCTGTGGTAGTAACAGAGAGAGTAAATGCTCCCAGCATTACTGCATGCTTCAAGCCCCACTCAGGGAGTTCCTCCCTGGGCATTCATGTTTACTGTAAATTGCTAGGGGCTGACTCTTTCCACACAAGGAGAAACACCATATAGACAAACTACTGCATAATGTATAAGAGATAGGATACGGCAGGGTTATTAAACATACATGTATGAGAAAAAAGAAAATACCTCAGGGTAAAGGTAGCCCTAGCTGTCTCTCTTTACAGTGCAGCATCTTAGCTGTAGTATCTGGCCCCTTTCAGAGCTGGTCATACCTCTGAATTTTAGGTAGTGTTGGCCTGCAGCATTTCAGATCCTGCTGCTCTTGGGCAAAACTCCCAGTCAGCTGCATGGGTTGGACCTTTTGGAAGCTGGGTTGAGAAACACTGGGGAAGAAAGCAAGGGTAGCACTCAGCACCTGCTAAAACACCAAACCCTCTCAGCTCTCCAGCCTGGCAGAGCTTAATATCTCATTTGTCAAAGTGACAGTCAATTCCCAATGATAGATCATATGATTATTAATTCTGTCTTCAGGAGATGCACACAATTTGGAAGTTTTCTGAATCAAGGTAGTAAGATTATGCTTAAGGGAAAAAAACCCAAGCCTTCCCTCCTCCCCCAAATTTCCATTTCATTAAAATTTCAGAGGTAAACAACAAAAGTTGCAGCAAAAGGATTCTGTCACTGCAAAACCCTGAAGATTCCTCACTGCAGGTGAGATGATGGTCTGTTGTACAGAGACCAAATACAAACTGACACAGACAGAGACTAATTAAAAAGTGATGCACCTGTATCCTCTGTAACTAGTTTGGCTTGCAAGTGTTGGAATTTTTACTGCAAATAGTTTAATTTTTCTCTTTGTACAAAAAGCTCCTGGCTCCTCAGAGGTTCAGCTTTCTGGCTGAGATTACCCATGCTTAGAAGATAATTGATTTTAGGGAGTTCTCCAGAGAAATGTCACTCAGAAGATTCTCTCTTGGTTAACTATTCTCAGCTAAGCCAAAAAGCACGACACTTCTCACTGTTATGAAAGTGGTCTAATGACCTGTTTCCAGCCTGGTTTCTGAAGGCTGTGTGAACTTTGGTAGAAGCTTGGCACGAAGGCACAGGAAGAGTCATCTGCTGCAATTTGGGAGGGGGTGGTGAGAATTCAGAGATACGCAGTAGAAAGAAATCCCCTGCTGTGCATGTTCAGTGAGGAGCAATTTCTACCCTTTCTATGGCAAAACCAGTAAAAAGAGATTGGGGATGGGAAAAACCTCTTCTGTGAACCTGCATTTCAGCTTTCACATGAACCCTGGCAAGGCTTGTGTTCTCCACCAACGCTCTGGCAGACGCAGTGGTATCACTGGTGCAAATGCTGATGAAAAACAACTATAGGCAAATATTAAGGTTTTCTCTGAATGAGTGTTCACAAATAATGCTTTAGAGAGCTCTTGGCTTTAACAAAATCTATGTAGTCAGAATTTCCAGCACAGCCAAGGACACTAGACCAAAACAGCTGATGAGCTGGAAAAAAAACACCCTACATACTGGGACCTTCCATGACCCTCCTAGTGATAACACCACAGAAATAACCAAACACATAACCCTGTAAACTTCCATACTGGGAATTGTCTCTCCTTGAGCTCTTCCTTAAAAGCATGGGCATAGGATATTGCTGTGAACTGGGCAGCACTAATGCATTCATTGATCAGACAGGACCTATCCACTCAATACTGCACTGCAGGCTTTCTGTGGGTGCACCCTTTCCTGGGTTTCAGCAGCAACTTCATTTCAAGCAAATTTCAGCATAACTGCTATATTTGCTTAAACCTGTACAACAAAAGCTGTTTCTAGCCCATCTGCTCTGCTCTGGCAACCTCTGCCATGTGAAATGGACACTCATCCAAGGTGTTGGAAGCAGAAGGAGGGATCCCCTGGTCTCACCTGCAACCGAGGAGCAGAGGCACTGGGGAATTGGTATCATCAGACTCTGAGAGGGACAGGATTCAGAGCCAAGGTTTTACACTCCTCACACGTGCATATGTTTTTTAACTCATTATTGGCTTCAGCTCCATTTATTGTTACCAATTTGTGTCCTGATGTTACTTTTCCAGGCAGCCTCAGTGGGAGACACTTGTGTGCAGAGCAATATTTGCATTTCGGCAGGTCTTTATGGACATACATATTGCTAATATGCACATAAACAGGATGCCATTCATATTTAAACAGTGCTTTTGGAGTCGAATGGCATCACAGCTGAGGGAATGGAAACGTTCTGATTTGTATCACTTATCTCAGTGGAGGCTGCTTCCTTCACACGTTCTGACTTCTGCAGAGTCTCTGCAATAAGGCAGCTACATTCACATAGGATGAGACATATTTAATAACCTCCCCTTTCCTCCCCCAAAAGCCTAATAAGCTTGCTCTGCCCACTGATCTTTACAGACACTCGCCCCTCCGTTTTTTCCAGACTACTGTGCTTCCTTTCTACTTCAGCTCTTTTCTTCATTCCATTTGCATATATTCAAGGCCCTAAAGAAAAACAGCTCTGCATTAAAAGGCTATTACAGAAATATATGCTATTTAAGTAACAATAGACCATGTTTTCTGTTGGGAAGGAAAAAAACCCAACAGAATATTTTAGTTCCAAACAAGATTTAAAAGGATACCACATGATGTTCAGCATGCTTTGGCTCACAGAATTTGTCCTGCAGTTTGTTGCAGCTTCTGCTTTAGTCAGTTTATACTTTTTGCAGAAATAGGACTGTAACAAGAGTGTGTGTGTGTCTGTGTTCAGACGTGCCAGCTCCCTCTTCATCTGAGGCTTTCTGAGGCACAGAGCAGCCGATGCTTCCCAGCCCTGCACCCTGCACTGCAGGTTGCTGAGGGGCTGTAAAGCAGTGTCCCTTGCACTGGGCAGCATTTCACACTGCCTTCAGCCTGCCACAGGGAGCCCAGCTCAGCAGGGCTCAGCTAGGCTTGGTTCCAAAAGCTGTTCATCCCCAGAAGTCACAGCTGTGTCAGCTGGGATGTTTCTCCACTGCCTTTACAAGATAAAATCACCACAGGGTATGCATTTGCAAAAGCATACAGTAAAAAAAAAAAAAATTCAGTGACATAAGCAACCCCTCCAACCTTGTCAGTGCTTATGTGTATTCCTGGGGATCTGTCTAGTTGTTCCCAATGGGTTTAATGGCCAGGACAGGCAGTCCTTGTCCCATCTGCCTGCCATGGCCTGTGGCTGGCAGTCACCATCGCTCAGAACTTGGTAAGTGGGCTGGTTGTCCTCTCCAAAGCTTTCTCAAGACACAGCCCTGCAATTGGATTAAATTGACCTAAACCCACACTCCCTCCCAAAGGGATGTCCCTTTCTTCCTCCAGTCCAGCTTTGATTTCCCTGTGCCTCCCCAACATTTGCTGCTGAACCTGCAGCCCACAGGGAGTGAGAGCTGGGTGCTGATGGAGCTGAGAGCAAAAGGAGAAAAAGATCTTCTTTCACCAGGTCAGCAAGGCACCCTGTCCCACCCTGTGGGTGGCAGGAGCTCATGGCTGGGACAAGTGGGCACTCTCATTAGGCCATTAGTCACTGCTCCAGCTGAACCGACAGCTAAGTCATATTCGAGTTTACAGCTCGAGCACTAATTAAAACTGCTGTTAATTTTTGGGTTGCTTTAGCACCCTGGGGTTGGCAGTGCCATGGCAAATTGCCAGTGCCTCTGCCAAGGGAACAAGAAGCTCCACCAGAGAGACAGAAGGGCCAAGGATGGCAGCAGTATCTGCACCTGCTGCAAATCCATCTTCTTGCTTCGTTCTTAGGTGGGGGGCTATTTTTAATGGGATCAACTCAGAGACCTGAGATGTCAAAATGCAGCTTCACAAACAGTTGCATCAGTGCAAACAGTGTGGAAGCAAACTGTGAGGACCTGGGGACTGGATGAGTCCCTTGGAGCAGCCTCACAGAGGAGCCACAGCACCACGAGGGCCACCAGCAACAACACAGGGGCTCTGATGTGGTTCAGGAGGGCAGAGGATTCCCTCTCTCATCGGGTGTGCAAAAGTGGTGTTACCCATTCCCTTCAGGATTCCAGCCCTCTTTCAGGCAGGAGCCTTTCCTGTGCCTAGGCTCTGTGAAGGACTGAGCAGGATACATGAAAAGTCCTCATATTTCCCCCAGCATACATTTTTTTGAAAGTGAGTTAAGAGCTGTCTTCTTTATAGGTGTGAAAACGAGAGGCAAAGGACAATAAACTATTGCTTCCATCCCTGTGTTTCAGAAGGCAGTAGACAAATCAAACAGTTTTTGAATGCAGGACAAAAGCTCCTCCAAAAAGAAGCATGCAGGGTCGTGACTCTTTGGTATCATTCTCCTGAGGAAACATAAAGGGTCAAAAGAAGAAGCTCTAAAACCCCAGTGACAAATTTACTAATTTTGTGTGTGAAATAGTAGAAACACATAATTCCTCCACCTTTATCTAAGGATATCCATAGCCTATTTTTACTGGGTATCCAGGACAGACCCATAGATAACCACATTTCCTCATTCCACCAGGAAGCTCATTCAGACTGAAACGTGGACTATTGGTTTTTAATTTTAAGGCAGTTTTTCATTTTGATAGCTCTTCCACCTGACAAGGAATTGCCACGCCACAAATTGAATACAATAAAATTGCTAATCAGCCCATTAGAATATGGTGATGGTATAACATCTATTAGTTGTTGAATAATGTCTTCCTCTAATGTATTTTGAATTAAGTCTGCATAATAACAAAATTAATTCAGATGAGTGTGCCTACCCATAAACACAGTGTGCACATGCACACACAGCCTCCTTTTGGAAATCTGTACAACTTTTTAACACAGTGACAATCCCATACAAATATCAGGGAAAGAAAGTGTCTTCAAGGAGTGAAACAAGCAATTAAATACAACGAAATTATCCATGAAGTAGGACAGACTACAGCATTTTGCTCTGATCAGGTGTCTTTCATGGGAACACAAAAACTATTACAGGCTCCAAACTCACATCATAATGATTTTCTCTGACTTCAATTGCTTCTTATCCCAGAAATACCTCCCACATTTTACTTTCTCAACAGTTAAATCAAACTATTCTCCTGCATTGTCATTTTCTTACCCTATTTTCTCCTGCTTTTTCCAAACTCTTGCCTGACAGTTTCTTACATTCTTAATTCTGATGTGCAGAGGGTACAAATCTTTTCAGCACCCAAAGAAGAGTCCTTAGACAGTTTCTTTTAAGGACTCATTTAATTTCTTTACCCTTGTGCAAGTCTTCCCTTGCTCTACTATTGCAAAGACCCAAAATGTAAACTTTTTTCCCTTGGCTTCCCCTCCCTGGGGACAGATAATTTCCTACACTAGCAATTTACCTTGTCAGCATCCTCTAGTGCTACATCCTGAGTGGTTGAAAGCTGCCAAGCCTTTGTCTGAAGCTTAAAATAGAAAGTAGCAGTGAATCCAAAATGTCTCTTATTTGTCTAATAAAAGCTCCTAGTCATTATAAACTAAGAATTGTTGAAGTTGTTCTGGGGATATTTCTCCCTACCCACAAACACACGTTTTTATATTCAGCAGAATCAATCTTTACGGTAATCTTCTAAAAGAAATACAGTGGTCATATTGTGAAGCCATGTAATTTGCATGAGTTGGTTTTCTTGTAGGAAGCTTAGGATTTTAAATAGGTCAAAGTCCAGACTTATCCAATAATGTGCAATGAGAATATAATATTATAGAAACTTCCTTATAAAATGGTACAGCCTGCCAGGAGCAGAACTGTGGTCAGAATCTTACTGGGAGTTTGATATTCTTACATGGGAAAAAGTAGTCCAGGAGGATTTGTAACCCTGAGCATTTGAGAAAACTGTCTCTGAGCATCTCTATGTCCTTCTGCATCCAAATAGTTCCAGGGATCAGGTTCTCAGTGCACCTACATCTCCTACAAACCTGCATCTGTGTCACTTAGGGGATGGGTTTCAGAGTAAGCTACTTGCAAGAAACATTAGGATTCCACAATACACAGATAAGAAAAGGAACAATACAGCTGAAATGGGCAAAGATGACTCAGTTCAATCTAAGGAGAGTTGCTTTGTATACCCAGTCAGTTTAACAATCCTTTCATCTTTCAAGGAAATTATAACTATGATACATTGGGACAAAGTTAGCAACTTCTCTTTTTATCTAAGTCCTATTATTGGTGCTTGTCACAGCCATTCAAGGACCTCCTGGGAGCCAAAATGGACAATTGCATCCTCCTCTCTCTGCCAGCGAGAGGCTGGGTATCATTAACAATGCTTAAATTAATAGTGAATTTTGGAGGGAGTAAATGTTCCCCTGCAGGAAACCACGGATGAAGAGACAGGATATACATTTCAGTTCAAAGCCCTGCCTATGAGTGCAGGTCTGTGACATTTTCCTGTTCAAAATTAGACATTCATAAGTTCACTGCAGCAAGGTGCACATTATTGTTTTGGTCTATGGAATCAATAGCTATGAGGGAGGGGGTGGAAGGTGGCTTTTAGAAAAAGCGAGTGTTTTTCACAATGGAAAGAAATCGATAATGTGTAATAAGTGGCTGTAGGTGGTTCCCTGCCCTTGCTCCTTTTTGTGCAATACAGGTCTCAGGGCTCTGAAAGGAACTGGAACACAGGGTGAGGTCTTTATCAAACTTTGTATTACTGTGGATAACAGCATCCAAATTTTGTCATATTATGTGAGCAGAGGAGATGTAGAAGCAAAATAGCTTGAGCTTAGTGTAGGTGAGGTCAAAGTGGGGCTGGTAAGCAGAAGGGAAGCCTGGCTTGTGGCCAGATGCAGCCCAGCAAACCTTTGTGTGCAGGCAGACTGAGGGATTTCATATCTGTGACTGAGAGCCGGCAGATCTTGGAGGCTGCAGGGATTCCACTGGCAGCAGCAGACAAGGGGCTACCCTGAGTGTCCTGGCACAGCAGGTGTGGAGCAATGTTCTGATTCAAGCTGAATGCAGCCTGGCCCCCTGGAGTTACTGGAGCCCAGAGCACCCTGCAGCAGTGCATTCCTGCTCCTCACTGCTCCTCCATCATCCTGGGCACGTTGTACTGGGCAGTGAGAAACCACGGCCGGGCTTGCCTCATGGGTGCCACTCCACTGAGGCTCAAAGGACTCAGAGCTTTCACAGGGGTTGGAAAGAATGGGAGGCAAACAGCCTGACACTCCTTTCTCAGGGAACTGAGGGGTTGAATCATGCAGGGGCTGGGTATCTTGTGGTCAGAGCTTTTCCTGCAAGATGCAGCACGTGTCAGAGCAAGGCAGTGCTCACCCCCAGGCTGAACTCTGATTCCAAAAAAAACGGCAAATTTTTGAATTTATGCTTTTGTCACTAAGCCAGATAGACAGAGAGGTACTTATTGCACTGCAAATTATTATTATTGCACTTTTGTCACTGCCATGCTCGATCTACTAAAGAAACAAAACTCTGGAGCCACTGGTCTCAGGGAAAATGCCAGGGTTATCTCTGCACCTCTCAGAGATGTTGTACATCCACTCTGGGGTAGGATGGTAGCCTGAGAAACAACCCACCCCTTCTCTGAGACTGAAAGAAGCAGCAGCAGCATTTCATGTGTTATCTCTCTTAAGGCTGGTCAAAGCTGCTCTGTTCCTTTCTGAAGTGGGCCACACTGGTTTAATGCACAGCTTTGTGATTTGGAGACTATGGAACTGCAGCACAGTCTGCCTGGTCTCCAGACCATGAACTGGGATGTAGGGAGAATGAGCGAATCCACCCCACTGTCTGTCCATTGCAGCTTCCTTCCTTCTTAAGTCACAGAATCACTGCATGGTTTAGGTTGGAAGGGAGCTTAAAGATCATCCAGTGCCAACGCCCTGCCAAGGGAAAGGATATCTTCCAACAGGTCAGGTTGCTCAGAGTCCCATCCAACCTGGCCCTGAATGCTTCCAGAGATGGGACATCCACGACTTCTCTGGGCAACTTGTTCCAGGGCCTCACCACCCTCACAATGAAGAATTTCTTCCTAATGCCTTCTCTAAGCCCACCCTCCTTCCGTGTTACCAATACTGGTGAAACCCTGGCAAATCATGTCGGGTTCTCGTTCAAGTAACTCCCAATGAGCACTTTGAGCACGTACCTGGATAAAACTGCTTGCCAGGCTTCAGAACCTGGAATGGCAATGATCCATCCAGTCTGTGGCCACCTGAACAGCAACAAAACCCTTCCTACTCAGCCTCACTCATCTGCCCCCTCATGGCACCAGCAGGAAGCAACCTCTAGTAAACCTGTGCTTTTCTAGTTCCTCTTTGTTAACCTTCACTAACATCTCTCCCCACTCACGATTCACCCCTTTCCAGGGGTATTTGCATACTTTAGAATGGTGTTGTAGGTTGTTTTTTTGCCCTCCTAGCTGTTGCTTTGTTCAAATTTACATTTTTCTCTCTTATCCTTAGTCAGTTCCTCCAGTTCCAGTTGAACTGAGCTCAGTTTGAGTGACCTTTAGCAGATATCATTGTAGTTATAGCCTCCTCCTCCTCCTCCTGACCCTCTTTGCACACATTTTGTCACCGATAACAACTTTTACCCTTTCTTTAGCAGCTGGACAAGCTGATGAGCTCAGAGTGTAGAAACAGTGTACCTCAGTGTACCTCAGTGAGAGGGAGTCTTGAAAGGAATAAGAAGGATGTAGTATATGGTTTTGGCCCCTCTCTGAGGAAAAAGCTAATTGAAAACCAGTGATTTTCATGCTGTCAAAGAAACTCAATCAGTAACAGGCACGAAATAATCCTCTTATATAACAGGTCAAATAATAATATGTCATCAGGGCGCTTTTAACTTCATTAGAATTTGTCCCTTGATAAGTGACATTTTAATTATGTGATCAGGTAATAAAATAATACATGCTTGAAAACTTATGGCCAACCCATGCATAATTAACAGTCCTAAATTAACCCTGCATGATAGGGTAGAACGTAATCTTAGATAGAAAATACTCTATTGGACATTTTTCACGTGCCTGTTTTGGATTTCTGAACTGATGGTTCAATTTGGCAAAATAACTGACAGGGTGACATTAACCTAACCCATAAGATAAACAATAAAGGACAAATGCTGGAATGTTTATTTCAAGCCTTGCTATGAAATGGAGATGTAGATTATCCAAGTCTAGGCAAAGGAGGCTGATGTAAAGACAGTGCTTGAGTACTTTAATTTGAACTTAACTTAAATTAAATATTTGAATATGCCTATCTGATAGGAAAGTGACCACAGATGATCTGAATTTTTACTTAATGACCTATAGAAATAAATAAAAGGATTTAAGAAATGGAACAAATTTGTGTAACAAAAACTTAATCTGTTAAACTTTTAAGACTACTTAATTGCTTTTAGAGCAATTTGTTGGGGCAAAATTCCTGGGGGACAAAAAAAACAGAAAAAAAGAAGAAGGAGAAAAAGAAAAAGAAAGAGGAAAAAGAGAAAAAGGAAAAGGAAAAGAAAAAGAAAGAAAAAGAAAAAGAAAAAGAAAAAGAAAAAGAAAAAGAAAAAGAAAAAGAAAAAGAAAAAGAAAAAGAAAAAGAAAAAGAAAAAGAAAAAGAAAAAGAAAAAGAAAAAGAAAAAGAAAAAGAAAAAGAAAAAGAAAAAGAATGAACTTTGCTGGTCAGAAAACTCAGTGCAAATCATAAACTCCAAAGACACAGAGCTCCAGAATTCAACCACTCTGCCCTAAACAACACAAGTCTCATCTAACTTATAAATGTCTCCGAAGTATTTTTCACTGTAGTATCTGGACCATGCACATAGATTCTGAGATACAGTGGGATATGTCCACAAGAGTTGATCAATTTCCCATTCATCTGCTGTGCTGCCCTTTGGCTTCACCATTACATCTAAAATAATGGAAGCTACTCTGTGATCACAAGAATATAGTTCACAAATGTGGTGTCCTAATGTGACTTTAATGCCAGCATTCAGGTAAGAGTTACTGGGGTTTAGATTTGCTTTTTTTTTTGCAGTTCCTCAAACATTTCCCAGGAGAAGAACCTCTCCCTGCGCTGATCTTTTCATGTCCTGCTGCTCCTAAACATCAAATTTGGGTATCAGCAACCCAAGAGTAAAAATGAACTGTGAAGACAAAAGTGTTCTGTTTCAAAGATGTCCATGTGAATCTGTCACTGTTTTTCTCCTGCAGAATGGGAAGCTACTGGGGAGTTTTGATGTTCAGTGAGGAGACATAGACCAGACAAGAGTGGGACTGGTTTAGCCTGGCCTGCTTTTTTTTCTATTTTATGCCTAAAGAGAGTATAGAAATCCCCATACCACCCAGGAACCAGCAGATTCTGCACTTTTCAGCTGCCCCAAACCCTAGCAAATCCTCTAGCAGTCTGTCTCTGTGTGTAAGCAAATGCAATGTCCAAATGCTGAAAGACAATTGAAGTTATCCCCAAAATGAACTGGTAACCTGCAGATACAAGGAGACAAGGGTAAATTGTACATTAGAAAGATGGGTGCCCAAGTGGCACTCTAGTGGTGGTGTTTCTTCAAATGAAGCAAGCAGTGAGAATCAGAATTGTTCTGAAGTGCAAAGTATATGATAAAAATTGTCATTTATTAATAGTGCTTCTGGGAACTCCCTGGGAACCACATCTGCCAGCAGTGATATCTGCGTGTCAATCTAACTCTCTCTTTTTATTCTGCAGCAAAAAAGCTGCATTATTGCTCTTGCTGCTGTGCTCCCCTCCCAGGCTGCTCTGATACACCCCCCCTTTTGGGATAAATCCCTTCCCAGGCCATCTGTCTTTACACTCCAGCTCCTCCCCAGCCCCTCCCTTACCCCCTGCTTCCCACCCTCAGCCTGAGCCAAGAGGCTCCTTAGCACCCTGCCCAAGTCTGATGTGATTAACCCTGTGTGGAGAGGGATTTTGGAGGTCACTGGCTCTTCTGGTGGCCCAGAGTACCCAAGTGATGTGGCTGTGAGAGACACTGATGGAACATGCCAGCACCATCTTGCTGGTGGCAGGCCAGCTTGGTGTCCAGCATCCCCTGAGCTTGAGGGTTTTTACTGGGGAGCTCCTTCTGGGTGCTCTGATCCAGATGCAGGTTCTGGAGGCATTTTCCCAAATAAAGTTTCACACTTGTCTCTCCCCAGATATTAAGTGGCAATCTGGTGTGATCCCACAGCCCAAGGGCAGCGCAGGGGGAAAGGAGCTTCCATCAGAGCTGGATGATGTGGAAAAGGAGTGGGCCTCATTGAGAGCAGGCTCAGGGCACCTCCAGTGCTGGCAGCTCCCAGCACAATGGATGCAAGCAAGGAATGGAAAGAAGTAGGAATCCTGGGTCTGGGCCAGCGTGACACGACACCTGAGAACAGTGAGAACTGCAAATACTGCCCAAGTTGGGGTAGCAGGATCCTGGGGGTGAGGGACACAACACAAATGCAAGTGTTTGATCTGGTGTCCTTTCAGAGTGCAGATGTTGGTAAAACCTGCCTCCCCACAGGCTGTGTTTGGCCGGGTGTCCTGTGGGAGCCAGCGCTGTGTCACACACTCTGCACTGGCAGGAGGTGGCCAGGCAGGTGGCACAGTCACCAACTGATAGCAGGCAGCAATGTGTAAAGTTATCATTAGATGGATCAGCATAAAAAAACCCTCCTGTTAAAATTAACAACATAGTCACTAAAACTGATGATATTTCAAGTTATTCATTATAGCTAATGACTGAATCCAGCCAACAGCTCTTGATCAGGCCTGGTGTGGGTTTGTGTCTTCTGGAGGCAAAATTTACCTGATTTCAAATGCTCCGTGAACACACTGACATAACCAACTGGAATTAAGACTGGTTCATTTTGCTCCCATTACAGTTCCAAACCCACAGGTTCACATCACACCTCTCCCAGCCATGAAGCCTGGGCTGCCTCACACAAATTCAGAGCACCAGCAGCTGGCAGCCCTGTCTGCTCTGTGAGTGCAGCACCCTGGGTGGCACCTCATGGTCCCAGCCTTGGTTCCAACAGGTGGGAAATGGCCCTGAGCTGGTCACAGCTGTGATTAGATGCATGCCTGAGTGCAACTGCAGGATTCAAAGTAAGGACACAAGGAGAATTTATACCAAGAACCCCTTCAGAACACCAAATTGCTAGGGTAGACTCCTGTTCCTAATAGCTTTTGAACAATTTGGTAGGGTATAGAAGGTTTTAAAGCTAATCAGCCTCCAAAACGTGTATGCAAAGGGGCAGTCCCCACTGAAGGAAAGGCTGCAGTATGAATTCACACCTCCTCCAAGCGGAGTGAATCCACACAGGACAGCACCATGAAAAAAAAAGCTGCCCTGAGTGGTCAAATCAGCACAGCTTAAGAAATACTTGACCCCTAAAAGAGAGGGTTTCTGCACCTCAACCGATGTGATACTGATCTGCAGTGCATTCTCTCCTGGTACACTGCAAATAACATTTGGTTGAAATGGTTTTGTACTTTACCTTGCATTTACAATGGTCCAGAAGTACATGCACCATCACTTACCACATTTCTTAAGGGAAAAAAAATTGCTCCGATGTGATTTCCAAGAGACCAAGTCAGTACAACAGCAGATGTGAAACTGGCAAAGAGAACAGCCATTGGACTTTTTTTAACCTTTGTATCTGTCTGTCTATATCCTTCAGTTGACCTCCCTTCTGTACCCCCTCGAGCTCTCCATGTTTTCATCCTAACAAGGTCACACTTTTGCCTGGTGGCTTCAGATCCAGCACTCTCCCTGCCAACCTCCAGCCAGCTAATTGTTTGACTCCTTAATGTTCCCAAGGTCTCAGGATGTGTCACCTCCCCCTGACCTCCAGGGCACTTTCAATCTCTTACGAGTTCAAGCTTCAGCCATCTCTGTCGAAAGCCTCCTCCTCAGCTGTGCTGCAGTAGCATCAGAAGGACCCAGGGAGGATCAAGGCCCCATTGTGCTCAGATCTGCATAAACACCCAGTGAGAGACAGCTCCTGCCCTCCTGAGGTTAGGGGCTGAAAGGGAAAGCAGGCAGAGGAAAGTGAGTGGGAGACATGGAAGTGGAGTATTCATGGTGATGCAAGTCACATCACTTGTTAGTCTCTCTCTTTGTTGTTATTTTATTCTTATGCCCCCCTTCCCCCCCAGATGAAAATAAAATAAGTTGTTGGCTTGTTTTTGGGAGTGTTGGAAATTACTATTTGCAAAAGTGATCATCTGTTCTCACCCACCTTGGAGCTGTGCCAGGGCTGCTCCGGACTGTGCTCCTGGAGGAGATCCTGCAGGAACAATACAGCACGGAAGCACCAGAAGATGAAGTGAAACCCCCTGGTTGCCCCCTTGGCCCATCGGAGCTGGCTGCAGCCTGGCACTCAGCCCACCCAGGGCAAGCTGAATGCAGAGGAGCTCAATGTGCCCTGTCAGGCACCAGCCCGCGGCTGCAGAGGAGGGAGGGAGCCAGCCCCTCCCTTACCCTCGCTACAGCCCAAAAGGGAGGGAGCATCCCTGCCAGATCACAGCACACACACCTGCCAGGGGAGAAAGAAAGTTTTGAGAACTGGAAAAATTGCCCTGAAGTAGGGTACGATAACATTTCAGTCTAACTGTAAGGAGAATAATTTATTTTCCTTTTTCTCAGGCAGTGGAAGTGTACCAGCATTACAGAACTGCAAGGACGAAGGACAGCCTGTCCTGTCCTGATGCAAAAAAGTCCTACCTTTAAAGTGAGGCTTCAGAACGGTGTGTGAGAGTTTGATTTGCATCCAGAGTGGAAACATGCTTGCCAGCCATCAGGCTGATGTGATTTGAAGCAGCTGAGATATTAAATGCACTAAACCAGAATGTATAATAGCCATGCTGGCAGACCTTTAATTATTGTCACGCTTGTGGGCACTGATATCATTCAAATTAAAAGCTTTCCCCACTACTTGCATTTTTTTAATATGTTGATGTACTCTGCACTGATGGATTGTCCTCTCTTGTCCTTCTCTCATAAAATGCTTGGAACAATTTGCTTCAGTGCAGAAATAAAAATTATTGGTACTCACCATATTTTTGGAGCTGTTTTTTGGGTTTTTTTAAGCATAGACCCACTAGCTATGAAAACATTTTGGTGAGTTTGGAGGGGTGGTGTTGATTCCTCAGTCACCAGTTCTCTGTCTCAGAAAGAGCAGGAATGCTCATTATTAATAGCAAGACTGAAGCACTGGTAAAGCCTTCCCTAGAGCAGTGCCTTTGACATTGCTGGCTGACAACAGAGCAAAGTTTCCTTGCTGCACAGATGTTCTAATTTTCCTCTCTCGGCTGGTCCAGAGACAGATATTTTTGGCCAGCCCCGTGCTCAGATACAGCAGCAGAAAGCTTGAGCAGTTCTGAAGTTGAATCAACTTCTCTGTTCACACCATTGTCACTGATTCCAGAACTTGTCTAGTGCTGTGATAAGGCTGCTCCCTCGCCCAGTGTAATTCTGGAACAAGTGGAACTGTTTTAAGCAGAATGAGCACAGCGCCAGCACAAAATACTTATCAGGAAAGTTGCTCACAGTTGCTGAGATGGAATACCCATAAAAGATAGGCAGATGAATATTCTTGTTTATTCCCCCTGATGACAGGCATAGCAAATCATATCTCCATCACATGGAAGCTCATTTGCAGGAGATGCAGCACTCATGTCTTCCACACTGTGTTCAAATTACATTGATTTGCCACAGCTGACCCAAAATTACACTGATTTGCCACAGCTGACCCAAAACTCCTTTGAACTTTTGCAGCATTCTGCAGCTCCATTTGCTGTACAAGTTATGCAGCTTGTTTTATCTTTGGGACAGTTAGAAAGGGATGGGGCTCAAACCAGGACAGTGCTTGCCCTTCCCTCACCTCTCCCTAGCTGTGAGCCTCAGCCTCTCTGCAGACCCCAGAGCAGCACCACTGCATCAAGGGGTAGGTCATGCCTTGTAGCCCATTTTATCCTTTGGAGAGTTGGTCTAATTGCCTGCATGCAGGACCAGGAGCCAGAAAACCCCTGTGTTTATAAAACTGACTACAGCACTAAATCTTTCACTAGCTGTGAGCAATTGACTTCACCTTTCTGGCTTAGTTTGCCCGTGTGTAAAAGTGAGATAACATTTACTTTCCTTCCAGCGATATTGCAAGGATTAATTAGTTAACTTTGTTAGGTGAAAAGCATTTTACATATGGTAAGTATTGTTTCTTTGGAACAACAACAACAAAAAAAGACCCTTCTTCTACCTTGAACAAGTGATTTTAGAAGCTCAAAAACAAAGACAAAACCAAAGCTGAGGATATTGGCTAACTCAAAACCAGCAGAATGCGTGAATGCTGAGGAAGGGAGATCACCATAAGAGGGAAAGGTTTTCAAACACAAAACCTTTCAGCCCTTTGGCAGCCAGATGAGGTGAAAATGAGCAGCATGTAGTGGTCAAATAGGATCTCTTCCTTGGTTACTGTGTCAAGCCCAGCTGTCCTGACTGGTGGCCACTGAATCCAGTCAATCTGGCAACAGGTATAACATGGATCTTACTGGGCCCAGTGGAAAACACCTATCCCAGCTGGACTTACAGGAGAACGAGTAAGTTCAGTGCCATCTCAGGTGGTTTTGAGAGAGACCAATGAAAGGTAAGGAAATTTGCTTTTTCCCTGCTTAGGCTAGATCCAGTCTTTTCCACTAAAGGCAGGATCACACAGCTATTACCCCTGCTTTTCACCAGCATTGTTTAAAATGAAAATAATTCAAAAGTAAATACCTAGGGCACAAAAGGAGCTCCTGTCACAGGGAAGGGAGAATCTGCTCAGGAGATAAGGATGAGCAACAGCACTAACTCCTGTCAGAAAAATAAGAAAAAAAAGGAGAGGAAGAAGTAAATGAGAAGCAACAGCTCTCTGAAATAGCCATTTAAAGAGGTGAACTTAGCAGGACAAAGCCAATTAAACCAGTTACCCTTGGAAGTGCTGTTCTTCAACTTCTCAAGATGCTGTAGCTGATTTGGCATAAAGGCAGCATTAACAGGGCGTCTACAGCAACAACCAGCCAGTCTCTTCTGTGTGAAGCAAAGTCTGGGAGCCATCACTACCCTCAGGCATCACCCACCTCCCCACTGCACTGAGGTCTTTCCCAGCTGTGCTGTAGGAGTAGCTCTTGTGTGCATTTTCTGACCCACAGCTGGAAAGGTCAGGCACAACTAGGCTGAGTTTCTTTGCCCGAAGTAAAACAGGGGAAGTTTATGAAAGCTGTTTTCCTGCCAAACCTGTCAAGAAGGGATTTAAAGCCTACCAGCAAGGTGCTAAAGAGTAGTTGCTCACTGACACTACTGGATCCAAAAGATGGTGTCTGCTTATAGCTGGGTGATGTGAGAGCAAGCAAAGGTGAGGCTGAAACATAACAGCTGGAGAAAGAGGAGATGCTTCTACTGTTCTTGAAGTGGCTCAGCCCCGTGCACAACTCCCACTCAGTTTGCTCATGTCTGCCCCACTCCCCTTCTCTCCTCTCCTGTATTTATACCCCCTGTGTTGAGATGTACCTGCACCCAGACTGGCATGCACATTTTGGCTCTAAATGCCAGGATCACTTAGTGGTCCTGTATCTTCTTGTTCTTATATCAGTGCAAGTCAGGAGTAATCCTAAAGGAGATTCACAAGGGCAAAACCAGTGAAAAATGAGTGGAATCAAAAGGAGGTCCAGTTCATAGAGGCTGAAAGCTGACTTTCTTTTGAATGAAGGCTAATCCAATCAAAAGTAAGAAGCTTTCAGATTTCAGGACTTCTAAGAAAGAATTTTTTTAGATGTAAAGAACTGATCATTCCTGGCTGTCACACTGAGTGTGGATGATGAAAGCAATGGGTACATTGGCTGGCTCCAGCTGAGGATCTGGCCAAGTGGAATTAACGTTGTTCTAAAGAACCCTGCATTGAGTTTACAGGCTGAGAAAAGTCCACATGACAGGTTTCTCTTTCCAGAGAAAGTGTGGGCCTGAGACATCTTCCATATTCACAGCTAGAAAGGGCAGACTGGAACTGGCTGTGAAGCATCTGCAAGATGTTCTCTCCAGCCCAGAGTACCCTAACAACCATAAGTCTTTGTGGTCTCCTATCTCACTGATATTAGTAAACAGTTCTTATTATTGCTTGGCATGACAGAAGGAGTAGAAGTTATGAAAAAAAAAGAATATATATAGTATTAAGACACTGCTGGAGCCTGAAGTCAATATTGCTGTTTATAGAGTTGTTGCTTCTGTTTGAAGGATGCTGCGCCTCTCCTTCTTTATCACATTTGCAATTAGTTTTCCATACACATCTGCTCCTGACCTTAAAATAATTTCCTCTTCACCCCCAAAGGAAAATGATTTTGAAAAGAAATTGCTTCCAGAATCAGTTCTTTTCTCATCCTTCAGTGTCTTTCCCAGCAGTCTCCTACATCCCAGCTTACTCCAGAATCTGTGCCTTGCAGAGCACCACATTTTGTGGCCAGGATTTTGGAGACAGCAAATGTGACCAAAACTTTAAGCACCCAGCCCTTATTTAGGCACTTGTTTAAGTGCCCTTTCCTCAGCAGTGCACAGTAAGTCGTAGCTCCAGCTGACTTCTTTCCATCCTGCTCCTATTTTCACACCAATTCCCAGCGTAACCACGGTGTTTTGATACAATGACAAGTTTACACGATGAGTGTGCACTGCCTGTACTGGTAGACTCAGATCTGTATTTCTGGTGATGCTTCTCTGGAAAGGCTGAGTGGCAGAAAAGTGAATATCCCTGGATTTCAAGGCCATTTAACACAAGCAGAAAGCCAGAGCTGATTCCAAATATTTCCCTGGCATTGAATAATTTCCTTTGCTCCCTCCAGAGACGTTTTCTCCAGTCCGTGTGCTAATTACATTCCACTGAAGTTCTCAAAAATGGGCTGTAAAGGGACTCATGTTGTGCAAAGGGCTCTTGCTGTTGCAGAGCATCTTTTTGCCAAGGAACAGCCAGGTCCTGGTTAGTCCCAGTGTGGGTAGTTGAGCTTTTAGTTGTGTTTACTGGATTTTTTTCACCCTGTCTTTCACCCTGGTTTGTTCAGCACCTGTCCTGGTGTCTGGGTGCCCTCAGAGGCTGCAGAAAAACCCCTCCAGCCCCACCAGTGCCCCACTGAGGATGCCAGAGTTGCTGGAGGTGGTGAGGAGGATGCAGCCAGGAGGGAACCCCTCAGCACAAGCATGGAGAAGACTCAGAAAAAAGGGTGGGAAGATGGAAATCAAGGATTTCAGGGATCTAAAGGAAAGAGAAACTACAAAACACTGACAGCAGAGGACACACTGGGCTACAGAAATTAATCCCTGATGTAACTTTGGTTCTAGTCAGTCACTCAAGTGCTGCATTTGGCCCTCCTGGCAGAAATTGTTTGGTTTAGCCAGTAACATTAATTGGAAAAAGTGAGCAGTATTGCTTTAATTGCACAAAGGAGAGGGAGGACAGATCCCATTTCAAATTCTAGAGTAAGGCTTTTTTTTTTTTTTTCTTTAAGGAAGGAGGGGGATAAATATTAATACCAAGGCTGTGTTGATGAGCTTTAGGGGGGTTGCTAAGCAACACAGCCCTTTGTCTATAGCCCAGATGATGCTCGGGAGGGGACTGTGTAGGAATAAAATTCATATGGCTTCTATAGAACCATCTTTTTGTAGCTTTTAAAAAATAAACAGAAACCAAAATCTGTCTCCTTGGCTTTTTTTTTGTCTTTCCTTTTCTGCTGAAAATCTGAGGATCTGAGAGCACGTGTCTGGAGGGTGTTGTGAGCCTGACAGCAAAGTTGGGGCAATGAGCACACGTTTTTAACACAACAGCAATATCCCCTCAATGTGTCCCTAAATAGCGTGGGGGTATTAAAACTCTCAGATTCTGTGTACTAATTTGCTGTTTGTGGCACACAACCATAACATTTTAGTCCACTGCGTTTTCGTTTTTCCTGTTCACCTTAAGGAATTTCATAAATGTGTCCCAGTCTAGCACAGAAATAAAATAGCTAATAACACACCATTACATAACTGATAAAATAAACCCACACATTTCCAGATATTAAAATCATGTATGCATTGGTCTAAACCTTGTAGTAAAAATCAGCTCCACAATTCTTCATATTCAATATGTTCATTTTTATTTTAAACTTAGAGCTCAGGAATACAGGAGGAAGGAACAGCTTTTGATTTGAGACTTCCAGAGGAAAAATTATATTTTATTAAGGTATTCAAAATGCTGACTGCAGAGAAATTTTAAATAATTTATTTTTTAAAAATGAAAGTACTCTTATGTTCTGATATGAAAGAAGATCTAAAGCTTTGCTGTTTATACAAGGGAGCAGAGGAGAAAGGTGGTAAACTCTGAGAACTGCTAACAGTCAGGGCCTTTCTTCTGTGATTTGTCCTGGAATTGCCTCCTCAAAACACATACATCACACATTTTTAACTACTGAAGCCATATTATTGCAGAAAAATACAAGGTGGGCTGGAAGACCCTGATGTGCCTGCAGAAATGCTGTGGAATTCATAGTTATTCCATTGAGAAAATGCCGGCACAAGACCCTCACGGACAGAGGGTTTAGAGCAGGAAGATGCTCCTACCCATAGCAACAGCCCTGGATAAACAGCACAGGTCTACTTTCACCTGAACCTCAAGAAGAAATGATGGTCTTGAAAAAAAAAGCGAGAATGCACCAGTTCTTCCAATTGCCTGCCCAGGGAGCCAGGGAGGGAACCTGGCCCAACGCCCAGCAGGAGCCAGCTACAGATCCCAGCTTCTTCCTTTACTCCCTGGATCCCCCAAATCACAGGCATCCGTGCTGCCTTGCAAGAGACAGGGACAAAGAAAAGTTTGTTTGCTGCCCATTGAGTGCTCCTGCTTCTTCCTTATTTACAGGTCAAGCCCTGGCCTGTACCACAGCTCTACTCTGGCCCCCAAGGATTCTCCTGTGGCGAATGCAGAGCAAGCAGCTCATGCAGCTTTATTAGGGTAGCACACAGAGAATATTCTTCCTTTCCAAAACAACAGAGGTTTGTAAGACCCTGGTGCATTTACAAGTAAGAGATGACAGCAAGAGTGAGAGGTTCAAACCTCAAAAGAAAAAGGTAAAGAGAAATTGTTCTTTCTTAGAACAGTAAAATTTTTTTAGTCACTAAAAATCACAGTGAAATACAGAAGAAGAAACCATTTCTCTCTTGATGTGGGTTTTGCTGTTTAATCTACATGAGATCCAAAGGTAAACATAAGAAAGTTCCTCAGATGATGATTGTTCATGCTGCCAGCACAACAGCAAGTTTCACAAAACACAAGGTGAAGCTAATGTTGAGCATGTGGAATCTGCTGAGGATATTGGTGCTGGCTTTGTTTTTAAAGTGAGAAGATTTCCTTTACAACAACATAATTTCCTCTGTGTATGGGCCGACTGAGAAACTGTGATATCAAAAAATGAAAAAAGGTACTACTGGACTCTCAACAGGGTGATGAAGAACATATCCTTGTGCTTGCAGAAAATTTTGACCACAGACCAGTACTAAATGCCCAGTTTTCTCAGACTCCACCACACATCACTTTGTATGAACACTCTATGTAAAAACACGAGAACAGGGATGTGTCATGTATGGCCTCTTAAAAAATAGTGTGTCTACCTCAGTTCAGGGGATCATGGACTTCTATCAAAGCTGCTGTTATCTACGAATAATTCTCTGAAGATGTATGTCCAGTATCTCTTTCATGAGAATCCAACTTCCTTCCCTCATGTGGAACTTCTCTGGCTTTGCTTTCCTCCTTCCCCAGCTCCCTGATCTGCTGTAGGCTGTGGAAGTATCAGAGAAGTAATGGGAGGCTTTTGAAACCCACAAGAGTGCTTAGGGCTGCTAGAGGAGGGAGACTGGATCCTTGTCCTCGTTTGAAGGACAGGTGTCTGCTAGGGAAGGCAGGAGCCTCCCTTGGGATGGAGAATGTGAATCCCTCCCCTCTGAATTATTGTAATTTTGAAATTAAGGGGTTCTCAGGCAAAGATATGGGAGTAGGAATAACAGTTCTTTACTAGGATTTATAACAGAGCAAACAAACAACAACTCTTATGGCACTAACAACAAACAGAACCAAGAACCCGGTCCCGACCCCCTGGCCTGAAGGCACTTTCCCCCCCCTCAGTGCAGTGATGGTCACAGCCGGCAGGGAGCACGTGCTATGGTGGTTCAGTCAGCAGGGGAAAAAAAACGGAAGAGAGGCTTTGCTTCACAAACCCCCTTGGAGCAGTCGATCCCAGTGCCCCAGCAGGATTCTTGGAAAGCAGCAAACTGGGACGGCAGGACGTCTCGGCAGGCGGGGGAGCGGGGCTGCAGCGCAGTGAAACCCAGAGCAGTGCCGAGGGAGCGGTGGGGGCGGGGGTCAGCAGCCGCCCGGCTCCTAGCCCAGGAAGGAGAGGCGAGCTCAGGGATTCCGGGCACCCGAGCAGATGGCAACAGGTTCAGTGGCTGCTCTCACAAGCAGAGGCTCACCCAAGAGGCAGAAGAAAACAGCTCCAAGCCAGGGCTCCAGCAGCAGCAGCGAAAACTTCTCTCCCCCAAAACAGCAGAGCAGCCCCTTCCCGTGTCGTCCTCCGAAACCCAGTGCCCGCTCAGCCTCTGCCCTCGCCTTTTACCAGTCCCCAATTCTCGAGATATTCCTCCACCCCACTTCGAGAGAAAACTCCCCGACAGAACAGTAAACATAGATGGCCCTCTCTTCAGGCTTAGCTATATCCTTTGTTCTTCTTAAGTACTCAGTGATAAGGGTCATATAGCAACTGAATGGAAAAAAATTCTATACTGTTAAAAGGAAACAAAAGGAAAGACAACCCAACCCCCAACAATCATGATGCAGGTAACGATGGGCAGGCAGCTCCTGAAGAACAGCATTCCCACATTCCCTGCTGGCCTGCAGCCCCTCTGCAGAAGCAGCACATGGCACTGGACAGGGAACCCATGGGTTTAGGCTCTGTCTGCAACACACAGCACCCAACAGTGAGCCAGACCCAGGTTGTCAGAGCCTGGCTTGGAACCTCTGCCAAAAAAAAGACAGAGAGCCATGCTATTCTCCTACATCAGGCCACAAACCAAGGGAAAAAAAAATTGATCTGAGTATTGTCTGTTCAGGCAGGACAGCAACAGGCCGAGAGAGAACACCAGGCAACCATTCCCAGTGTGCTGGAAACAAGAAAGAACAAATATTTCAAACCCTTTTCAAAAGGAGACAGACATGGTGTCTGCCTTTTGCCCTTACTTAGCAGGTCTTTGTATCACTCAGTCTTCTACCTCAGCATGGGGCTTTGGAGGTGGTTCAGAGGACGTCTGTGAGCGCTTTTTCCAGCACCCATCTGTGCATATCCAGCCTCCCCCGAACTCTTTGACATGCATTCAGACCAAACCAGTCAGTCTCTGGTCTGGGAGTGAGTCAGCTCTGCTGTTCTGTTCTTTGGAGGGGTTTGGCTCAGGGCTGAGGGCGATGCCTCCAGACACCACTCCTAAGACAAAATACTCAGTCCCTGAGCAAACTTACAGAACTTATTGGGACTTGTCCATACAAGGATGGGTACAGTTCCACCTAGAACCTGTCTCCTTATAAATATAAAGTATGGGGGGGGGGCGGAAATTGATTTTTGCAATGTGCATGGCTAGTAGAATTCAGAGTCCTTCCATAGCAACATTATGGAATTTCATACCATGGTAAGCTATATGTGGAATCTGTACATGCCAAAATTAGAATACTCACATATAAAGTTTTGGATTCAAGTTACCTCAGGCAAGAGGCACTGCATTTTGCAGTGGAGCTCAGGGTGTATTGTATCTAACATTGCAATGCACAGCTCAAAATCGTGTTAAATAAATGACAGGTGAAGAGCCAAAATACAAAGCGTTACACCCAGCCGAGACGTATTGTGCCCTTCTACCTATACATGACTTGTTCTACAAACAACTCAGAGTCTTGATTATATATTCAGATTATATATATTCCTGCAGGAAAGACACTTGTTCAGAGGAGCACACCACTCCTCACCTTCCTTTTGTGTCAGAGGAGATTTCTGCTCTCACTTTAACACTTCTGTGCCTGTCCAACAACAGAGCAGGTGTTGTGAGTGGGACTCTTGCTCAGCAACCTCTGTCTAGAACAAAACATTCAGCTACCTGCTAAATGACTTCCTGCCAGTTAAGGTGAAGAACTGACCACGTTCTAAAATCCACTCAGGTGTAAAACAACCTGGAAGTGGGCTGCTGGGGGTGGAAAAATTGAAGTGGAAAGACATTGGAGTTAAGGGATGAGACATTTTGTCTGTATCCTCTGACATCCCTTTACGGATGAGGAATTCTTGTCCAGCACATTTTATCAATGTTGGGAGGGAGAACAAAAGGTTTCTGGATGAAAATACGGCAGATTTTCATAATTAAGGGAAATTTACTACCTTCCATTCTTGTCTTCACTATATAGAGCAGATGCAGAATATTGTTGATTCACGCTGCCTGCAGTAAGAACTGAGTCATTCAGGGCATTTCCTGGGCATTGACAAGGAGCTGGGAAGAGCTGATGGCCCAAAGCAAACTGGGAGACCATTAACCCAAGTCTGCCATTAATTCCCTGGGAAATGCCCTCTGTCTCAACTGTTATTTGCTGCTGTGACCTCTACCCCCTCCCTTCTATGTTACACAGAGGAAAAAAAAGATCTTGAGCAGGGATGATGCCAGATGCTGCTCCTGCCAGAGATGGATATTTCTCAGGCCGGGGAATTCCTGGCCAGGCCAGGAGCTCAAAATACCCTCCTCCATCTGGAGAAGGAGGTTTCCAGGTCATTTTCATGCAGTTTTCTGGGTTTTAGAGCATGCAATTCATGCCAATTCACAACCTGCACAACTTAAATTAGTGGGGTTATGCAGAACACAACCCATTGCCTTTTCTACACTCCCTGGTAGTTGACAAAGTGGACAAAAAAAACCAATAACAGTGTCTTAAAAATGAAACAACTTTACATTAAATAAAAACTTTTAAAAAACTTACTTAAATGAAATGTGAAATTAGAACAAGTCATATCAAGGTCTAAAATTATATAATTTCTTAACATATTGTTAATTCTGTAGTTCTAGTCAAGTTAACTAGGTGGGTTCCCTGGGACAAGATTTTCTGAAGTAGAAAATTTGAAAGCATATTTGGAAGCAGTAGCCTCCTTGCACATACAAAATATTTACTAATTTAATTTTATTTCATCAGTTCTATTTAACAAGTTCATTTCATGTTGTGAATCCATAGAGAATTTTTTTAAAAAAGACTTTTTTCCCCTTCTCCAATCTATGAATAAAAATGAGTACAATAAGTTCTGCAATTTCTTTGCTCTGACTTACTTCAGTGACTGATAACTTAATTATTCATAGTAACAAACCAGTTAGTTGCTTTTAAGCTAAGAAATGATTGTGGGTTTTTATTTTCTTACATCACTTAATATATTTTATTTAGGTAACAAAGAGAATATTAAGCTATTTGGGGAATTTTTATTGAATTCTAGTTTTCATTCAATTATAGATTCATAAAAACAAGGAAAAATCTAGAAATAAATGAACCATGCTTCATTTTCCAATTAAAAATATGACAAAATTAAGAATATGATAAAGTGATCATTAATTTATCAACATAATAAATATTCATGGAGAAATACTTTTGGTTAACAAGAAAAAAGACTTCATTGTGTACTATCTTTTGTTATAAATCATAGAATCTCAGAATGGCTTAGGTGGGAAGGGACAGATCATCCACTTCCAACACCCCCACCATGGACAGGGACACCTTCCACTAGACCAGGTCACTCCTTTGATCCAACCTGATGCCTCAAACGCTTCCAGGGATGGGGCATCCTCAGCTTCACCCTGTTCCAGTGCCTCTCCAACCTCATAGTGAAGAATTTCTTCCAATTATCTAATCTAAATCTACCCTCTTTCAGTTTAAAGCCATTTCCCCCTCTCCTACCCCTACACACCCTTGTAAAAACCCACTCTCCAGGTTTCTTGTAAGTCCCCTTTAGGTGTTCTAATGGTTGCCAACCCATGAAAGCTAACTTTTATTTCAAAAAATTATCTGGCATAACTTACTACTGCAAAAAGAGATCAAATGTATTATTTAAACCAAGATTTCCTAGTTGGTGATTTAAATCTTGATTTAAATTAGTTCTCTGTGGGTGTTGGAGTTGGCTTACAGCCTTCAAATAATTGTAGGGAAGAAAGGAAACTCTGCTGAGACAGATGCTATAAATATGTGCTGGTATTTGAGTCTGCAGTGACGTCTCTACATTCAGAACCTCTGGGTTATCAGCATTAGAAGATTGGGTGTACCTCTGAACTGCACTAAAATAAGTGACTGAGGCTAAGGAAAGCCGCAGCAATTGGTACTTGGCTATTTTAACATTGACCTAAAATGGTGTGTACAGCTTTTGAACACTGTTTAACAATCAATCTGTTGGCCAGCTACCTTCCAAATTCATCTTTCAGTATAGGACAAATCCTGTGATCCCAAAATTTCACGGGCAGCAGATGTAACCTCCAAATCATGGAACAGCACACATTAGAATTGCTGCAGGACAGCAAGAAAAAAAGAAGGGAAGCAGAACAATACACCATAAAAGAAAAGTATGGCCACGGGCAGAGGCAGCCAGAGAAATCTGCAAAATGACAGTTCATAAAGCATATCTATAGAGACTGAAAACTGTCACTGGTGAAGTAAGGCAGTGTAATCTGTGCCTTTCCATTTTCTTCATTTCCCAGTGAGCTGACACCAAAGAACAGTATTTTGTTCTCTCCTGGCTTTGTTAGCAGCCTCCAAACCCAGCAGACAGTCAGCAACATGCCTACAGCTGGTGTAAGGCTCAGAAATAACTTCTCATTTACCCAGGTGCTTTGAGTGCTCAGCCTGAACACTCTGTGTGGTTGGGGCTACATCCCACACCTGTATCTGCGTGGTTTTTAAAAGCACTGTGTCTGATGGTGGTTCCCAAACAAATCTTCATCAGTGGTCTAAGAAAGACAAACATCAACTTTTCTATCCAGCACGGCCACTTTCAAATCCAGTTCAAGAATGATTAGGATCCATTTAACCCATGCCAGCAATTACTTAGATTGAAAAATGTATTACTACAAATTTGAAACAAAAATTTTAAGGGTTCATCTTCACCTACATTTAACTGGTATGAGACCAGCTGGGATTTCTCAGTGGCATGGATTTAAAAAGGATACAACACCAATACAACACAGGGTAGTGTTTAATCTCAGTCTGGTGATGGTAAAAGTCTTCAGCGCCGTACAATTCTTCTCCTTGCTTTCTTCTTCCTCCTCCTTTTAATCTAAGAGACCTGCTTTTACATTGAAGCTTTGAGAACTATAGTAGAGAAGTGATAAGGGTTTTTTCATTTCCCTTTTTTTTCCGTGTATAAAAAACTGGAATAATAGATAAACAGCTTAATAATAAAAAAAAGGAGCAATCTTTCTTTTTAAAGATTTTGCAGACATTTTATCAGTCCTGCAAAACCATTCCTGAGGTAACTAAACATTACCCATTTTACAAACGGGCTGCTGTAATAGAGGAAGAGACTCAGTCCCACAGCTGCTGGTGATAGATGACCTATAAAACGTTTCAGTTTTGACACACAGCTATTACTATAACTATTAGACAAGGCTACTGTCTTAGGAATGCAGAAGTACATTCACTGAGGGTTTTGAAATTACAGCCCTCATCTGACATCACAACTGAAGTCAAAGGGATTTCTTTAAGGTCAATAAACCCCAGAGCAACTCTAAGGCTGCAGCCCATATTTATTGCTCTGGAGCTCCTCAGAAAGGCAGATGGACTGTGCATGAGAAATGGATCTTCTCACATTTCAAGTTTGCAGGAGGACTCAGTGGAATGGCCAAACACCTTCCTATTTGATGGGATCCATTTGGCTGGAAAAGATTTCTTTTTCCCAAAGGTTTCTCTCTATAGCAATCTTCCCTGGCTGAGGGGGTCTGGAAGAGGCTCCCTAGGGAGCTTATCTGCGCTGCTTCTTGATGGCTGCACAGTGATGCAGACTATCCAAACCTCAGAGAAACCTGCTGGGTGAAAGTCCTTTACAGACACTTGGAGCCCAGCTGGCTGTGCTAACCCTCTGGGCCAGCTCTACAGCTTATCCCTTATTAAATTCCAATCCTTCATCACTTGTGATAAAACAGAAGCCAGAGGGTGGATGCACAATGAGTGTTTTCGAGAGCCCTGCTCATGTGATAGTTTACTTTGTGGTGGCTTAAATACAAACCAGAATGAATGTTTAAATCAAAGCACAAACTCCTCTGGCCTCAGGGTAAGAAAAACATTTTCACATTTTAAATATCGTTGGCCTCAAGGTACAAAAGCAAATATTTACTAAACTTCCAGACTTCAGAGTTGTCTTTTCTAAGGCAATTCCTTGTTGCTGCTTCTCTGGGAGGCTTTTTTCTTTCTGTGCTTCCCACCCTTTGGGAAGAACACAGGCAAGGACTAGGAGCATAGCCTCTTTCTCCAGATCCCTCAGCTCCAAAGATCATCTTGTCTCCACAGCTACTGGCCAACACTGAGAAGGCAAAGGAAAGCAAGATGAGAGAAACAGCGCTCTGCAGATGGTTTGTGCTGTTCTCATGCACTCAGTTCACTACACGGGTTCAAGGAAACACTGATCTCATCACACCTACCAGGGGATTGAGATACTGATAGTGTGTGTATGCCACCCACTCACACGGTGACAGGGAATGTATCCTAGCAAGGTGTCAAGAATGTAAAAATGTGATCAAAGACCACCACCACCACATCCTCTCTTAGCCCCGAGGTCCATTCAAGGTGTGGGATGGGATCAGAAGTTGTCATTTATTTCTTTATTGTCAACTTTTAGCACTATAGCCTTTGTTCAAGTTCAAGTTAAGCCCCCTTCACCCCCCTACCTATTCTACAAACAACCTGCTGGAAGAGAAGGAAGCCATTGCCATAGTCTGATGACCATTTCCTCCAGTGCCAGTGGAGGCAGCTCCCTCACCGTGCTGCTCTCTCTCCCACACCAGGCTGTGTCCTGACTGTGCCAGAACAGCTGCTCATGGGGTTATGCTGTGAACCAGACTGAAGAGCTGGTTTGGGTTAAAAATAACCAATGCAACAAAACAAAGCAAAACAAAAGTAGTCATTTTTACCCAAGAATGCTTCCCTGACCCAGCCAGGCCACCACACATCACGCTGCCACAGGCTGGCCTGGCTACACCTTCCCCATGGTAATGTGAGATGTGGTGCTGGTTTTTCATTGCATCAGAATCCAAGGCACTGCAAGGATGTCCAGGCTGTCCTGCCCAGAGCCAAAGGGTGACCAGAGAACTTCAGCTTCTGATACTCAACACTTGTCCCATGGGGTCCCACAGCTTGCCAGGCAGACTGAGATTAATGTCACAGAGAACTAAGTGGCAACAGGTCCTCTTCCTTCACCAAGGGCAAACCAAGCATTCCAGACCAGGAATATCCAAACTTTTTAAGAGGAGTTTTTGAAATTAGAGGCTTCAAGTTGGAATTTTTTTAGGACATTCTGTCCCACTGAAAAATTAATTCCAGTTCAGTTTTCATCCTGAGTCCAAGTGGAAATAGATTTTAAACATCTGAATAAAACTGAGCAAAAATTCTTATTTTCAGTGGAGTAAGGATTACACTTATACCATGCATAAATGATGACAGGAACAAGATTCAAGGATCAAATAGGTATTATCACCTTTACACAAATGTTCTCTAAATGTAATAAAATAACACAGCAAAATATAGTGCATTTCCTAACTGCTATACAACCTTATGCTATATTGTCATAGAGTACCGTGTTACTATGTACACATAACAATTTTAAAATTGCATATATGCATATAAAATAGTCACTGCTTGCTTCTTTGATACTTCAGTATAATTCTACTATTATATTAATCATAAATACTCTGAACTAGCTTAGGTGAAGACTTCAGAATACGACAAATGTTGAAGCAATAAATTTCAAGGAAAATGTATGTAAAGGGTTCTGTCAGTAGAAGTTAAAAAAGGATCTTGCTAATTTGGTCTTTTTAAAATGCTTTTTTTAAACAGATAAGTAGATTAGAATTTTATTGCCAGTGATGGAAAGTCTCAAATATTTTATAAAAAACTTAGAAATATCTCCACCAAATGACAGATTTTCTTCTTTCTGTAACATATCTTGCTATTTTCTTGATCAAAGATCTGCTACTCACGGATATAAAAGCTTTGTATTGCAAGTGTTAGTCTCACAAAAGGATTTATAATAATTAATCCAGATGACTATACAGATACAGTCAATGCCAAAAAAGATACACTGAACAGGCCACAGGGCATTGGGGGAAAGTGCAGAAAAAGAATTCATAGCAGGTGAGAAGAAGCTGAAAAGGATTTCTGGATGAGTTATGGATTTACAGGAAACAGGGCTGAAGAGAAGACCATAAGAGATCTACACTTGGACTAGGACTCAAAATTAAAAACAATTTCTACCTTTCTTTTTCTTAATTATTATTCTCTTTTTTAAGACCTATCTCCCTAAGTAATCTACTGTAATTCTCACTGTTCTGACCTCTTAGCATCAGGCTGGGAGGAAGTTTCTGCTGCTACAGTTTTAAGCCCTTAACATCCTGCCCACCACAGGCCAGACTTGGTGAACAAAGTATTCCTTTTCCTCCCTGCAATAGACTTTTCCACAGGATTTAGGGACCAATTTAAAGCATAAAAGAGGGACGTTATAATGAAGAAAGAAAAGGTTAAATGGAACAGAGCTCTGTTAGCAGAATAGCTGGATGTTATTTATCCAAAATAAACAACATGGATTGGATGAAAAGCACAGAGAGTTACTGAGGGAATGAGTGAGGGCAATACCAAAGAATCAGAAAGAAATAAGATCCAGGACTTCATGAAACAACTTAGAAAAGGGTTATGTGGGGGCAGGTGAAGCAAGTACATCTGGGCAAGGGCAGAGACATGATGGCATGCTGAAGCCTTTGCTGGAAGTGAGCTGTCCTTCTGAACAGCAATGATTTGTTTTTCTTTGGTGTACCTGGGATAAAAAGGCCTCAGATCCATGCACAGCATCTGCTTCTCTCCATTGTGCTCATATGCCAAAGGAGAGTAAACATTAATCAAACTCCATGCAAACAAGAGGCAAATACCTACTTTAAAAAAACTCTGCAAGCCGGGGTTGGGAAATCACTGTACTTACTGCATAGGTGGGAATGATTCATTTCTATCATAACTACCCAGTGGCTCACTGGACAATTTCTTACCTACAACATGTGTGCTTAGAAAAACGGTTTTTAATCAGAAAACCTGCTTTAGCAGAGCCTGCAATAGGTAGGACTGCAATATACTAATAGTATACATTCCCCCTAATAAATAAGGGCTTATGCTCCGCTTTTTATGTTTCAAGCTCTCTGAATTATGGATTTCTTCATAATATTCAGCAAATTCCTGGAAACCCATCCTTGCATGGGAAGGACAGTGTGAGGAACCCACATGGAACAGCTTTTTCACTCAGAGGCTTTTGCGCTGGGAGGACAGTCTTTGAAAACTGTGAAGCTCAGAGTCTGTAATCAATGGCCTGCCACTGTTTTTAGCACCTTTTGTGATCTGCTCTGACAAAACAGTGGTTCCTGCAGCACAATTCCAGTGGTGCCCAAGTTCACCTCTCTGTAGGATTGTAGAGTCCAGTGCAGAGCCCGAGCCCTGTCCGGGGCACAGAACATTTTGGGTTGTCCTTCTATTCACAGCAGTGTTTGTTATTCACAGAAGCTACATAAACTCAACTTGAGGAAAGTACACCTCCACATTTGCCTGGATTTCCTCCTGTCTTCCTCCCTGTGGGTGTCACAAAAAGCTTAAAATAGCCTAAGATTTGCAGCACTTTTCCTGTGCTATCTATTGCAGATAATTGAAAAGGGTAGGGGGAGGAAGATTAGTATCTGAGGCAGTATTTATAAGTCTAAAGAAATCATTATAATGGTGCTAACCTAGCTCAAGACCACCTGGACCTCTTGGACCCAGAGGTCGGAGTTTTAATTCCACAGTTTCTCTTGATTTTCCTGTTTCAGAAATACACATCACTTTAAGAAATTTGGAAGCTGTGTCTCCTTTTGTCTTAAGGGGTTTGGCTTTTCTCACCATTCTGCCAGTGCTCTGTGTCCTTTGAAGAAAGAAAACCAACCCTCTCCTACCTGCCACTATTTTATTGTGTATTTTTGAAGGAAGAACTCTGTCCACATTGAACAGATCCCTGAAGAAAATCTCCAGTGCAGACACATAATGACATATGAAAACGAATGGAATGCTCTGAACATTGTGCCTCTGCTTCACAGGCCAATTCTGCCAATCCACCACAATTTGTGATACATGAAAGCAGACTTTGTCCTTAGACAGAGAACTTTAATTCCCCTCTTTTCTCTGTCAACCTAACAAAACTCTAATTCTTAAGGAACGTAATATTGTGTGTTTGCTGATGTAAAAGGCTCCTGGTATGAAAAAAGCAGCTTTTCCCCTACCACCCTGTGGTGAGAGGCAGACTTTGCACAGCAAGGTGATGTATTATTAGAACTAGCAAAATCCACAGAATTCCTTCATGAGATTGAAACAAATTCTGTTTTGTTTGTAACTGTGTTTGTTATTTTTGTTAAACTGCCCCCTCTCAGGTCCTATCCCAAGAAGAAATCCTGTCAAGAAGGATTATTTTTGGCCGATTCTCCTTCAAAGAGTCACAATCAATAATCTCTCTTACAGAAGTTCTCCTTTGGGAACACAGTAAAGAATGTTAATCGTAGTTCCTATGGACATCTCACTTTCTCTAAAGGCAACAAACGAAATATTAAAAACTAAGTAGCATTTATACAAGTCACTCACCATGAAGTCTGTCTCAAAGCTCACACACTAATCAAAACCAGAGCAACACAAGGGACCCTGGCTTTATAAAAATAATCTTTTCTCCTATATCATCAATTTCATAAAAAGCCTTCAAAATCCACAAGAGTAAAACTGTTTCTCACTTAGAGAGCAAAGAAAAAAAGTATGTGAGCATTTCAGGTTTTATAAAGGAGGTAATGTAGCAAATTGTAGGCTTCTGTAATTCCATTTAAGTAAGCCAAGTTAAATACATATGGCCTACAAGGTTGTGGGGTGGGAATTTGGTAGGCTCTAGAAATTCAGAAACATTATAATCTCCTTACTATCACTTGTAAGTGGGATATCACTCCATATTTTTTCAGCACTAAGTGGCTTATCAATACAGACTCTCAAAGAAGAGCTTCAGAGTTTGTTGCCTACCCTGAAAACCTTCACTTGGAAACAACACATGCTGTTTATCAGTCTGCACAAGAGCTACATTTACAAATATATGTTTCCTGTCATGATAGCATAAATTGAAACATCCCAAAATACCTTTCCTGCCAATATCTTCCTATAAAATTATTATGAGCCCTGTGCATATTTGGGTAGGTCTGTGATCTGCCAGGTATTAGAAGTCATCGTTGGGGTTGTTTGCTTCTGCAGCTGTGAGCAGTTACAGAAGGAGCTGCTGGTGATGCTGATACTCAGTACTCAGGCCATACATGAGACACTGCAACTGCTTCCTGCTCTCCTCATTTCCTCCTCATCCCAGAGAGAAAATACTGAACTTCACGGCATCAAGAGCAGGTTTCTTCATTGCCAGAGTGGAGGAAAGATCCTTCCTGATACAGTTGGTGCAGCATTGGCAGCCACACAACCACCAACCAGAGCCAAATCCCATGTCTTACAAGGCAGCGAGGTACCACAGATCCTCCTCTCTTGCACCTCAAACAGATGGTGGCGAATTTTACTTCTCCCCATTCCCCTTTGCTCCTGGCTGCCCTGTGTGGGTTTCTCTGCACATGACCTCTGTATTGTCCACACTGTGCTGAACTCACTAAAACTGCAGGCAGAAAAGCAAAGAACTGCCCAAACAGCCAGAAGGGATGGCAGGCTCCAGAAGGAGCCCCTCCTGTGCAGGAGATGCACATCAAGTGCATCAAGGGCTGGGGAGCCAGCACTGCACTGCCTTTGTCAGCCAGAACAGGACTTTAAACACTCCAGACAGCTCAACCGATACAATTTCTGATACAAAGCCAGCTACAGTTTCACTCGGATGAGTGTTATATATATACATTCTGCAGTCCCATAGCTGTGAAAATCGTTCCTATGCAACTGTGCTCTGGCATCATTAATTGTGCTTCTATCCTTTGCACTGCGAGGACAACCTAAAACCTGTTACACAGCCTGCAAACACTGAGAGCATCGCTGCCAGGACCTGCAGGAAACCACCAGTGTGTGTTTCACTCTCCTCCCTGGGGTCTGTAGGACCTCACTCTTGGAGGTACCCTCAACCTCAGCCAGGAGCACTTTCCCACCTTTCTCAGCTTTGTATAAAGCTTAACCCATTTTTCAATTACTAATTTAAGTGAATTTGGACTAATTAAGTTGAAGGTCCTAAGTCAATGAGCCTGAGGCCCTAATTCAGTACTGTGCCCAAGCACAGGTATAAAACTAATCCTATTCAGAATATCATATCCTTGAATGTGCTTTGCCACAAAGATCAGGAGCAGCCAAAAGCAGGGGATGGCAAACTCTCTTGCCTTGGGGTTAGTGCAGCAGCTCTGCCACCTGAAGAGCAGGGAAAATTAATTCCTAAAGATTTCTGTGAGCTTCCCACTTCCCCAGCATATGTGAGGAACATGGGGACAACATTGGCAAGACCAAATCTGAAAGTCAGGGAGATGCACTTCTGAGAACCAGTACACGTTCTTCCCTTTCAAGGCAAGGGGGTCTTCAGATGGGTGCAGAGAATGAGTCCTCATGCTCCCTAGTATTCCTGAAGGAGGCAAAGGGAAGAGAAGCTTCACCCTGCTCTAGAAAAACAGCAATTCACTGTTCTCCTATGTCACCTGTTGAAAATAGGAAAGAATTTTTTGCCAAGGACACCTGACTGTAGAACTTATACCCCTTTTAAGCCTAAGCATGAAAATTTGATGTTAATGTTCAAAGCAAAACTAACTAGCAACAAATTCTTTGACATCAGCTCCTTTCTGAGGAACTCCGGACCAAAAATTATTCATGAGAATCCTTCTGTTGCGACATTTTCAATACAAACACTTCGTATTTGACTTGAATGGAAGCAGACATCATCCTTTCCATCTAACACAGCAAATAGGCCAAGAATACATCAATCACATCAAGAACATGGTCAAAAGGTTGGCTGCTTCTTTCTAAAATTACTTAAACTCATCACTAGTAAGAATGTGGAAATGAAATGTTCTGTTATCACGAACATCAGAGCATCAGAAGGCAATACAAAATTAACACAGAGCAAATTCTCCAGTGTAGCTTTCCAGGCCCATTACAGTGAGACTGGAGATGATAGCAAACAGGCTGCGAGCCCAGGTATTTGTACATGTGTCCAAGCAGTTAAGAAACAAGTAATCTGACTATGTATTCTTTGCTGATTCCAGACAAGCCCTTTAGGATTGTGTTGACCTTGCTGCATGCCTAACATTATGCACATTCTTAGCTTCTACTATTGCAATAATTCCTACAATATGAGGTATTTCTGTGAGTATTTGCAGGACTGGATCCTAACTCTGAGCTGCTATTCACAAAGATATTCAGGAAAATTAATCCAAATTAACTAAGGGCTTAATTTAAAGCAGATTAGTTAAAGTGCATTTAACCCTGTAAAGACTTTTCAAAATTAACGTAGTCTTAATTCAGCTTTGAATAAAGCTTAATCCATTTTTCAATTACTAATGTAAGTGAATTTGGACTAATTAAGTTGAACATCCTATGTAAATGAGCCTAAGGCCCTAATTCAGTACTATGTCTATGAACAGGTATAAAACCATTCCTTGAAATCATATCCTTGAAATCAGCTGTTTTCAGTAAGGTGCATACAGGTACTTAAATATATTCCTGAATGACACTCTTAACTGCTTTATATTCTTAAGTTATTTGAGAACTATAGTTAGATGGTAAGGAAAAATCATAGCTCAAAGGGCCAAAAGGCAGATAAATATTTTTCATTTACTGTCCTCCAGATGATACCAATTTCTCCAGTGTGTGCACAAGCAATCTTCAGTCACTGTTTTCTGTAGGAAATCTCTGATTGACACAGAATTAAATACTAGTTCTTCAGGCTGGAATTATTTCTTTTCCTTAAAAGGGGAAAGGAAGATTAATCCTTCATTTTCTGGGAAGATTTCATAATGGGTGTTGTTTTCTCAACCCAGACTGGTAAAGCACTATATCCATTCCCAATGGAAAAATGAATTTCAGCAATTGTATTTATCTAGGATTTTACATCTCAGATTTTGCAACCCTTTTTTTCAAAGCTCCCTTTACTTGGAAGTGTTTGAATCTAGACTATTTTCTTGCTGGATAGACAGCAAGAAAGTGAAAAAAAACCCCCCAAAACCCCAATGCAACAATCTTAATAACAAGGTCTGAATAGGCACCAAAGTTAAATTTAAATATTCAGTGTCAGATACATTTGTGCTTAACTGCTTCACAGAAGAGAGGTAAAATTGTGCAGTAGTATTCCTGCTAGCAATGTAGCAGCAAAAGCATGGCAAGAGGCAAGTTGTCTCTTAAATAAAATTTGCCAACTAAATTTGGCATGGAGCAAGGAAGGCTATTCGGAGAGTCATGGAGCCTAGGCAGATATCCCACATCTGCTTACTCAGAGTGGGTTGGAGAAGTTGGCTCACACATGATACAGCTCAGCTCTTGATCCTTTCAACTTCCAAACACAAATCCCTTCAGCTTCCCCTGGCACTTGGAGAGTCCTCTTCAACAGAGCACTGGACATCAAACTCCAGGATGCTACAGACCCGAGGTGTTGTGGTGTATAGATAACAGGTTGTATTGTAACAGGCAGAACCAACATGGCTGTATTTTCATGCATCTGAGTCCAAGCAAATACTCTCCACCTCTCAGAAAGACACTACAATTTCTGGACACAAGCCGGCAGAGATCTTACTGAGACACCTTCCTGTGACCTTCCCTTCCCTGAATGGATATGTGACCCACAGCTCACTCAATGCCGTGATGTTGTTGTGAGTGATGCCCACAACAAAAGTGAGATTTGACAGCTCTGTACATCACTTTCACCAAGTGTCTGCATTTTGCTTAGTCTTCCCCAAAGGCAAGTCCAGAGAGATGACTTCTTCATCTTTTTTTAAACTCATGAAATGAAAGAGGGAGAATTTCACCCTGTGTAGGTCCTTCAAGCATATTTATCAACATCTTAGGTGAGCACTGTAAAGAAAGAGGAAGAGCAGGTATTCAAAAGAGATTCAAGGGCAATTATTACCATCCTGTTCAATGACTACCTGATTCCTGCTGCCAGGAACAGCAACTTGTTAGTCCTTCTTTTCTATTACTGCCTTTCCCTACATTATTTTTCTCCTGTCTGGTGAAGTTACTACTATCACCTCTCCCACTTAAATAAAAAAGTGAAGAGAAAGTATTCACAAGAATATAGACAAAGTTGCCTTCCAGAGCGCTTTGCAGAACGGGGCTGTGTTGTGAACAGGGCCGTCAGCAGCATAATGTGCAGGGGACATTTCTTGTAAATGGGGTTTCTTTGTAATTCCACTACCATCGTTTCCAGAATTTCCATGGTTCACTTTTAGTTGAAGAGACGTTTCTTGCACACTGAGACAAAAGAGCTTTTTAGATGTGTTTGAAGGCTGTTAGCCACCACCACATGCCAGCCATTCTCTCCTTGTGTTCTGTAGCTGCTTCACATCAAGCACCCAGTGGGCTCTGCACTTCCTGCTGCCTCCTCTTGAACCAAAAGCTTTTACTATTCTTCAGTTTGCAGATGTGATGCAGATGAGGAGCAGTGCCTGGCTGAGGTGTTCTGTTCTGTTCTGTTCTGTTAACAGAATCGCTCCAGACACAGAAAAGCAGCTTTTCCCGTGCACACATTAAGCTGGCAGCATTTAACTGGCATCTAGATAACAAGGACATCCACCTCCCTGCAAAACATGTTCAGGACTCGCAGCCATGAAGTGGACTTGATAGCCTTTAAATTCTGTTTTACTGTGCTAGCTTCCAGAGATGGCTTGGAGCCGATGCGGCAGCTCATTAACACTCAGTTAACACTTCTCTACATAGCACAGCACTGACTTTTACATTCTCTTGTTTTCAGGAGAGCAACGCGTGGGCAATTAAAGGAGGGGTAATAGCTTAAGAGACACAAAATATTATGAACAAATCAGTTTTAAAAACACTGAGAACAAAAAGCCACAATGCACTGAAAACACTATTTGTGATTATGGAATCCAGGAGAAGCATTACTTTTTATCTCTCCTAGTTTCCAATGCATGTGATTTCTCGGAGTCCCAGCTTCAGGTACCAGAGACAGACATGTACAGAGGAGCAGTTCATTATCTGAGGAAGCAACCCCCTAAATCAGCTTCTGTTTTCAACCTTACAGCAGCAGCTGTTTTATTTAAAAAGCTCACTTTCAGCTTTTAGGCTGCAAAAACAGGGGGAGTGCAACTCAGACTTTATTTGATGCTGTATCCTTCAGCTCTGAAAGCCAGAATGATCTCTTCTTGCAAATAAATTAGTAAAAGAGGAAGTGAAAACGTCAGCCTGCTTTTGATTGCCAGAAAACCAACTCTTTCCCACAATAAAAGAGAGTAAACCCCATGTGAAATGGGGATCTTGTCTACAAGTTGCCTCAGACCTCAGACAGCACAGTCAGAGCGTGCAGGAGGTTAATAGGCAGATTATCTTCCAGCCCACCCCACTGCAAGGTCTGTCTGTGCTAACGAGTGGCCTTGTGGTGAATCCCACTTATGCTGCTCTCCGTCCACGTGAACCCCAGTCCAGCAGCCTTCCAGAAAGGGATTGGCAAACACCTACCTGCCAGCCAAGGAGGAGGAGGGTGTGCTGAAGGTGCAGTAGATGCACTGACAGCCTACACGGCTCCCCATGGATACCCAGCTCCCCCTGCCTCAATGACTTCTCTCCGAGGGGCTCTGCTGGAATGCTCAGCAGGAACAAAAAGTGCCTCTCTCTGCACAGGACTTTGGCAGGCAGCAATTTCACTCAAGCCTGCCAGGAGAGAACCACACTCCTTTGACAGGAAGAGGTACCCCTTGCATTCCCCAGCTCTGCAGGAGGTCATGAGTCTTCTAAAGCTCCTTTTCTTGCTAATCCAGGCACCAGTGGTCTGAGGGAGAAGGGGCAGCAGAGCTGCACTGCTGCAAAGCTCCACCTGGTCTAACCAGCCCCACTGGAAACCACTGTGGCTGTCTCTCTGTGGCCCTGTGCTGTGCCAAGCAAACAAACTCATACAGCACATTTGCAAAGATGGTTTTTCAGCTCTGCCAGAAATGTCCAGGCACAGATTGGGTCATTAGGCAGATTTCAGCTGGATGGCCGTGCATGAACTCTGGCATGTTGCATGTGGAGGATGTTGGGCAGCAGCTGAAGAAGCAGCTCCTGGCCTCTGACAGGATCTTATCTCATGGTGAAGAAACAGTCCCACCTGTAGCAACTAAGGGCACTGAGGTTTATTTTGGAAATGTGATTGCCAACAGAGATGGAAAGCAGTAGAAGAAGCAGTGAAACAGCATATATTCAAAAATAAATATCTTTTTGGCTACAGGGCCCAAGAGGAGTGCCACAAAATCCTCTTTAGTATGGGGACAGATGGGACAAAGGCAAGCCTGATGCAACCTGGGGTTTTACTTGTATTTGAAAAGGACGCAACTAAAGTGTAAAGACTTTTAATGACCTCTGTTCTTCCCTTTTCCTTTCTCTCCAGTTAGCCCTTAAAACACGCAGCTGCAATCATCTTTCTAGTTGATCACTCAGTGCTGGGTCTCCTGAATATTTTCTTCCCAGGTATTTGATAAACATCAATGATTAATTAATACCATTAATACCATCTTTGGGTTTATTTTCTCAGCTGTACCACTAATTCAGTGGGGTACATATTCAAACACTTATTTCAAGTACTGATCTTTATATAAGTTAAAAATTTGACATCACCATGTTCTAAATTCTTCTGTCATTCTTACCTAATTTATCTTCTGGGCATTGGAGACCCAAGTCTCCAGGAAGTAGCAAAAGCATTTTACATAGAAAAAGCAAAGCAATCTCACTGAACATTTTATACGAAAAATTCAGTTTTGCAAGTCCTTTTACACTCTAGAACACCCCAGATCAGAAATACAAAATATTTATATGCCCATAAGTTGGCCAAATGTGACTCTTTGTTGCAGCAAGATTAAAAAGTGCAACTTGCCCCAGAAAGGACCTTCCCCATTTAATACCATGTTCCTGCTGAAGTTCTGATTTGACATAGAAGAAACAAAGTTTTATAGCCAGTCTGATTTTGAGAAATGGCTATCTTATATGAAACCTCATCATCCCTGTCTCCCTCTCACAAAAAAAAAACACCAAAAAACAATTAACACCNNAAAAAAAAAAAAAAAAAAAAAAATTATAATCAACTTGGGTTATGTGGAATGGAAAATTACAACTCCAACAATTTAAGTTTGGTAAAAGATCTAAAAAAAATGGTATAATGGGAAGTGTCAGGTGAGTTTAAGTGAAAAAATTACTACCTGCTTCACCTGTAATGTCTTCATTATTAGGACCTCGGATATGACGTTGATAGTTGCTCAGACTAATATTCCTACATTAATCTCTTTTGGTGATATTGGAAAAATGCCTGTGAGCTAATAAGTACTCAGTACATGGGAGGATCAGATTTGATATAAATGAAGTATTTTTTCTGGGTTTTTGGCATGTAGCTACGTGCATAAGAAGCAGAAAATAGGACAAAACCGTCAAAGTAATATGAAAACACATGATGGTGGTTTATTAAAAGCCTTACAGCTGAAGAATATGAATGCCCCCTTTTTTGCTTCTATATGAGATGTACCATCCTATCTCCCATAGCTCTTTGAAGGCAGAGAATCCAGAAGAAACAGCTGAATTCTCAAACCAAAAAGCCAATGAGCTGGAATATTCCCCTCAAAAGAGATGATGTGGTTTTGTTGAAACCACTCTCCAAGTGGCTGGCTCCCAGAGTGTGCTGGGGGAGCCAGCCCTCTCTTGGAACAGATTTGGCATAAATGAGGGATAATCCAAGGCAGCATCCATGCCAAGCCTCTTGTCATTACTGGATGGCACTGCTGGGATGTTTGGTCTCCAGACCCCTGACTCCAGGAGCACAGCCGCCCCCTTGGCCAGCAGCTTCACTCCAGCTCATTGCAAATAAGGAGTCAAGAGCAGCACAACGGGATTTTCAAGAAGGTACCTGGTGGGGCATAATGAAAGGGAGCCTGAGCCTCAGGGAGGAGATTACAAGGCAGCATTGCCAACTAATCCTGCTGGAAACAACGCCTGTGATAGCATCTCCTCTGCTGCGAATGAGCACAAATGCCAGCCAAGCTTACATTCCAGCAGACTGCAGAGTTATTTGAGCAAAAAAGACATCAGATACTCTGAATGGAAGATCTTCTTGCTCTTGCCAGTCTGTCTGATGTAGGTGAGCTACGGTATTTACAGATACCTTGGTTTACAGAAACACAAAATAACTACAAACAACTGCAAAAGCACCAACACATTTACCCAGTGTAAATAAACACATTGTGATCACAAACTACTGGGTTTCTTTAGCATGTAATATTGGGGCTCAAGACCTTACAGAACAAAAGAAAACAGAGTACATAAAGAACTGTGATGTTTGTTTCACTACACATTATATAGAACATAAACTTCGCACCCAAATTTATGAATAAGTCTTTTTTGCTTTCCACGTGCAAATTGCCAAGTTGAACATCAACAATTGGTTTAGTTTCAGAGAAAGTTGCACTGAAGAGGTGGAATAATTTGCAAAATAAAATGAAGTGTTGATGATCCTGTCCTCAGCATAGGATAAAAGGATATTTCACTGAGCTTCAGGATGCAGAGTAACAGCATGGCCCCTCCTGTGATCTCACTCAGGGAAAGGTCAGCTAGCTAGAGGAATTATATTTACTTTTGGAGCATTCAGCTACATAAGCTGCCAGCTGGGAAAAAAGTGTCATGTGACTCAGAGGGAGATGCCTCTACACCCCCAACATGAATCGAAGCTATGAAGGGTTAACAATGAGAAATGGTGGAAGATGGTTCAATCAACGGATCTGTGCCCACTGTTCCAAAAAGAAAGCCCTGACGTTCCTAAAGTAGGGAGGATTCTCCAAAGCATTTGAAGCCATTCTGTATTTCACAGATGAAAAGGTGCGTACACATCCATGTTACCATGGAGAAAACGACATCTTTCCTCTCCCCTACTTGTGGATTTCAGGCTTTGAACTTTAGATTAATACAGGTCATTTTTTGCCTTTAGCTACCCTTCACCACAACACAGATGGTGCTGAAACTGTAAAGTTAAACCATTTACTAATGGACCCATAGGGTTAGATTCAAACCCCAAACATTACACAAAAACTTTCAAACCTTTGGTACATTTAAACCTGGCATTGCATTTTGCACGGAACCTATTTTTCCAACATGTTGGATCAAATTCTGAAGCCTGATCACTTGGGTCAGGCTCTGGTAGCTTTCACAATAAGCAACTTTTTTTTTTTTTTTTTCTTTTCAGTTTAAGAGCCACAAATTAATAGATTTTGTATGAAGACAGGAATGTGACACTTTCTAGCATTTAAAATCTGGATTCAAATCTGTGTTTTACAGGTTGGGTCTAGCCCACAATCCAACTCATTTGGCAACGCTTCTCTTCCAATTGAGATATCTAGTTCAACACGAATGAAATACTTGCACAGTTAAAGATGACACTAAAAAGCTTTTTTTTCCAACAGTTAATTGAAATTAATTTTAAAGCAGTAGAAGTGTGATTACAGAATGATGTCCCTTGCATGGACCAACTTCATTCTAACATTAGGCTAAGTCAAATGAACAAAGCTAATGAAGGTGAGAAGAGTAGCAGCCTTTTTAGCTGAAATTAATACTTTCAGCACTGATGATGTTAAAACAGGTAAAAATCTCCTAATCTTTATTTTGATATGTGGTTTATTTCTATATACACATTAGCAGAAGGACATCAATTAATGAGCAAAATGAAAAGGGAGATCTCTAAGGCAATAATTATTTTTAAAAATCATTGGTCCTTACACTGTTCTCTTTAATATTAAGTTTTGCTTTTGGACAGTGAACATACATTGCTTATGCTCCCAATGATAATTTCACGGGTGTACTCTATGGGTTTCAAAAATCTGAGAACTCTTCAAGTGTGGAAGCAGTACGGAACAGAGACTGTGCAAAAATGGAATTTTCTCATTCTTCATGCACCAAACCAGCACAATGTGATTCCCTAGCTGCTCCCAAGGGACCTCTTGGAGACCACCACGAATGAGTCCCTGCCCCATTGCCCATGGAAGCCAGGGCTCATGCAGGGCTCAGGGAGGGAGGGCAGCTTCCATATCTGCCCTCCACACATAGTCAAGGCAATGCCAGGACTCTCAGAGCCAGAATTCAGGACTTGTCCTTGGTTCCCATAGTTTAGATGTGTCTATCCCCTTTAAAGACAAGTGCAGCTGCTCATCACCACACCCCAACATACCTGAAAATACCCTGATCTAAGAAAATGTGTTAGCTCCTACCCCAAGTCCTGCTTTATCAACAACATTTTCTGTTAGCATCATTGGAGTAGAAAAGATCTCAAGGGTCATTGAATTTGAGGCTCTTTATCACAGAAACTTCCTCACAAAATCTCTTCCATAAAATTAATAAACATAGTTTAATAATAAACGAAATTGTTTTCCACCACCACTCTTCCTGGGACACTTTTCTGGAACCTCCCAACAGGGATAACTGGAAACTTACTTCTATTTTCTAGCTTTAATTAATACACCCCTGGGGATTTTTACTAGAAGCAACGATAAGCAAGCCAAGAAGAGCTTAGTATAATTCTTGAAACATGACCAAGGAAAATCATTAGGAGAAGGTACCTCTTGGGAAGTAAGCAAGTTAGAAATCAAAGGTATAAGAAGAAATAAGCATCCATTCTTCTTATATTCACCACTGACAGGTGTTAATTGAATTTTCTGGACCTACATAAACTTTTATCTGGTTTGTTTTTATTACAAGGTAAATGGTGCTATTATTTAGAACCAGGGGAAGTTGTACTTAACTCTATTCTCACCATGTAGACAAGAATATGCACTTCAGATTTATGGATACCAAAGAACGGAATGATGTTTGTGGAGACCATAACAGAAAATTTTAGGTATAGTCCAGTCTATAAAATGCTTCACTTAATTTATTTATAATAGAAAGAAGTATATGTGTTCACCAATGAAAACTGCCATTTTCTAGCCAATTCTAGTTGCAAGAGAGGAAGGATATAAAAACTTGAATTTAAGTTTAATTTCTGAGTTTACAAGTGACTTAGCCTGCATTCACACACCAGTCCCTTATCCTCTTACTGTCTCCATTTCCTCATCTTTAAAATATGGGTAATAATACTTCTGTATCCCTGGAGTGTTTCTTAAACTTAATTAATTCAATGCTTTACAAAGTGCTTTCTGATACAGAGATGGGAGTGCTACACACATCCAGAGGATTCTATTTTAGACTATTGGTAAATAAAAAAGCTTTCTAGGTCTTATTTTAAATTCAGAATAAGACTGACCTGGCCTCAAGTGATCTTCTCTCATAGAAAAGGCATCAGAAGCCAGGTCTTTAGCCAGCGTTTTCTCCCAGGCCAGTAGCCCTCTCTTGCCTGGGGGATGTGAGAATGTGGCTGCAGTCCAGGTCCCTGGTGCACAGAGGGAGGGAATTGGAGCACCAGGCCCCTGGCCAGCACTTGCCAACCAGAGCTGTATTTTTCTCATAGAAAGCTAACAGGAAAGCGCAGGCACACGCCCGGGGGTCCTGCTCCAGAGAGAGCTCTGCAGCTGTCCTGCTAGGAAAGGAATGGGACACGGGGGCAGACAGCTCTGCAGGAGCTCAGGGGCCCCTTGGACCTTGAAGGAAGGGGAAATGGAGGTCAAAAATTCTGGCTGGTCCTGTGCTTCATTAGGTCTATAGCTCCCCAAGTCAGATTGCCTAAGGCAGAACACCATTTTTGGAGCTGACACTCCACTGCAAGGCCGAAGACAGGAGGCCCAAGATGGGATCAAGGATTTTCATCTGGAGTTAAAATGTTTATATGGATTCATCTGCAAATATATGTGGAGTAGGAGAGGAATGATTTCCCTGTTACTTCTTAGTCAGGAAGGGTCTATTACTCTCCACACTGCAATTAACCAGGGCAGCTAGGATGTTTTTCCTTCAATACATCTGTTAAAGCTGATTTTGTTCCTACAGATGAAAATTACTCAGAAGATGTCTCATGCTAGTTAGCCATAATGTATGATTAAAATGCAAGAATGGCTTGTCACAAAAAAAGTGTGATCAAGCAGTAAAGCAGCAAGTTCAGACTCAGGAAGGCCAGGGTCCATTCCTTATCCTACCAGGGGCACGAGAGCAGTCCTTGTATTATCTGCAGAACTCCTCCTTGGGAATGCAAAGTGCCTCGCACTATTTTAAGTCACCCCATCTCTGTGTCTCAGTCCCCCATGTGCAAAATGGGAGACAATAGCAAAGAAGTCTCACAGGGACTGTGAGATGATGGGATGCTAAAGAAAGAGAGGCCATATGTGTTCCTAAAATAAGTAACAGCATGGATAGGGCTATTTTGGGACAATAGAGCTGTGCTAGCTTTGCATGCAACTGCTTCCACCACAGCAGATATGAAATCACAGACTCACTGAATGGTTTGAGTTGGAAAACACCTTTAAAGGTCATCCAACCGCCCTTCACTGAGCAGGGACATAGGAGTTTAAATCTATAGGGGTTTAAAACCCCCAGGTATTCATAGATGTATATTATATTATCTTTCTAAGGTAAATGATTTGTGGATTTAGACTGCTCAGGTGATAATATTCAGGAATTCTGGCAGCTACAGAACTCCACTTTTCAGTGGCATGCTGTGACTAATGTCAGGTAGCTCAAGAGTTATGGCATTACCAAGTTGGTTCTTCTATAGGTGATGTCCAGAGAAGGGAACAGTGGTTTGGTGCCTGCTGCTCCCTGGCTGCCCGCACAGACAGGGACAGTGAGGTGAACACCAGTGCCACGTGCAGGAGTGCTGCAGTGAAGAGCACCAATGGTGGTAGCACTGTCTCATTTCAGTAAGTTTCTGGCTGAGGCTCTAAATATCAGACTTAATCACCTAAAGTGCCGTGTGGTGGCTTATGCCCTTCTACAGGTCTAACTTTTTATACCCACCTTGGAACAATAAAAGATAAAAGCTTTGAAATATATAGCTATAAAATAAAGAGCATGTGGGGCACACACATAGCTTATGACTTTTTGCCTTCCTTAAGGTCTCACAAACTCAATTTTCCTTGTCAGGCACAGCCATGGCCCAGACTGTGCCATAATCCAAGTGGCAGGGAGAAAAGAGGACACTAGAGAGGATCACTGGAACTTATAAACAGTCTTTCAGAAAGCGGAGATGAGAGCAGATCACAAGACTTGCTGAATGCATGTCTGGCATCCAGGTACCTCATCACCCAGAAATAGTTTAGGTATTTATTTACATATGGTCCTAGCAATTTGGCTTGGGTTCAACATAGAGATTCAAGTCTGATTTGATCAAATAACCCAGAATTCCACCATATAAACTGGTCTTTCATATGTGTGTAATCACACATACACTCATATGATATATTTCTTATTGTTGTTTAAATTAGAAATGTCAGCGATGCTCACTGCCTTTGAAATTCCTTAACAGATGCAGAAGTTAGAGGATTGTGAAAAATTGATGTTGAAAATTAGCCATGCTTCCCCAAATATCAAAAATACTCACATTTGTGTTAAACTGCTTTACATATTCTAATTTATTTGCTCTTATTTATGGATACTTCCCGGGTTTCTTTGCCAGAAAATAAAGTATGTAAGTATGTGTACATGCAAGATAAATTATTAGACTGAATTGCTACAATCATCATAATTTTCACTCAGGGCTCAACTCTGAAAGGTGCTGAGCACCATAGCCAGATGCACTTGAAGCCAAGAGAATTAATGTGCTCACAGAGATCAGTGTAATATACATTAAATACAGTTATAATTGGAATGATTCACTATATTGGGCATAACTGTAAGGTTTTGGCAGGAGAAGGGGCTGCAGGGGTGACCTGTGTGGGGGATGAGGGGTTGCCCTGTTCTGATCACAGACATTGCCAGCTGGCTTTGCAACAGCCAACACAGACCCACTGGTGCCCCAAGAGCAAACCAGGGAGAGGAGCATATGGTGCCTCCACAAAAACATATTTAAGAAAGGTGGCAGCCACTAAACAAGAAGAGATGCCAGAGAAAGAGAGATGCCAGAGTTGGCATGGAACAAGCAGGGGCAAGAGAGACACCAGAGCAGGGGAGATGCTGGAGAAAAAGGAGAAACAAGAGGAGACCAATCCAGGGCAAAGCAGGGGCAGAGGAAAAGGAGAGGCTGGAGCAGGGGTGAGGAATCTCAGGAGCAGGTACAGCTCCATGGGGACTGTGGCCCATTGAGGAACCTCATCAGAGCATTCGAGTAGAGAAACAAGGAGCAGTGGAAGAAAAGGGAAAACCACACAGTGACCACCTTCTGTGATGTCCATGGTATCATCAAGGGGCTGAAGTGAGGTGTGCAGTGAGGGGACTGGGGATGGGGCAGGGAAGGAGAGCTTTTACAGAGGGAAGTGGTATTTTCCCCCAGTTTAAATCTTCTTTATTTCTCAATACCGGAATGAAGACTTAAAAGTTTATATTATTTGCAATAAAGTAAATTCTGTGAAATTGCCCAACACAACACCTTTTTCCGCCCACAACACTTGGATAACAAAAGAATCTATTGAAACCCTTATTCCAAAACTGAAATAACTACCTACAGTTTAGGAAAAATGACAACCTTTCCCCTCAGCTGTCTTTCTTCATGTTTTCACCATATTCAGCCCAGATCCAAATAAGTCTGCATTTTATGAATTGGACAATGCCCAATAACTATGGGAATTAAAAGATAATAATGTGCTAAAACACTGACTGCCAGATCTAGACAGACACAAGGGACAAGAAGAAATGTTTTTTCCTGACTATCCAGCTGCTTTGAATTCAGCTGAAACACAGTCTCTCTCTGAGAAATGCAGAGAAAATGGCTTGCAGTGTGCAGAGCTGACCCTCCTGCTCACTCGGGAGGGACTTGACCAAGCCAGGACATGGAAGAAGTGACAGGAGCTTTCTGAGGAGGGGGCCAGGCTTCTCCCTGTTCCAAGATATGTTAGGCCCAGGAGAAGGGATGGGATGGGATGCTAGTAAGCCTGTGCTGATCCTCGGATGATGCTGGCCCTCACCCAGCCTCTCTCATCATGGAGTGCTTGAACTCATGAGAACTGGACAGGGCCCCTGCAGGGCTGGAGCCAGTGAAGTGCCAAGAGAGTGGAGTTTCTCCATTCTCCAACTTCATTTCCCTTGGCCTGTTAAGAATTCCCTACTTCCAGACTGACCAGCCCAAAAGCAATAAGGAGCTTGAGAATGAGCCCTGATTGTTGTTCAGCACTCACAACATCCAGATAGACCTTGGAGTTTCCCCATTTTTCCATCCTAAATGCAGGAGTACTGCAAATGCTGAAGTTAAAGCAAACTCAGACTTTAAGCGCAGTTCCCACAACTTTTCCCCACATTCCCCAATTCTACGAAACAGGTTCAAACTTCAGTATTTTGTGGTCAGAAGCTGGAAAGGGCCAGGAACTTTGTAGAAAGCTCATAGGATGATTTACGGGCAAGCCATTGTTAATTCACCAAGGGTGTTCAATTTTTAAGTATGATCGCCTTTTCAGTCACTCCACAGAGCTCCAACTAGAACAAGGGCTGGGATTAGAACTTTAGGGGATGTATAATCAACAGTCCACAAGGCTGAGGTATGCAGACACTATTTATCTCAATGAAACTCTTTCCACATTATGATGACCTGAATTTAATTACATCAGCTTCATCCATCAGCTGACAGGCAGTTGCAGTCTCTCCAGTTAGATTGTCTCTCAGATCATTGAACTTGAGCATAACCAAGATGACACCCACCCTTAAATCATTTTCCCTAAAGCATGGAAACACACAAGTTCTTTTAGGAAAGAAAATATAGATTTTTCTTCTTTAGTAGAGCCTCTCCGTTTGGCATGTTGAGTCTGGTATAACCATGTCCTGTAAAACTTTACTGGCTTATTTGTTTTGTGCAAAGTAGCACAACACAGTTGCTCTTTATGGACTGAAACTTTTACCTGGCACTGAAACGATCCTTGGCTTCATTTTATAAAGCTGTGGAAAACCTCAACCTGTGATTATTTTGTTAGCTTTAAAAATGACTTTTGTTTTCACATGCCTTTAGTACTCTCTAATTGTGTTAGGGAGTTAGCTGCATAATTTCCCTGTGTTGATTTGGAAACTATTCTTTCTGCCATAAGATCCACGTGTGTGTTTGTAGCATGGAAAGTTTCAGTTTGTGATTCAAAAGCTGCCATTCAATTAGATATGGACATTTCAACTTCAGCTTGGCAAAAACACTGCAGTGATTTCCCAACATCACAGATGCTTTATCTGCACACAAACCCTCCAGATGCTCATGCTGTCACATACATGCTGTTGAAGGCTGTCCAACAATGCTCTAAGATCCTAAAAGCATTTACAAAATCAAGCTCAACTGCGCTCAACAAATCACCAAAATATGAAGAGAGTGCAGACACTGCAATGAAAACATTGACCACAATGGGCAGGCACCAGCAGGAACCGAGCACCTCTGGAAGATTAACTCAGGACGGAAAAGGATCTCCAAAAGTCCCAGTTGTTTTGTTCTTCACTTTGACAACTGATCCATCATTTTGTCTTAAAGACAGGCAAGAGCAGGTTCAAGCTTTTAGGGCCTAACTCAAAGCTCCCCCTGTAATCAGAAAAAAAATGCCATAGCTGTAGAGGTTGGTGATGTAGGTGTCTGATGAGTCTTTGAGAAAACATCAACTAAAATACTAAAACACTGTAAATGGCTGAAATTCATGTGGGAAGCTGTTTCCTAAAGCTTTATTTTTTGTATTAGTTTTAATTTTGCTTTTAGCCCTCTCTATTTGTTTGAAATTTTGCTGCTTGCATCTGTGACCTTAGAGAATGGAGCATCATTACACTCAGCTGCAAGGAGCTTCCATCACAGACAAGCCCCCAGCCTTCTCCAAATCCATCTCTGTGGTTCTTAGGCCCCTCAGAGCAAGACTGTAGCCTCACCTTGGGAGTGAAGAGGGAAGAAGTGCTTGGCATCATGATGACAGTTCAGGGAAAGATACTAGGAGGAAAAAAATTTAGGGTCTGAACACATTCATAGGAAACAGGCAGTTTCTACTGGGATTTCTCTGCAAAGAAAGTCACCACCACCATGGGGATTTCCACTGCAGCAAGAGAAATTACTCCAAATTCTCCCCATTGGTACTGGATTTCCGATAAAGTCATCTCCCAGCAGAGGAACAGAGCAGCCCATTGCCCTAGTCCATAGCAGCTGGGAGAAAGCAGAATTTTCACTCATTATTTTCCAAGTCCCGTTTCTTTCAGGGGAAAGGACTCAGGAGCATTTTCTGGCCATCAGTAAAGGACGGTGGAGTTTGATGTGAAAAGGGAGTGATGAGCAATCAAAATCAGTCAAATAATGTAAGAACAGTGCTTGGAGGATTTTCGGGAATTATGAGGGGTTTGTCTCAAAATTCCTTTCAAGGCAATGTGTTGTGAGAGAAATAATATCTGATGGAAACATCAGTTCAGCAAAACATTAAATGGGTACCTAATGTAAACTTAAATACGAAATAAAAATTAACCACAGGCAAGTATAATCCACAAACTTCTCAAGAGTCTTTTCAGGTACTTCTTTGCGTGAATTTATTTCTTTTTTGACCCAAGAAACTAACATACCAAATCTATTCCCACTTTTCTTTTCTAGGAATGGGCCCAAATAACTTTTTTCCCCCTCAGAAAATTACATTAGTTAAAAAAAAAATATTCCCCACCCTCCTGCTTCTGAAGAAGATGTTGTGGGGTTACACCATGTACTTTAACAGATGCTCATAATTATACAAGGGTTTTCCTTGATCAGAGTTTGGAAGAGAAAATGGTATATAGCAGTCAAATGCTAAATATAACCTACTGAAGTCACTGGAGAAGGCCTGGCACTGCCATGGCTGAATTTGGTTGGGCTTCACATATGTGAAGGGTTTGTTTTAAAAGCACAAGAATGTCAAAAGGACAGAATTAGTATAGTGAGATATATTCTCAGCGTCTGAGAACGCTGTGTGCAGGTTGTGCAGTGATGAGTCTGATAAAATCTCTCAGGCTCATCTGTGCCATCCTGTACTCTTTAGCAGCACAGGGAAAATTATCTTTCAGAGCAAGAGTAATAAATTTTGGATCTGAAAAATATTTACCTCCCAGGACTGTAGCTATGCATGCAGATAGGAAGTAGAAATGAGAAGCATGTTAATCTGACCAGCCTCTTGTCGACCCAGGGATGGGCTTTTCCTTGCTGAGGGTAAAAGAGACCTGTCTAGCCCCATTACCTTACCTAAAAATGAAAAGAATCCCACAGCATGAAATTCAGTCACAGGTCACAACCAGCCAACAGCAAGTATCTCCCATCCTTGCCCTAGACAAAACTCTGGGGAGCAGGGATCTTACTTTCTTGTCTATAACTGTAAAGCCCAACACACATAAATATCACACTGCAAAAACTAAAATTTCCATAGTGGAGCACTGTGGGTTCCAAAAGGTGCCCCACTTTAATAAGCACTGTTCTGTTCATAGCTTTCTTTATGGAACACAGAGTGTAAGGGCTTTCTGCAGAAAGAGAAAACAAAGAAAAAACCAGCACTTAAAGATTTAACCACCATATGGATTTTAGAAAGAGGCAAAATTTTTTCCAGTCTTCCTGATGTAATTTCTTTGTTTGCCTGATTTACAAAATATAGAGCTGCTCCCTCTTCCTTTCTGCTTCACTAGGATTTTATGAAGACCATACATACAGTACACTGAATATGCAAAATAGTATTTAACTGATTTTGTATCCAATAATCAGAAAAATATGTTCCTTTAAATTCCTTCTAGTTTTATTGGAAAATTATTTGCTTTAGAAAATTTGTTTCTGGCACTTTAAAACACTATTATGTGATAACTTAGGTTTATTCTCATCATTTATTGACTTGTTAAGCCATTTCATTTAGTGTTAATGATGCAAACCATCTTGTTTAATGCTTTGATGCTGCCCAACATATTATTGCTTTGGTCTGCAGAATAGGCCACTTTCAATACCTCTTCTTTAAAAAACATTATTATTATTTAATTTTTTATTACATAAGTTTTATAAAAATGCCATCTCAGAACAAGTAATTTGTAGATTAACTAACACGCCAACAGCTTTTAAAAATCTCTGCAGTGTTCCAGTGTATTAACCTAAGACATCATAGCAAGAATTTTATGAGCTCTTGTGTTTGGGACAAGTACTACGATTTATTCACACTACAATATCCCTTTCTAAGAGCCAGATTCAGTACAGTGCCATGCAGTGTCACTGCAGCATCACTATGCTGGAATGTTGTGTTTATTGATACAAGAATGTTCTGGGCAGAAGCTTTCCAGAGAAAGAGAGAGTGTAGTTTTGGGAGCAACTTTTAACTGAACAAAGTTTCTTGTTCAATGTCAAGAGAAAGTGATTTTTCTGATTCTTAGTCATGGCTGACTGGCTGGGGCAAGCAGGAGTGAGAGGCTGAGCTGCTTCAGGGAAATACTGCAAGGGTCTTTTACAACCTAGCATTGCTGATGACATTTCTACCCTATTCCTACTGGATAGAGCAGTTCTTTGGGTTTAATATATACTTCAAATGGTCTATAAGGAGGTGAATATTTTTAATGTACTCCAAGAAAGGAGGGATTCAAGAAAAAAAAAAAAAATACACTGAATTCTGCAAATGTACAAGAGAGTCTCAGATCCAGGATAAGTATACATAAAAATAGGAGTAATGTCCCCAAAAAAGTAACTTTCTATCAGCAAGGTTCTTGTTTTCCTAGGTCTTAATGCAGTTTTTGATTTTGTTTGGGTTTGTTTAGTTTTTTTAAGAAATAGAAAAAGCAAAATTTATGCAGAGAGGTCAATCCAAAGCATCTTTTACCCACCTACAACGTAGGTTGTATGGGGTTTTTTGGTGGTTTTCTTTTCTAATCCCTTCCCTCAGTATTCCAGGCTACAACTTTTTCTTTTCCATTCCAATAGTTTCAGAAACCAAATTGTTTACTTCAATGCTCTATTCCTTCCTTCATGATTCTCAACTTCTGTCATGCCATTATATGAAAGACATTTTTGTTTGACATTTCATAGCGCTTATGAGAACAATACGTTTCATGCATCACCTTTGTATTTCATTTCAAGCCACTGAAAGGTAAACTCCATTCAAGCCCACTGAGGTTACCTGTCTTATCCCAAGTCCATGCTGGCTTGCAGAGCCCTTTCACACAACTGCTCAGACAAAGCCCTATATTTTCCACTGCTCAGGCTGCTTCCTCACCCACAGCTCAGAGCCCTTTTGAGCAGTTCCTCTCTTTCACTTTATGAACATATTTTTTCTTTTCTTTTTTTTTTTTTTTTTAACACAGCAAATCCTTACAATGGTTGTTTTAAATCTGACAACAGCTCTCCAATAAGCCAATGACAGACAGAAAGCCCTGAGATGGAAATCAGCTGAGCAAGTCTATAATCAGTTTGAGAGTCCACTAGGGAAAGTATCCAAAGCAAGCACCAAAACATATGTAGAGAAATTGTTAAATGAGACAAAGAAAAAGCCTTTCTGTGTCTTGCAGCTGAAATGCTGCATCCTTCTTTATCCTCCCCAAAGTGTATGCAGCTACAGTGTGGTTTCACATTCCATAAGGTAGGATGCAATGGGAAAAGGGTCATTTTCTCATATGGCATATTAACAAACACATTCTCCTATCTCCCTGAAGATCCCTCATTGGCCTTTAGAGATGTTAACTATTATAATGCCATCCCTTCAGATCTCAAGCGTGTGATGTCCTCCCACAGCAAGTATCAGTAACAAATGAGACCCAGGAGGCAGCACAACTGCGTTTGAGTGCAACAGGCACTGCCACTGAAGGAAGTGTGACTAACAGAATTATCAGTATCTTTGTACTGAGGTGTCTCATTTGGAAGCCTAATTTGAAGGGCACAGAAAAGAAAATCTGGCTTAAAGCCATGGATGCATCATGACTTAATTCAGGTATGAATCCCCACCGGTGGTGAGGCAGTTCCACCTCCAGCCAGCAGCTCCTGCCTTGCTACTTAGAGCAACATCAAAGTTCCTACAGCCACACCACGACCTGGCTCACAGAGTTGTCATCACTGAGCAGTGATCCTCAACCTGAGGTTTTTTTTTCAGTAAACTGAGAGGAGACCCACAGCCCATGCAATACAGAGGTTTGGGGGATAACCAATGTTGTGGGAGAATAGGAACCCCACCACCCCTCTCAAAAGCAAGAAGCTATCAGCTTAGCTCAGCAATCTTCACACTAATGGTTGCAATGATTATCCTCAGAATATAAGACATATCTAAAGCACCTGGACCCTTCAACAGGAGCTTCTATTGAGCTCAGGATGGAGATAACATAAAAGCTTAATGGCAACAAATTATATTTTAAGTCTTAACTACTCCATTGTTAACCGTTTTAGTAGAAACAGCAAGCTAAGGTGTTTATCTGCTGGCAGTGACTTCTCCCCTGGGTGAATTTCAATTAAATCTCTTCAACCATAGGGGGAAGAATGTAAAATTTAACTCTCTCTCTTTCTCACCACCTCCTAAATCTTCTCAAACTGGAAGAAGTGCATTTCCAGAAAGGCTGAGTAGTCACAACAGGATATTAGGTTTGTGGGGCTGCAAAACACAAAAGGTCACAGCAGAGAGGGCTCATTAACCAAAAGTATAAAAGACCACCTTTGTCCTTCTCAGTTGGAGAAGTGATGAAGGCAAATTTCAGAAGCCAACTCTTAAACCTAATAGCTATGGAGAAAGAGTAAATTAGCTCTACCCTTCACTGAAATGAAGCCAAAGCCCTGCCCTGCTGTCACAGCTGTGTTTGAGTACAGACACAGGTAGTTATTGCTGAGTTTCTGACCTGCTGGAGAGTCACTCCCCCACTTACTGTGTGACAAGTGCCTGACAGGGCTACACCTACAAGCTCAAGCTGAGTTTTGATGCTAATATTAAGCAGTTGTACCAGAGAAGGGATAATGTTCTTAGTACTGCTCTTGCATCCAGAGAGGAGATAATGCTCTTGCTCTCCTTTTAACTTTTGGATGACTAAGGTACCAGCTTCAGTCTTTAACAAGAACTGGGAACAGAGATACCTCAAGTGTTGTCACTGAAGTGTGCTAATCTCCTCACAGTGCAGCTCATGAGGTTTTGCAGATTGTCTGTAAGATTTAGCCTGGCACTACGGGAGGCAAGTTCCCTCATAATAAGCTGATAAATTGTAGTGAATTGCCTTCTTACCTCTTATAAAACCACATAAACTCAAACAAGTGGGATACAATAACTTAAATTCTATGTTGACCTAGAAGGAAACACCAAATGCCAGTTTCATCCCAGTTCCCACCAATAGTTAGTGTTTCCTTGTCATGATGTTCCTTCCTTAATGGGAAGGGAGCACCCAAGATTTGTAGATGCTCGTGGTAGAAAGGAATGGCATAAGTCAGAGGGTCTGCAAAAGTTTACAAAGTTTTTTTAAGCAAACTACACACTTGGGATGGAAATTGGTGTGTTAGTCTCAGACCTCCTAGTATAAGCAGTGGGTTTTGGATTAAGGTAAAAGGTGAAAGGGAAGAGGGAAAGAGAGATATTAATTAAAAAGGGGGAGATAGAAAGAAAAGACAGGACAAGAGATCACCAGTCCTGGCTCCAGTGTTGATCCAGCTGTGCTGACCGGGGTCCTGGGGTGCAGGTGCAGAGCAAGCGCACCAGGCTTTGTGGGGGTACCTGTTTATAGGTAAGTTTTCTCTGTCCTGGAGAGCTTTCTATGCAAATTAGTTATCATGCATTGCCCACTCCTCTAGACCTTTCTGGAAATGAGTCGGAGGCTTTGGGGGTCTTCAAAGGTCTCGATCCCCCCTACAGTCCACACCCACTTCTCGCCGTCATTCCTGTGCTTGCACTGTGTTGTGCTTATCTCCAAGAGCCAGAACAAGGGTGTTTGTCCCAGAAAAGTGCTGCCCCTAGCTCTGCAGGGCCCCTTCTCCAGCCACATCCTATTCTTTCTCATAGAGTTCTTGTCTGTTATTACCAACAACCCTTGGATGGCTCCACAGCCATCTGGCTATCAGTGTTTGACACACATTAGCCCCTTATCTTGTGGGCTTCCACACTTGTTCTGACCCAATTTCTGTCACCCACTCCGTGCATGCTCTCAGCCACTGTTTCCCAGAAAGGGTGGGTAGTGGGATAGGGCGGGAATCTGTGGAGAGGGCAGCAGATGAAAGGCTCCCTAAAGTTTGCGCTTCCTTTAAGTTTCGGTCCGAGGACGCGACACAAACGCAGCAAGGCTGCAGCCGCAGCTTCGACCACGCGATGGTGCCAAAGCGCCCGGGTTTGGGGATGCGCGTTCCCACCTGCCGGGACGGCCGCTCCAGCCCTCACTGCCGAAATCACCGGGAAAAGCTTTGGGGATGCGCCTTCCCACCTGCCGGGACGGCCGGTCCAGCCCTCACTGCCAAAATCACCGGGAAAAGGTGAAGAAAAACGAAACGCACGAAACAACTACCATTCAGACGCACGACACACACAGAGGCACATCTCTTAGTTATTTCTCAATTCCTCTTCTCAATTGCAGTGTTGTGTTCTGGAACAAAACGCCTGTAAAATATATTTCTAAGAATCACCTGTGATCACTGAAGGAAGAGAAAGGGCCTGAGAGGGCAGCACAGGATAAAGCTCAGGCCACAGAGGCAAAGTCTTTCTTGTCTTCCCACTGACCTGCTGTAGGAGCTCAGGTGAATCAGTCATCTCATCAATTGTCTGGGCCAGCTGCTGCAAACTCTGCAGGACTGGGACTGGCTATGACAAAACACATGTACAGGGCACTCTCACCTCCAGCGACCCCAAGGGTGCTGGCAAAGTCACAAACTTTGTGATGAGAACTGTTAGAAAATGCCAAAATTCTACAGGAGCTGCATCACAATTTTGATGTTGTGACATTTGTACTGATACACAAAAAGAGACGTATAGTTTTTTTTATATGATGTGCACATAGAACCTAGCAAAAAGAACCCTAAAATGGGCTTCTTGTGCATATTTGGAGGCTTTAACTGTAGCGCAGTCCTACAGAGAGAAAGCTGGCAATCCTCTTTAAGACAGCTATTGACTGACAGAAGTAAAAGAGAAAGGCACTTCTTTCACAAAGAAATATGGAAGACAAATCTGTCTTTTAGAGAGGGCACAACTCACATTTTGCTTATTATTTGAGTCCTCAGGAAATCAGCTCTGACACAGCCTAAATTCTGGCTCAGTAACAACAGGTTTGCTGTGGGCTTTTTATTGGTTTTTGAGGGTTGTTTTTGAGTCCTTCAGAAATTATTTGAGCTGTCTTTGATTTATTTAGCCTTGGTATCCACATTTGCACAAACAATTGTTTCTGCTTACATAGATGGAGTCTGCAAATGGGGATAGGAGAGAGGAGACCACAGCAGCAAGGACCAACAACTTTACATGAAACCTATATAAATTGTACCAAGTATAAATCACCAAACCAGGCACAATTGTCTCATCTCTCACTTCCCAGGATATCAGCAGCCCCAAAACTAACCACCCAACAGAGTCTTCTTGTCCCATTCCCCCACCACACCAGGACAGGGGGTGCCCAACTAATTGCACTGTTTATTCATTCAATCAATGTGTCAAGGTCAGAAACCATCATAGAAAAGAGGGTTTTGTCTGCTCGCTTTTATTTTAGAATCTTCTGCTTAACCTCTGTGCATAAATTTCATGTGAAACTGTAAATTCTAGTATGAAAAGGGGCATTGCTCACCCTGTGTGTTTCTGGAGCTGGTAACTCCAAGTGGTACCTGGCACTGGGATTTCATTCTTTCCAGTAGGATACAACTGGCCCGGTCATCACAGCAGCCAGAAAAATATTTTCCAGTTAAAGCATAATTTTGGAAATGATGGTTGAGAAAATTACTCTGCTAGCAACTGGACTAGATTTAGCAGAGACACAATGAAATCCAGTGATAACACAGCAGTCCAGTTTAGACCAACGGTGGGCTCTTTCACTGAGCCTTTTCCTCATATTCCCTTTTCTACCATCATTTCACCCATAACACTGTTGGTACGGACAGGGCTGGAGGCAAAGGCAGCATCCAAGTGCCACGTGAGCAATTCCTGCTGAAGACATTTCTGCACAGCACACTCCTAAAAGAGCCAGGAAACGCTGGTGTTTTGCCTACAGCTGGCACTTTGATTTTGTGACTGCTACTAGCAGTATATGGCTTTATAAAAATTATTTCTGACCTAATGTGCATGTTGTCTCAATTTTTCACTTGCCCTGAGCAGAAGCTCAGAATGAAATCAGTTTAATAGAATAATTTTACTGTGTGTAGATTTTGTCACAAGTATTGCTTACAGGATTACAAAACTCACTCCCTTCAAAGCACAGCTGGGATCTAAATTAAGCCTAGAGAAAATAGCTAGAACTCTGCCAGCCTACAAAGTGATGGTATTATTCTCTTATATTGGGCTTCACTGACATACAGATATACCCAGCGGGCACTAGAAACCAGTACAGAGTTTGTGAGACTTGACTGTTTCATAATAAAATTTATTGCTTCTATTTATTAATTTCCCAAAGAAGAAACCAAGATGAGAACAGGAAAACACAAGACAGAGAATTCTTCAGAAACCATGTTTGTATTGTGATTTCACGAACAGCAATTTGAGTAGCAGAGGAGGAATATAAGAATATTCAAATACAGAACTCTGATTTCTCTTCTTTTTCTAGAATTACATTATAGTATTCATAGCACCACAAGGTCAGAAAAAGAATATGGGAATGTGAACGCTAAAGTCTCAAAATACAATTCCTTCTGCAAATGCAAGAAAAATAACATGATATTCTTTTGTTGTGGTATGACTTTCAGAGTGAATGCTTTATGGAAAACAGTGTCAAGAGATTCATACAAAATTTGAAATGATTGCTAACATGCACAGATACGAAATACAGAGATAGTAACTGTTACAAGAGAAATAATTTTTCAAAACAGTCTTATTCACTCTGGCACCTTCTTTTCCACATTATATTTGTAAGAAAGCCTTTATTTAGATGAAGAAACTTCTTCCCTCATAAGGTCCTTTCCCTGTTCTGTACTTTCCACTACCTTCCCATCTAAGACACAATCACATCCAGTCAAGGCCCTTTAGTAGTTTCACAAACTTACTGCTTTGAGTCACTCTCCTTGCCTTATTTCTATGCTCATTTTAGGTGTCGACACAATCTGAAAGGAAGGGAGGGTAAGGGGGAGGACAAAGCACACCTGCAGTTCATCTGTACTTCAGACTACAAGGGGCAGGAACCATGTTTTCCTAGAGAGGCAAAACTTTGTGAAATTGTGCTAAAATATACACAGTAAATGGCACACTAGACTTGCAAAGTCAAGTGCCCAAGAGACAGCAAATGCCAAAAATAAGGTAACCCACATAACCTTAATCCAGGACCCATGGGTTTACATGTTGTAGTAGCATTATCCGTTTACAAGATAGTATTCTGTCTTTTCAAAATCATCATGCCCTGCTCACTGCACAAACCAGCTGGGCTCACTGAAAAGCAATCATCATTCAATATCTTTGTTGTTCACTGATCCAGGCCTCCTCTCCCCTGTGTTTTTCTAATCCTGTTCTGAAAGCAGAAAAGCCCACCGGGAAACAAGTATTTTGATCATATCTTTGCCATGGCATTCAGGTAATCTCACAAACATTTATTTCACAAAAGCTATTATGCAGTGCAGGTTTTGTGATGCTCAATACAGAGTAAGAAATGAGTGAGTATTAATTTGAAGTGCTCATAACTTGCTCGGCCGCTGAGTTTTAGAGTACCTTATGTATCTGGCACGATTTTCATATTCAAAGTGTAGTTTCCATCTAGCAGCAGGAGGAGCAGGAGCTTCTCTTAATTTATGCAAAACAACTCACAGACAAGGGAGGGACTGTTATTGCCACCTATGAAAAGCTGAGTTTAAGTGATTTGCCCATTGTCACACACTATCATGTGGCAGTGGCAAGGACATAACTTTACTTTCTTAAGTACTGTTTGCTGTAAACACACTTTCATTTTACTACCTGCATTCCCCAGCCCATTCACTCATTCTTCTAGACAACTCTTTTTTTTTTTTTTCAGTACAGAAATGTTGCTCAGGCACATTTTCGAAGTATTTCTATAGTTGGCTGGAATTTCTAAATACACAGCAGAATACCTCTAGCCAAATAGTTGTATGGGTAGTAATCCTTGGCATGTTCTGCACATAAATACAGTCTTACCATGTGGATGTGACACAGGTGCTGTCTCCCAGCAAAGGAGACAAAACACTCCCTAGCACTGCTGAATTTCCTGTGAGCTCACCCAAATTGCTTCCTGAGGAACCCAGGACAAAAAAGCCCACCAGAAAACAATTATTTTGAATCAGGTAATCTCAAGCATTTACTTGCATTTATTTTACAAAAGCTATTATGCAGTGCTGGTTTTGTGATGCACAATACAGAGTAAGGAATGAGTGAGTGTTAATTTGAAATGCCCATAACACAGTTTTAATTACAATGCACTGGGAGGTCTTCACCTCCCATGCTATGTGATGATTCACCCACAAAGTCCGTTTTTTTCTGCCTGTACTTGCAGAGAGCCTAATCAAGATCCTGGAGCCTAAAAATGTACAAAGACCCAAAGAAATACTTGAAACTCCACAGAATCACAGAATGGGTCAGGTTGGAAGGGACCACCGTGAGTCGTCTTGTCCCACCTCCTTGCTCAAGCAGGGTCATCCCCGGGCACACGGCACAGGACTATGTCCAGATGGGTCTGGAATAGCTCCAGTGAGGGAGGCTCCACACCCTCTCTGGACAATCTGTTCAGTGCTCGGTCACTGCACAGGAAAGAAATTCTTCCTCATGTTCAGGTGGAACTTCCTGGCTATCAGTTTCTCCTCGTTGCCTCTTGTCCCATTGCTGGACACCAAGGAGCAGAGCCTGGTCCATGCTCTGCCTTCTCCCTGCAGACAGCGACGGACAGGGATGAGGGCCCCTCTCAGCCCTCTCTTCCCAAGGCTGAACAGGCCCAGCTCCCTCAGCCTTTCCTCAGTGAGAGGCTCCAGTCCCTCCATCATCTTTGTTACCCTCCCCTGGACCCACTCCAGGAGCTCCATGTCCCTCCTGTCCCGAAGAGTCCCGAACTGGACACAGTGCTCCAAGTAATCCTCACCAGGGCTGAGGAGCAGGATCATCTCCCTTGATCGTGACGATCATGGCATATTACAGGAATATGAAACATACACTGACCAAAGTGCACTACTTGCCTGTTCCTATCACTGGCAGGGACAGCTGAAGTGAGATGAGCATGGCTGGAGCAGTCACTGAATGTGTTACTGTGGATGTTCTCAACAAAACTTAAGAAACCACTGAAAGCAGGGGCATGGGCATGGGCATGGACAAGGGCAAGGACAACGACAGTGCCCTCACGCCCACACCCAGAGACACCCTCCCCACACGGGTGCCGAGAGGGTGGAGCCGGCCGGTTGCTATCTGAATGGTGCACTCGGCTGTCAATCAGAGCTTCGCCCCGCCCCGTCAGGCTGACGAGCGTGGGCTGGGCAAAGCCCCGCCCCCTCGCCCTCCGATTGGCTGAATCAGCGGTCAGTTGGCTCCGCCTCCTCGCTGCTCCCCTCTGGGTTTACAGTGCGGAGAGGAAAATGGTGCATAAACCTCTAGCGATCTGATTGGCCGAGTGAAAATGCCATTCAAATAAAGACCCCCGCCCTCGACGGACAGCTGACTGCTCAGCCCTGTGACAGGGACGGTGCTGAGCCGGCGATTGGTCAGCTCTGCCGAGTTCTGCCCACCCGTGCCACATTACGCTCGCCTATTGGCTGTAGCTCCTGTCCGTCAGGCGGTGGGCGGGGCGCTCGGGGTGTCTGTCCGGCGGCGCGGCCCGGCGGCGGCTCATGGCGGATATGGGGCGGCGCGGCGGGGCCGGGCGGGCCCTGGGGCTGGCGGCGCTGGTGGCAGCGGCCTGTGTCGCCGGTGGGTGAGCGGGAACAGAGCGCCGAGGGCAGCGGGGAGGGCTTCCAGGCCGCTGCGGGGAGAGATTGCGGGAAGAGGCCGGGCCGCAATGCTGGGGAAGGGCCCGGGGACGCGGAATGAGGGGGGAAGGCGAGGGGGGCTGTCTGTGTCTGTGGGTGCCACGTTCAGGACCGAGGGGTCGGAGCAGAGAGCTGTCACTGGGCTGCAGCTCCCTGCCCCCCCCGTCCTCCCATCCACCTCCAGAAACGGTGCTCGAACCCTATTATCATGTTCGTTTCAATCCAAGGGCTTGTTTATATTAAATTATAAGTTTCTGTAATTTTATTGTGTAAATTCGTTATATAACATTATTTTTATAATTATATTACTAAATTATTATCTAAATTTAGATGATAAATTGTATAATGTCTATAATGCGCATGTGTAATTGTATGTAATATGTTATTTTATTAAACTTATTTATATTGTATACAAATTATATTAAAGTCCAATTTTATAAGATGAGACAGAGGGATTCAGATCAGATACTAAAATAATTTTTTCATTGCCAGAGTGAGGCATTGGGATAGGTTGTCCAGGCAGGTGATGGATTCACCAGTCCTGGAGGTGTTTAGGAGGTGCCTGGACCTGGCACTGGGGGATCTGGTGTAGTGGTTTAGGGGTTGCAGTGGCAATGCTGAATTGATGGTTGGACTTGTTGGTCTTATTGGTCTCTTCCAACTCTGATGATTCTGTGATGGACAGACATCATTTTGTAATTTTGTATGAGTTTTCACATTTTGCTGAGCTGCTCCTGTGGTTACTGTAGCCTCTCTGGTACCTGCTGTGAGTCAGGCTTCTGATGGCATTTCCAGGCCCTGTAAATATTTCTCACTCAATATTCCTTAGCTCTCCAGGTTCACAAACGCTTTCGAGAGCCTAAAGTGCAACTTTGGCAGGGTAGGAAGTTGGTTGACTATTCCACAGGCAATTATAGGGAATCTGCTGATGTTCCCAACTTCAAATTCAGTTTTAATCATTGAAGTCTTGAACAAGTCTAGTGAGGGAAATTTAATTGTAAGGAGTTAATGCTCTGATTTTATCCACCTGGGCAATCTTGCCCTAAGTAAGCCAGATAGTTCTAAATAACATGTGATGGTCTTACAGCCTTGTGGAGAGCAGCATGTGAAATCCTATGGATTTGTAGCCATTTTGTAAATTCTTAAAGAAGTTGGTCTGGAAACATCACTGCCGTTCAAAATGTGCATTGATCCACCATTCAGATTGGTAGCAGACCACCCAAGGAACACATCAATTGAAATAAAAAATTCTTGAATCCACTCCATGAATATCACTTGGTTTGGCCTCTTTGCTTCCTTTTGCCCCCACCCCAACCTGCATCTCAGAACTTTGTCCTCTGGTGTGTTTATCATAACATAGCTCAGATTTACTGTCAACATTTGTATGCATGATCATGGGCTAGGCTTTGAAAAAGCATCTTCAAGGTCACATTAGTTAAATTAATGTTAGGGAAGTTTTTAGCTACCCAACACATCAGTTGACTGTTGCATTGTTTTTGTAAATAGCCTTTAGATTTGTAGATGCTCTGGAAAACTATTGTATATCACTGCTTGGATTGGTAACCAATTTGCAGATCATATGAATAAATACTTTTATTTTCTTTACACACTTAACCTTAGTCATGTAATTTTGAGGTATGCAGACTCATATAATTAGAACTTGAACACAGAGGCCTGCAAATAGTTATTACTCTATTACTTGATTTTCGTGTATCAAATGAGTTTTCTGGTGGAAACCTACTCACATTGCTCATTGGAGAGCATATGCCTGAAGTTTTGCATTGTGCATGTTACTACTTATATACACCAAATAAGCTTTAAAATTCATTTAGATAAATTTTGGTGTATACAGTATTGCAGCTGTGCCTAAGTGACTTTAAGATAGGAAGCCAGGTTGAAGAAAGCCCTTCTCTCATTTCTGTGGAATCCTTTCTGACCTTATTACACAGTGAATTACTGTCATCATAAAACAGTTTAGAAATATACTTTCAGTCAACTTCGGTGTTCAAGGTAATGGGTAAGAGAGTGAAGGGGAATCCCAGATGAGTGAAAATCCAGCATGAGATGTGTTGCAGATCGTGGCTCCACACAAGCAGCTCAGCTCCGGCGCTGCATCCAAGGAGCACAAACATCTCACAGTGTCATGAGGTGGAGGAGGCAGAGCAGGGACACTGGAGCTGTTCTGCTGGAGCCAGGTTGTCCTGGCAGTGCCTGGTTTAAGCCAGCACTGACAAATTCCACTGGACTTCCTGGCTGTGGGCTTGGTGGCTCTGGCTGATGCCTGCATGAGCAGAGGTGTTGTGCCAAGCAGTCCTGGAAGCAAACAGAGCTATGTTGGTGCATTGTGACCCTTAACAGGATTTTGGATTCTGCCTGGCTCCATTGAGAATTCACTTTACCAGGTCTGAACTGTAAGACTACTTGTAGCTTGTTACACAGAACTGTGCTGTGCTGTTGTTTGAATAATTGTCCTGCTTTTATTAATATGGATCTGTTCATTATAAGACATTGCTGTACAGAAACCTTATTTTGTATTCCAAAGCATTAAAATGATCAGTTCTCAGTCCTTGCTTTCCATAAACTGATAGGCATGGGAGGGAGAAAGAAGGCATGACAGCTCAAATATGGTCTTTCCCCATGTGAAAAGATTGCAGGAGCTCTGACAGCTATTTATGTCTGGTTTTTTAGGTGTATGTGGTGATGAATTCAGTATCTTACGATCACCTCAGTCGGTTGTTTTCCGGGATGGAAGTTGGCCGATTCCGGGCGAGCGGATCCCAGATATTGCTGCATTGACCATGGGCTTTTCTGTTGAAGAAGTACGTACCAGGTCTTGATTGTGAAACACCTCTAAAGCTACAGATCTGCTCACTCCAGATGCAAATCTTCCTGTCATGTGCTGGAATATATAAAATATCACCCTGTTTGTCTTGAGGAGCCCATGACTTGTCAAAGGTGGTTTCCAGGACAGAGCTGGGGTCATATGAGCAGTCAGAGGCTGTGCTAGCTGGCTAATTTGAGTCACCAGCTGTAGAAGGAAGCCTGCAGAGGCTTTCCAGTGCTGTTGTTCAGTCCCTCTGAGACCCAGCTGTGTGCTGTATTCCCTCCATCCCTGGTCACAGACTGAGAATCTGTGGAACCACTGTCACTTTTTGCACACAAGCTCTCTGTAGGGCTCTGCTCCTGAGTGCTCTGAAGATGGTGAGCAATGGCTTGGCAAGGCAGGCACTTTGTCAGGTCAGCAAGCCTGTCTGCTGAGCAGAGTTTGAACAAGTAGGTTGGTTACTTAGCAAGTAATCCAAAACCTTGTGAACATGATTTGTGGTTGTGTTTCACCACATTAAGTATTTGAATACAGCTGAAGCGATGTTTAAAGTGGGGCATGTGAGCAGGAGCCCTTGGATTGATTCCATCTTGTCTACTGATATTTTTTTTGCTGGGCTTCAGCAGGGATGAGTGGCTGTTGAAGCAGCAGATGAAAGTGTAATAGCCAGATATGTTTGGCAGTGTCTGTGTGCATCCAGATACTGAAATCTGCAGGGCGAGGCATTCTCACAGTGCTGGTGAGGGCAGCCAGTTCTCATTTCTTCCATATATCAGCTAGGGAAGAGATCTGATAAGGCCGGTTTGAATCCAAGGCTGCTTAGCCTGTGTTCTGGAATTTGGAAATACTTTGCTGTCAATTAATTATGCTTTTTTTTGTCATCAAACTAGTAACAAACTTGTATGAGTAGTATGACTACGGAGTAAATTTTGATTATTTTATCAAGAAAAACCAATATATTGAATGGTATTGTGTGTTGCATATAAAGATATCCAGACAAACAGTGGAGTTTGGCCTGTTCTGTCCATTTGGCATCCTGATCATCCAGAGATATGTCATGGTTGTCATGGAAAAAAATCTTTCAGTACTCACTCTGTGCCTTTGCCATAGCTTGGTATTAATTTGTTGTGTTGGGTCTGTAGCATCCTTTAGAAATAGTTCTCTATTAACATTTATTCAAATCCTAGAAGCAGGCAGGGGAGGTGTTTGAATGATTAGTCAGTTCAGCCCTGGAACTGAGTTACTGAAAGCTGTCCCTGTGGCAGAGATCACTGTGTGGGCAGCTTCCAGCCCTGGTAAGGACAGTGCTACAGGGCCCAGGCACTCCTTTTGCAGCTCACATCAAAAATGTAGTCTAGGAACATAAAATGACAGTGGAGCAAGGCCACTGTAGAAAATTTGGAATTCTTAGTGCATCACATTGGGAATTCTCAGAAAGAGTCATTCAGTATTTCTCCCTTGTTGAAGGAAAACAAAACCAAACCCCATTTTTGTCCCTGATGATGATTTAAAAGGCTTTTTCTTTGTTTCTGTGAGGTGACACAAATCATAGTGTCAATGACATTTAATTCTGAAATGCAATTAAATTGCCTTTAGAAAAAAAAAAAGGGCAGCTATATCATTTACACAAATGGGGAAATCTGTTCGCCTTTATTCCAGACAGATGAATTTGTATTTTGTGCCTGAATAAACCAGTCAGGTAGCCTCCACTGTGCTCTTTGTATTTGTAGTAAGCTAAAAATAAATCTTTTTATATTTCTGTGCAAATTTATACATTTAAGTTTAGTTGCCTGTTGTTGTGATTGACACATCCCTTTCTTCCCCTTCCTTTACACCCTGTTTCTTTCTTGTACTGAAAATATCAAGATGTTAGTGGGTCTTTTTAAGTTCAGCCTTCACTTACTAAATACAGACTGAAGTATTTATAACTTAATTACAGGAAATAACTCTTCATGTATCCATTATATATAATGTTTTCTTGGTGTAGACTTTGCTATGAAGTTACTGGCAGCTTTTAAACTAACCGTTCCTTCATGGTTGACTGGAGGCATTACTCAAGATGGAAGCAGTCTGGTATTAACTTACCTCCCCATGAAATTTCCAATAGGCTGTCCTGCACAGAGGCATTAACAGGATAATAAGTTGTTTTGCTTTAATAGTGGGAAGAACTCTTCTCTTTCCCTGTGAAATACAACTCTTTTTGCTGTTTTGTACTAGGACCTTCCCTGGCCTGGGCTGGCAGTGGGTGATCTGTTTCACCGGCCACGAGCCACTGTGCTGGTGACAGTGAAGGGTGTGGAGAAGTTGCCTGTGAAGGGGGTTTCTTACCCCATTGAGAATGTGAGTATCCACGTTTGGAACTGTCACGTGGTTCCTGGGACTCCTGTGGTCTAATGACAAGTACATGATTCTCTGCTGTAGCCCCTGATGTTCAGTTATTTCCTACTTCACTTGAAGTTTGCATATTCCCTAAAATGATGGATCAATAATCTAGTCAGGATTCTGTGCAAGGAAGGAGGGCCTTGAGATTACCCAGGGCTTCCTGTGTTGAGTTCAGTAACTTGTTTGACCAAAGCATCTTCTCATTGAAAGACAGCTAATTTTAATGTTTGTACCAATCCGCTGCTTCCCATGGTAACTTAATATTTCAAAATCAGAATTGTTTTTTGCTTCAGCTGAGTGTGTGATAACACTTTATATGCTGTTGATTTTTTGATGTACTGTACTGCCCTCTAAGTGGTCTTTTGAGTTTTCCTCAACTACTTGACTGTGAAATACAGCACTTAGAGACACCATCCCATTATACTGTATCAAGAAGTCAACACACATTACATTTACCTATCACTGCCTGTCTTTGCTAAGGCTTCTCAGGCTTGTTACAGCAACAGAGAATCCTTTAGGTTGGAAGGGAACTCTAGAAATCGTCTCATCCAATGCCCTGATCAAGCAGGATCAGCCAGAGCAGGCTGACCAGCACTGTGTTCAGTCAGGGTATGAACATCTCCAGAAATGGAGACCCCATCACCTCTGGGCAACCTCTGCCAATATTTGACCACCATTGGAGTAAAACACTTTGTTCTTACGTTAAGTTAAAATTTCCTGAGTTTAAATCTGTGCCATTGCCTCTTCTGTAATAGGACACTTTAAGCAGTGAATGGGAATGTACCATTCTGCTTCTTTTTTTGATAAAACCCACAAGTAAGTGTTTAAAAAAACTAACAGTTCTATTAGTTTGCCAGTTTGGCACTGTACTGTGCTAGCATTTCTTCTATTTTCAGTAGGTTTTATTATATGTGTCTTTTTTTGTTTCAGCAGTTGGTCTTTCTGCTGGCATATTTTCACCCATAAGTTTTCTGTGGTTCATAACTTTCTGTTTGCAGTGAAATTGTTTCTCCTTTTGCATTGCTTCTGTATTTGTTGGTCTTGTTTTACTCATAAACTAGGCTATACTGTAAACATAAATAATCCTCTTAATTCACAGTCATGATCCCTTGGAGTTACTAAGAATATATTGTGTCTGCCACATAAATAAAATGTCTGTTCATAGATAGACAGGTGATTTTTGCAGATAGGTTCGTATTACTTATTATCATTTTGGAAATATGCATACCCTTTACTTTTCTTTTTTAATTAAGATCAGTAGCCCCTGTTTAACCCAAAAATCTGACTGAACTTTGTCTTCCAGGCCGTTCCTTTCAGTCTGGACAGTGTTGCAAATGCCATCCATACTCTGTTTTCTGAGGAGACACCCGTGGTGTTGCAGCTGGCCCCCAGTGAGGAAGTGAGTATTGCTTCACTCCTGGTTCTACATGTCCCAAATACTGAAGCCTCTTTCCGCATCTGTGGCTGGAGCAAACCCAATTGATAGGTGGAATTCTGGATTGGAGATTGCAAGCATGCTTAGAAGTGTGGGGCTGGAGAAAGCAAGCAGGAGGCTGTGCTGTCAGTAAGCAGTGGCTGTTCCTGCAGAGGGTGTACATGGTGGGCAAGGCCAACGCCGTGTTTGAGGATCTCTCTGTCACACTACGCCAGCTGCGGAACCGCCTGTTCCAGGACAGCTCCATCCTCAGCTCCCTCCCTCTCAACTCCCTCAGCAGGAACAACGAGGTAAAAAAACATACATCCGTGGCAACTTGTATGGGGTTTTTTTCTAATATTCTTAGTTAGCTTGTGCTTTTCTCCTTTCCTGCTTTCTCTTCCCTCTTTCTTTGGCTAAGAGAGCCCACTCCTAATTTTTTCTGAGTTCTGTTAACTAAGTTTAAAGGTTTTTTCTAAGTAACTTTATTGAAAGAGATATTTCCTTCTAACGTGTTCTGATGTTGTAGCAGACAACTGTTATAAAATACTTGCAGCAAAACAAGACTTCCCTAACTTGGGTTTCATCAAAGGAAATACCTGTCTCTTTCTGCCTCCTCCCCCAGGTTGACTTGCTTTTTCTGTCAGAACTTCAAGTCCTACATGATATTACAAGCCTGGTAAGGTTTTTTGAAACATTTTCCTCTGTGTTGTGTCACAAACTTCAGAGATCTTTAAAGGTAGAGAAGCCGTAGCCAGGATACTTGGCAACCAGTGATACATATTCTGGTGTGTCACCAGCTGGTTCCATCAGTTTAAAAAACGCATTCTATTTGTATCAGCCCCATCACTGCAGTTGTGAATGAGGACCTTAATCATCTGTAGTTTCCTTTTGTGTTGTGTTTGGTCAGAACAGGGGGAATTCTGAAATACTCAAAGAATTTGCTGGGGCTTTCTTTGGTGTCTTACTTGAGAAGTATAATGGTAGTTAAGAACATTCCTTTGCCCTGTGCACCATTTTACTTCATAATATCACTTTGTCTAAAAAGACTGGAGTGACTTCTGTGCCATGAATAGTGATGATGGTAGAAATGCTGCAATGGAGGGGTGAGGTTTTAATTCTGAGGATCATTTTAATAAGAAGCTGCTGTCTTGTTGCTGTGGTTTAGGGTTTGTTTTAGTGGGTCAGTGATGTGTGGGTCTTTTTGTTTCCTTTTAGCTTGGTTTTTTCTGTGTGTCCTTTAAGGTGCAGCCCTTAACTATTGAAGTGAAAGAAAGAGTTGTGGAAAAACTCAAAAATACACATTAGGTGAAGGCCTAGTGGAGAGAAATGGGGCTCTTGAGAAAACGAGGTAGAACAACTTGGTTTTGTGTTGCAGGCTAGAAATGCTGCAGTTTAAGTAATTGGGAAGATGTGATTAAATTCTTTGTTTTCAGAGACTGTTGTCTTGTGCAGGCAAATATCAGTGCTGCATCTTCTCACCTGTAGAAATGCAAGAATGTCACTACTGTCCTTTGTGATAATTTGGATTGTATTCGTTGGGTTTTATGACAATTGGATGATGCTCCTTAAATAAACTACTTTTGTACATGGGCAACACAAGGTAGAGGTTGCAGCCTCTACTCAGTTTTGCAAGGGCCAGCTTCAAACAAGGAAATGATGGTATCTAAGTCTTGCAGTTTTGCATTTTTCTTTTCTCCAGGTTTTATTTTCATGGCAGTTACAGAACAAGGTTTCTGATGTCAATAAGTATTTTATTTCTTTTTAGTACAGCTCTCTATTATGTGTATGTAACCTGTCAGGAACAGATGCTACATAATGTTCATTTGCTTTCTTCTGTAGAATTAAAAAAACAATTATCACATCTTCTAGTTAAGTTGGCAAGAATTCCATTTCCTAATTATGGAATATGGCTGTGAAAAGTGAGCCTGGATTAGTCCAAGTAAATGGGTTTTGTGCAGTGTGTTTTTAAAGTAACCTGTGTATGAATTAATTCCTTTCTGCCCTCAATGTTGTGCCAAAGCTGTCTCGACACAAGCACTTAGCCAAAGATCACTCTCCAGACCTGTATTCCCTGGAACTGTCTGGTTTGGAAGAGGTTGGAAAACGATACGGGGAAGACTCACAGCAGTTCAAGGATGCTTCTCAAATTCTTGTAGACTCTTTGCAAAAGGTATATTTTTTACGTAGTGAACAAAACTCCTGGTAATACTAAGAAAATAATTTTTATGTTAACCACAAAGAAGTGAGATGTAACTTCATTAGTGCTGGCTTGCCTCATGCTTGTGTTTGTTGTTTGGTTTTTTAAATGCTGTTGTTTAGTTATAAAATTGAATGTTACAATTTGCCTCTCTGGAAAGTGTTGGCATGATTCTACAATATGTTTAGATATTTGGAATAAAGGAGTAGGGATGTATTGAAACCATATATCAACATGACTTGATATGTTTGTTTTTCTTAAACAAACACCTTGCATTTGAAACCAGTATGTCTCACAAAAACTGGCTCTTGGAAATGTGGAAATATCTTTATCCCAGGGTGCAGTGATTAGTTTACCCTTGCCCACAAACCTGTATAAATAGAAATTTCTAAGACTTTAAAATAGCTGCTGTTTATCCATCAGTGTGCTCAAGAAAGTAATTCTTCAGCAGGTCTTATGTAATCATTAGTTAAATTTTTATTAAGATCAGTCGCTTTTGAGAGTTTCCAAGGTGTGATGAAAAAATGCAAAAATATTTATTTGTTAAGCCAAATACCTGTTTTCTCTAAGCATTAATCTTTGTCCTCTTTGACTTTAAGCAAATATATTTAAATATTAAACATACTAATGTTTGAACCAGATTCATAGATTCCTAGTGGAAGTTTGGGAACCTGAATATTTTGTTGGAACTGACAGATTCACAATTAGGAAATGATGTGGGGATGGGCATTTTATAAAAGGCATAAAAGACTAAGTTTCAGCCCAGAAAGCAGGTATAAACCACAGTCTGAACAATGACTGGGGATTTGAAAGAGGCCTTGTGAACCAGTGGAAGGTTGACACTTTCTTAGTGAAATTCTAAAATAGTGCAAACTTTTATAGCTTTCTGTAATTATTCCTGCAGCTGCCATCTTTTGTTTTACTACATCTTGCTAACAAAACTCTGTTTAATTCCTGGCTACAGTCTAGGCTTTCAGTTAAACCACCTTTTCTTTTCCAGTTTGCAGATGAGATGTTTAATCTGTATGGTGGGAATGCAGTAGTAGAAGTGGTGGCTGTGAAGGAGTTTAACTCTCCCCTCTCAAGGAAGACTCGCTCCATTCTCCAGGCTTCACAGGTAGTAGAGCCACATTTTTCTACATCTCATTTATTAAAAATGATCCAGATTGTATCAGTTCACCTGAGTGTAACTGGTTTTTAAGGACTAAAGTACTATGACTTAGGTGTGGGTGCAGCTTACTTACTTGGTTGATCTTCACTTAGTCGTTCAGTAACTTCACTGGAGGAGGGCTCTGGAGGTCATCCAGTCCAATCCACTGCTCAAAACAGGACTAATTTAGGACCTAGATCAAGTTGCACAGGTTCTTGTCCAGCCAAGTTCTTGAAAAGTCCATCCCTCGAAGTCCCACAGGCTCTCTTCCTCCAAAGCATTAACCACTTCCATGGTGAGAACTTTTTCCCTAATGCCTTGTTGGAATTTGCCTTTCTGTGTTGTCTCTCCAGTGCATGCAAGTCCTGCCTCCCAGCTGTGGGAAGACACATTCTCCTTGGCTGGACTTCAGACACAGTCCAGGGTGCAGTTGCCCTGTCATTCCAGAGGCACTGCTGGCTCCCATTCCCCTGATCCACTAGGAGCTCCAGTCCCTCTCTGCAGCTGCCCAGCTGCTCAGTCCCCAGCCTGCTGTGTCACCTGGATTGTTCTGTCCCAGTTTTAGGACTTTGGATTTTATTTTCCTGTCACCCACTTCTTTTGGATTCCGCTGATGCCACTCACATAATCACTTTTTTGCATTCTGTGCCCTTGCATCAGATTTCTCTAGACAAAAATGCATCTCTCCTATTTAGGTTGCTCAGACTTTGGATAGAGTCAAACTGTTTGGTGTACAAGCTGACTTTAAAGTAATAAATATTTTCTTTATTGCAGAGTCAAAAAGAAAATCCATATAACCTGGCCTATCCATATAACTACGACTACTCTGTAATCTTCAACATTGTTCTGTGGATGATGATAGGTCTTGCTTTAGCTGTGATAGTTATCTCCTACAACCTCTGGAACATGGATCCTGGCTATGACAGCATTATTTATAGGATGACAAATCAGAAGATAAGAATGGATTGAATTGCATTGTATTGCAGTGCAGGAAGATGATGAAGAGCAAAGTCTCCTTTAACCTGTGTGGAAAACAAATATTCTGACATGGTTAATTGTGGAAGTTTTCTAAAGGTGTATTTATTTCTAAGTTTTTTTTCCCCCTTTCAAGACTATTTTAAATGTTAATAGTAGCACCAGATGAGATTTAGAAGTTGAAATCTGCTTGTTTAAAAAAACCAAAACAGCACTCCCCAGAGTAATTGTTATTAAAGTGACATCATTCCATTTTTTTTAACATGTAACATGAGTTTTTGAAATGTCCTGTACTGCCCGTGCCTGTGCAAACCAGATAAATTGAAATTATGATAGCAACATGTTGTTTGAAACTTTTACACTGGAAGATTAAAAATTATAGCTAAATTGTTGTGTTGTATATTATGAACCAGCTGTAAATGTTTGATGTAAATATTTATAATGGTTATGTGTAACTTCAGAGAGGATAGTAAATATTCTTCAGTAAAATACTAAATATAGAAATATTTCTATCAGCATAGGACTTTAGTAGCACAAATGACATTTTGATCTCATGTTGATGGCTCAGAGGTGAGCTGTACACAGAAGGATTCCTTCCCCAGAACTTCAGTGATTGGGATGTGAATAACACTGGTGTGGCTGCTCTGTGCAGTGCACTCTGTAAATCCTGAGGCAGCACCAGATTGGTCATGGTCTAACATCACATACAGCTGAAAGTTCCTGTTATGATGCTTCATGTTCTTTCCATTTGTGTTGATGTCGTTATAAAAAAAATCAGTTCTTTTTAATGATAAGAGTGGACCAACACTTGATTTAAGTATACCTGGATTATAGTCCTGCTTTAGCCATTCAATAAAACAAAGAACAGTTGTTCTGGAATGCATTTATTCTTTGTGGCTTTGTAGATGTGGCTACTTCTGTTTAGGATTTGTTCAGCTGACCAGGGCAGGTGTGGCAGCATCTGATGTGTGACAGTGGCCCCAAGCCTGCAGCAGTTTAAACTGTCCTTCAAAAGAAAGATTGTCTTGTGTGGATTTTCCTAAACCAGATAGTGAGTGTAGTTAAAACAAGTGGTTGATCTCTGGCTTGGATCTTTTTTAGAACTACCTCCTTCTTAGAAATGCATTTGCTCTTGTGGTAAAAGGAGATCTTCCAGACTACAGCAGCATGAATGGAAACTCCTTTTCTTATCATCTTCTCCTCTAATATGCCTAACTTTCCCTGCTGTTAGGAGATAATTGTTCCACTTCAGAAAAGATGTTCTCACTGAATTAGTTGCATTTACTGGGAATGTTTGAATTGGTGGCATTGAAGTTGTTCATGTCTTGGAGTTCTGGACAGTGATTCAGATTGAAATGAGCAAATTGCAGGTTTGCCTGAGTCCAAAAAATGCAGTTCAGTCTATGTTACAATCACTTGAAATTACTTTTAATGGCATTTAAAGTTAATCTGGATGATTGATACCAGTAGATGGAAAGGAAGAATTGCACTGGCAGTTTCTCTGAGAGGAATGTAATTACTGAACATTGTAACACGCCATAGCAGAGTAGTCACGGAGAGGCTCTCAGCAGGTGTGAGAAGGAGGACACAGTGATTATGTCAATGATTATGATTAGATTTATTGCTAATACTGTATCTAAATATTCCCAGTGCAGTAACTAAATAACAACTCTGTCCTCCATAACGATGGATTCAGAGGTTTGATCAGATTAGCAGTCCCCTTCAGATATTGGTACAGGCTTTTACAGGAGCTGGTTGTTTAAAGGGACTGTGTAATTAATGGTAAGTATTTAACAGCTGTATTTTAGTCAGTCTGAAGTTGGCAATGTAGAATTTGTTTAAATGCAGTACCTGCCACTGAGATGGTCTCTGCCTGTGTATTCTCTCCCAACTGCTGGGGTAGGCTCTGATTTTACTTTTTAAAGCTGGTCTTAGACTACTTGGAAGGGCAAATTGCAATTGCCACTTCTCCTGTTAGTACTACATTTCTTCCTTCTCATGGCTGTAGGCCTCCAGCTGCTACTAAAGGTGCTTTTGAGCACTGTCATGTATGCTGTGCCTTAAATACCAAATGCTTGGTGCAGCACAGGCTGCATTTTGAACTACTCCAGAGCCCCTGTACTTTAATTTGAGTTAGGAAAGGCAGACACACTTTATTATACAAAAATATTGGTCCATAACTGCTAATCAGACAGGCAATTCTGATCACTGAGCTAGGAATAGCCTTTTCATGCTTAGAATTAAGTTGTTTATAATGGAAGTGCCATCAACACCACCAGACCTGCTCTCGATGGTTCTCTTTAAATCACCCCAAGAATATAAATTGTAAAAAGATTTATGTGATATGGCAGAAATTGTAGGTTTTATGCACAGAGCTATGAGGAAAGCAGCAAAACTGTCAGGTGAAGTTCTGTGAAGGAAGACAGCAAGGAGAAGCCAAGGCAGGAAGGGGATGTAAGGAAAATAACAGCTGGTGTTGGGGTACTGTGTGCCCAAAGTGAGAAGGGCGGGAGGGCTGTTCTGCAATATTTGGCAGCAAGCAGCTTTCACCAGGCTGGGACAGGCTCCACAGAGCGCTGTCAGTGGGATTTAGGATGCAACTGCTGCACGAGAAGTGATCTGATCAACAGAGTTTTTCTTTGGGGAACTTGGCCTCTGGCACAAAGGGTGATGTGTATTTGACTGGGTCTTCTTCAGACCTTGGTCTTATATTGCCCAGTATTTGGCTTGAGGAGGACCTAAGCTGTTCCCAAGAAGTGGTAAAATCTCTGAAGAAGGAGAGAATCCTGAGTCAGAATTGAAGACTGAGTGTTGGTTTTGATACTTAGGTTGAAAAGAGAAAATAAGCCATAAAATAAAGGGTTTTTTCAAGAGTGAGTATGCTGCTTTTTCTAGATAATGCCCCGAAGTCTAAACCTGGCAGAGAGAGGGATGATCAGCCTTTTTGCCTGCATCAGCTTTCCAGACTTCTCTGTGGCAGGAATGGCAACTTTCAGAGTTCTTGCAGCTGTAGCAACACACAGGCAAGGGAAGCTTAGAGCAGATCTGAAACGTGTAAATGTTACATCTAAAAAAAGGAAGTGGAAATGAAGAAACGACATTGAAATGCAAATGTTGAGCAAGTGATTGCTGGGATTTATAGGTCACCCTTCATGGATCTAAGAAGCACACTGCCAAAGTGTAGGTAAGGAGATAAGCATTTCTCTCAAAATGAAACAAAAATCCTGCAAAACAACAATGACATTCTGAATCCTATACTGACACAGATTTTGGCTAGGGTGAAATGGGTGCTTTGAGCTAAAAGTCACAGCGTTCTCTAGGAAAAAAAAACTGCTCAAGCGAGGGTTTGGGACTCCTGCATTTTTCATTTTCCCCTCTGGAGGCCCTGAACCATATTCTTAGGAATTTTCATCTTTGTAGAAGCGAGGAGAGCATTTTCACACAAATATTGCAGGACAGAAAGGAGCCAGATCAAGGAAGATGGAAGTGGAACTATCAGATTTCAAATCTGTCAGAATAAAAGAAACTGGAAAAAATGGGGAACCCAGAAGTTTATTTCCTGTCCTGTTGTGCCACTTATGCAGAGCATTGCTGTGGAGGAACTGAACTGAAAAGGGCTCCTACAGCTCGTGCTGTGAAATCACCACCCTGGTGTTTCTGCCCAGACTTAGGCAATGTGTTCTGCCTGCCCAGGGCTGAGGGACAGGGGACAGGAGCCCAGGTGGCCACGTTGCTCTCAAACAAACAGAGCAGAAACCAATGGATGGCATAAAGCCAAGCATCCAAATAGTCTGCTCCAGTGCCCCCTCCCACCTGAACTGCTGGACAAGCAGCTGCCACAGATGGTGTCTGTGTGTGGCAGGCAGAAGATGGGGCTGTCTAAAACCAGGAATGCATGGCACTTCCAGTGCTCTGGAAGTGTAGAGATTCTCCTGGATGTCTGTACCAATTATCAGGAATTATTTTCTAGAATGAGTCAAAAAGGCATGTACTGCATCTGTACTCTACAGTGGTCAAGGACAGCACCTAGAATATAAATCCCATCCTTAATGGGATCCAAGGGATTTGCCTTGCTTGTGTGCTTTCAGAGCGTAAAGAAATTCGTCTGTTGCTGAAGGATGGATTCACACTAAAGGACAATCAAATTTAGTATCGTTGTTGATGTCACCCAACATCAACAAAAATACGTATCTAAGTTCTTGGCATGAATACACATCATAAAAGGTTTAAAATGTTTCTTAAGGGGAACAAAATTGGTGGGTGCAAAAAATTACAAAGGCAGTCAAATTCTACTTAATTATGCTCCAGTGAATGAATTTGTGATGACAAATTTACATGTCCTTAATCTAGTGAGCTTATGCTTTTCATTAGGCCAGGGCATAGAACCAGTGGCTAAGGTAAATTAATTCACAATATTTTAGCTGGTAGCTGAAGGCCAGCACTGTAAAGTCACAGACTTGAATGACTTCAAGGCTGCCAATCTACTCAACTGATCAACCCCTGTATTTAAATACTTCTTTACAATGCCATGGTCCAAGTGCCCAAGCAATTGATATAAAAAAAAAGTCTGCTGCAATACCTGAGTGATCAGTCAGAGAATTTGGAACACTGGAGAGCTAAATGGGAGCTCCAACCACACCCTAGAGCAGGTGATCAATCAAAATCTTGACTGTGGTACAGCATCAGCTTGGAAAGAAAAAAAACCAGCTCTCAACTATTCCTGTCACTGTAGCAAAAAAACCAAACCAAACCAAACTAAAAAAACCCAACAAACCAGCTGTACCAATTACTTTACATGGGTCCATCCCAACTCTTCTGCAGGTTGGCAGAGCCAAGAGTAGGCAGCTACATTCTGCTGCCAGTGCTACCCATAGCAGAGGTGCCAACCCTGGAGAACCTGTGACTCCTCTGGAGCCAGGTGAGTCTGAACCACCTGTGCCCCACCTGGTGAATGTGCAGCTGTCCCCTCTGGAAGTCTCCAGAGAGCTGTGCCCTAGGCTGTGCTGGATTCCTCGGGAGCAGGGAGGTTCTGCTCCATGGCTGGACAGGGTCATGTTCCCCAGGGAAGCCTGGAGGCACCCAAATGGTAGCAGCTCTGGATAACCTGACAGGAAAACATGCTAGAAGTAGGAAGTGCAATCAGCTGTCAGTCATGAAGAGAAGCAGATGGGGTGAGGAGGCTTAGCTGGAAAAAGCACAAATTAAGATAAGCTTTCTCTATATATGAAATGGTTTTGAGATCCTTCCTGCATGTTTGCGTGCACACACAGAGTGTTATGTTGCTCTTTACAAATGAAACCTTGGGAGAAGTTTCCTCCCCCCATTAAGAACAGTACTTTTAATAAAAAGTGAAAATATTTTTGAGTTCTTTCCATATTTTAAAGGAGATTTAAAAAAAAAAAGTGTGCTCAATATTTTGTAAAAGTGAGGATTTATAAATGCAGAAGATGAATAGGAATACATCCACCTAAAAAAAGATGTCCAGGAAAAACATCTTCAGGAGAACTGTGCCCATACCAGTATCATCCCCCAGGTGATGCTGACCAGAAGCTGTCTTTGATGTGTGTTACTTCTGGAGAAAAACAAAATAATCCATCAAAAATAAGCACAAGTGAATTAGGAAAATGAGCAGGACACAAATAGCACTGTTGGAACATAACGGCCCCAGTGCCAACCTGCAGCACAGAGGTCACTTTAACTTCACCTTTGTCACTTAACTACAGTGTTTTATCTGAGGGAATGGAAGAGTCAGCACTAAAGGGGATACAGAGGAAGTCAGAGGGACTGACTCCTTACATTTCCCCAGGACCCAAACAGCAATGAAAAGCCTGAAGCTTTAGAAAGTGATTTCAGGGCTGTGCTCCCTCCAAGTCTGCCTCCTCGGCCATCCCAGGGCAGAGGCAGAGTCTCCAGTGCTCCTGGCGAGGGGATGACTGCCAGACAAACCACGCCGTCCCGGGAATGTGCTCGGGAAAGCAGCCTCTGACATGTCACAACTGGAGCCATGATCTTGTCATGAGACCAGCTTCCTGTCTGGGACAGACCGTCCTGACTGCAACAGCACAACCAACCAGTCTGCATTTTACTTCCTCCTCTGCTCCCCTTTTTCCCGGTTTTTGTTTGTTTTGTTTTTGTTTTTTGTTTTTTGTTTTTTGTTTTTTTGGTTTTTGTTTTTTGTTTTTGTTTTAACCCAGGGGTTCCCAGGAATTCATCAGCACAGGAATTATCGTTATTTCTTCTTTCCACCCTATGTTTGGCCACTTTCACGCCACAGACCTGATTCTTTAAAAATTTCGCAGCTGCTGAAATATTCAGATTGTTGGCAGTGGTGAAATAAGTCCTACTTATTTCCATCATTTCCAGCACTGTGTAGGAGTCATTGGTTACTGTAGCCCAAATTAACTATTTGGCAGAGGGGAAAAAAATCTAAAAAGCGGAAGTCTTTAAATACTGGCAAATTCCTTTGCGAATTTCCCTGTAACATGCAGCTTAATCTTAGCTGGAAAATAAACACATTTGCATTCTTAACTCAATCTTTTTTTCTCCTCAAACTCTTCCTCTCTGGTCTCTGTTAAAATTTGGCTTTGGTCAGGTTTCTGTTTTTCAAGGCATTGTAGCCTCTGCACTCCAATCCTTCAAAAATTCCTTTATAATCTGCATCTCTTGCAAGCATTGGAGTAGCACAAATGGACAAGACTATTCTGATGGAATTAAGTACATAGGACATTATTCCTCAGGACATTCCTCCCTCAGGAAGTCATGTGAATGAATTCTCCAGGGCTGGCCTGTTCTTCATTTCATCAGCTTTAAGCTGCCCTCTGCCACTCCCTGAACCAGGCTGAGTCTGCATTGTCAACATGGGACACCCTGGCAAAGATTTGGGATGGGATGGAGAAGGTTACATTTGTTTGTTTGTTTGTTTGTTTGCTTGTTTGAATGCCTGTGCAATTCAAATGGGGAAGAAAATTTGGAAAAGCAAACAGAATCAGAGTAAGATTTTGGTCTCTTTCCTTAAAAATGAAGGTATGGAAAGCACTGAAGGAAAACAATGATACAGGAAGGACATTCTGGCTCCCTCTCAGTTGCAGGGAGGATGTCCCAGCACCAGGGTTGGGAGGGAGGCCATGGGGAGAGAGGGAAGAGGCAGCCAGGGACTGTCCCTCTCTCCAGCCCTCTGCAGGACAGTGGGCATCTCTGGGCCAGTCCCTGGTGCCCTCCTCCCTCTGCTCGCTCCACCCCTCCTTAAGATCAGCCTTTGAAAGAGCTGTGGCTGGGTGGATTTTGTTGTTGTTCTTTGTGCTAAAGAAAGAAGAAAAGTGCTTCTAAAACCACAACTTAAGAGCGGCTGGGGACTCTGGTCCTAACTCTGCACAAAGAGACTGAAATAAGATGGGGAAAGGGCAGTTTTTCCCTTGGACTCTTACAAATATCACCTCATGCTCACAGCTTTCTGTGGCTGACTTAATCTCTGTAGTGCACCACAAAGCTCAGAGCAGTGAGGATCTCCAAGGGCCCCACTCCCTGGGAATACTGGAAGGACTTGGGAGTTTAGGCAAAAGCATGTAATTAAGACATAGCCTGCCAAGTTTATAAACAACATTTTACAGCACATTTGCCTGTAATGGATCTGGGTTTGGAGACATAGAAGGGCACTGCCAGTGCTACATTTCTTATGGAATGCAAAGCAGAACCCCTTGTTTTATTTTTCTTTTAACAGCTGTACAAGCAGTGGCACCTTCTGCACTGCACACAGTGCATCTCATGCCTCCCTCCCAAATCCCTTTGGCCAGGAGGAAGAAGAAACTCTCATTTCTGAGGAACACAGTAGTTCACTGAGGTCTCCAATCCCCCAGGGAGAAGGGAAGAGCTGCAGCAGTGCCCCTGCAGGGCCACAATCATGCTGTGCTCAGCTCTGGCACTGCTGCCCACGAACACCCAGCACAGTGTGGGGCTGTGCAGTGCTGTGTGTTGTGAAAGGAAAGAGGACTCTTGGGAAATACCCTGGTCAGGGTCACCTCTGTGACTTTCTACTGATGTCTTTTGTCCTGGTTTGAAGGACAGGTATGTGCTGAGGAAGGCAGGAACCTCCCTTGGAATGGAGAATGTGAACCCCTTCCCTCCGAATTATTGTAATTTTGAAATTAAGGGGCTTTCAGGCGAGGATATAGGAATAGGAATAACAGTTCTTTACTAGTATTTATAATAAAGTGAACAAAAAAACCCCCCAACACTTACGGTATTAACAACAAAACCAGAAACAAGAACCTGGTCCCAGCCCTCTGGGCCTGCAGGCGCTTTCCCCTTGGGTGCAGTGACAGCCACAGCCGGCAGGGGGCGCTGTGGCGCGAGCTGCAGCAGACACGGGGCACGGCCGGGAGGGGAAGGGCTGGAGGACAGGCAGGCTTTGCTTCAGGAACGCTGTCGATCCCGGCGCCCCAGCAGGACTCTGGGAAACAGCAAACTGGGACAGTAGGACGTCTCGGCAGGCAGGGGGAGGGGGGCTGCAGCGCAGTGAAACCCAGAGCAGTGCTGATGGAGACGTGG
>WEKY01048653.1:86429-128121 GCA_013390045.1 Picathartes gymnocephalus | reverse complement strand
AAAAAGGCAGAGCAGCTTCTCCTGTTCCCCTCTGAAGCGCAGCTTCAACTCTCCTGGTGCTGCCTTTTATCTGCCCCTCTCCTCCGGGGCTTGGCCACAATCCTTTGTTTTTCCTTAAGTATCCAGTACTTATGCTGCCCCCACCCCTGCCCTTTATCAGCCCCTCTTCTCCAGGGCTTGGCCACAGTTCTTTGTTTTTCTTAAGTATCCGGTACTTAACAACTCGATGGGAAAAAAATTCTATAAAAAAAGGAAAGACAAAAAAAAAAAGGAAAACCTAACCCCCAACATGTCTGTAGTCCTAAAAGTTAAAAGGATGGAGGAGAGCTGGTGTGCACCACCAAACTGGCCCAAAAACTTTCATCTGCCCACAAGCCAAGTGAATCTGCACAACAAAACCCACATGGCTAATGGGTCACCTCTGGCCTCTGACTGCAAACTCTGTCTGCAGTCACTGCCCCACCATGAAGGCCACTGGGGCTTGAAATAAATGAAACAACCTGGAATAATCCTATTCCAGGATGCCCAGTATGTGCTACTTGCATGCTGCAAACAAGAGTGTGTTTGATTAAAAGGTTGATTCCTTCGGTCTTATCCCTGAAAATCTTCAGAAATCTTGCCCTGTTTGAGCAGCTGACTCCTGGGTAAGAGTTGCACACGGGTGGTACCACGCTGTGCCAAGCTGTGCAGCAAGCAAGAGGCAGGAGGTGTGTAGGCAAACTCTGGGTTTTTTAAGGCACCCATCTGCAACAAAACAAAGCAGAAAAACAAATGCAAAAGTGTGTCAAGAAAAGCAACTTACAAACCTGATTCCACAGCTACCAAGTGTGTTTTCAAATCTAAGATGAATTCAAGTTCACAATGACCAACTATGGATGGATCTGGGCACCTAGAGCATAGAAAAGAATTAATTTATTTCTAAAGATTGCCCTGGTCCCTGTCTGTGAGATACCAGGAAAGGAAAGGCACTATCCAGCTCAACAGTTTCTCCCAGGGTAAATTCCAGCCCCCAAAAATCAAAAGGAATTTATTGTTTCCAAGCATCCAGAGCTACCCTGAATGTGCATATTACACCTGTACAGTCATGGTGGAGCTCTGTGAAGGGGAGGGACTGTGCCTACACTGCAAAGTGAGAGGGACAGGACCCAGCGTGGGCCCTCGGGACAAACCTCCCTGACTGACTCGCCAAAATGCTTCCACACCCACCCTGAGCCAGTTCAGCTTGCAAGGATCTCACTGGAGCAGTCCCACATGGAGCCAAGGATCTTGCTCTCCTGCAGCTTCTGCACAGCAAGCCCGAGTCCCCTACCTGGCCCACTATATCTAGCAGAGGAACACACACCCAAACAGAGCCCACCCTTTGGAGACTCCTGCCAAGCAGGAAATTTAACAGTGGGACCCCTGTGGGTGCCAAGAGCCACCTGGCAAAAGCCAAGGTCTGAGTCCGGGTTCCCAGCTGACTCCAGCCTGGCTGCTGGAGCTCTGTGATGGTGGGGAACACAGGGGGTGTTTCTCCACGGCAGCAGCTGCTGGGAGGGTGCTGCTGGGAAAGCCACTCAGCAGCTTCTGGTGTGGTGACCTGACACCTTAACTGAGAGCTGAACTGGAAAACGTGAACTCTGAGTGCAGAGCAGGTGGATAGGGTAGAGCTGGGTTCAAACACAGGTTAGGTCTCAGCTTGGAGCTGGCAGCTCTCCTCTGGGCACTGAGGTGACAGCCAAGCAGGGCTGAGCTGGGCTCAAACAGCTGCTTCAGTGTGGGGGGAGGATGTCTCAGTAGTATTTGAAGTTACACTTCAGTTCTCACACAGTACTGTTATCAAAATAGCTATTTTCACATAGCTAAATCCCTAGGTATCAGTCAACTTTACAGGCCATCCAAGTAGTTAAAGCATACATACATTTTTCCTCTTTTTTCTTCAAGATCATTGATGGCACACCTACACAAACACCTCTTTTCTTTGCCTTGTCCTTGTCCTCCTTCTGATGGGAGGACAGAGCACAGATGTAAATAAACAAGATGTATCTGTCCTGCTAGCTGATGTTTACACAGATCAGCAAGTCAAAGTGTTGGCTCCTGTTTCACAGCACCAGTCTGTGATAATCCCAGTGTCAGGTTGTGGAGTACCTTCTGTGGGGGCACATTCCTGCTGAACAACGTGGCTTCTCAGCTGTGCATGGGAACCACGACAAGTTCCTGCAACATCTCAGCACTCCACAAGCAGAGGCCTCATGAGTATAAGGGGGAGAGGAGTGGCTGGAGGCAGCCCTGCAGAAAGGGATCCGGGCAGTCAGTGTTGCTCTGGCAGCCAGGAGGGCAGAGCCCATCCCGGGCTGCACCAGGCATGGCACAGCCAGGTGCCAGCAGTGATTTATCCCACTGTACTCTGTGCTGGGCCCCTCCTTTTAACAAGGACGTTGAAGTCCTTGAATGTGTCCAGAGGAGAGCAACAGAGCTGGCGAAAAGGCTGGCAGGAATGTCTTCTGAGGAGTGGCTGAGGACTCTGGGCGTGTTTCCTTTGGACAACCCCAGGCTGAGAGGCGACCTCGTTGCTCCCTGCAGCTTCCTAAGGAGGGGAAGTGGAGAGGGAGGTGCTGAGCTCTTCTCCCTGGGATCCAGGACAGGATGTGTGGGAGTGGTTCAAACCTGCACTGCCAGATGTGTAGACTGGGCATTAGGAAGCATTTTTTTATTGAGACAATGGTCAAACACTGAAAGAGGCTTCTTGAAGAGGTGGTCAATGCTCCAAATCTGTCAGTGTTTAAGAGGCATTTGGACTATGCCCTTGACAATGTGATCTAAATTTTTGTCAGCCCTGAATTGGTCAGGCAAGTTGGACTAAGTGATCCTTGTAGGTCCTCTCCAACTGAAATAGTCCTATCCCATCCTATCCTATCCCATCCTATCCTATCCTGTCCTATCCTATCCCATCCCATCCCATCCCATCCTATCCTATCCAATCCATCTCTATAACCTCGAGCAGCAAGGTCAGAGCTCACGTGCAGAGCAGCACCAGAGGCACCCCCACAGCTCCCAGTCCTGTGCCAGGCTGGCTCTGTCCCTGCTTTTTGGGATCGACATTGCAGAGATCTGTGCCAAAAGCACAGCAAGGCCCAGCCTGGCCTGCAGCCCCCCAGCCACCCCCTCCCTCCTTCTGCTGCAAAATCAGCTCCAAAGGACAGGAGTGCTTTGCTCTGTCTCTTTTAAATGCTGCTTTGCCAGCTTGCCAGCTGCTTTCAACACTGTACTCACCACAGAAGCCTCTAAAATAAAGATGCAGAAAGGAGCATTGTGCTGCCGAGGGAGCAGCCCCTGTGGCAGCAGCCAGGGCCAGCAGCACTAGGAGGGCCCTGGGCAAGCTGAAATAAATAAATTGGGGTCTGGTCATGGCCCGGGGGGGTCCCGGGGGGCTGCAGGTGAGAAATGGGGGTTCCCTGCCCACATACACCAGGTCACGACAGTGTGGAGATTGGAGTGCTTCACGGCCACGGGCAGGTTTCCCGAGGGTAGAGTAGGACAGCACTCCTTGTTTGTTCTCGATCAGCTGCAGTGACCCTGACAGGACTTAGACATCCATGAGGGAGGCACATCCCCAGGTGTGGCAGAGAAGGAGAGGATCCCTTCTTGCCTGAAGCCCCTGAGCCCGGCGAACTGCCTGCCCTAACACGGGGCAGGGATGTCAGCAAACCCCTTCCCACCCCGGAGCATTCACATCCCTTCTTTTGTAATTTCTGACAAGCTTCCCCTTCAGCCGCTGCTCTCCAAGAATGCAGGTGCAGGTGAAAGGTGCAGGTGAAACTCCCGGTGCTCTGGTAGTTGAATCCTCAGTGATGGCTTTCCAAAGGCACATGTGGAGGTGGGGCATCGCAGGAGGAGTAAAACCAGCCCATGACAAGGCTAAACACGATGCTTTGCGCGCTGTGGGAGCCCTATCCCGCAGAGCAGGGACACGTTTTCCCGCAGCACTGGCTGTGTGCAGCAGCTCTCCAGCCAAGTGCGAGGGAACAGCCCTGCTCCAGGGGCTCTGCCTCCACCGCCTCCGGAGGCCCCTCCGAACTCCATGTCTAGGGCAGGAATTGGAGCTGCCCAGGCCGAAGCTGCTGGAGCTTCCCGCATCCGTGCTGCTCGGCACAGACCCTGCCCAGCCCTTCCCCGCCCAGCATCCCTTATCTCCCGGAGCAGCGGCCGCAGGCTTCCTGCCAGGCCCTCCACGCGGGGTCATTTCCCAAATGAGTTCATTACTGCTCGGGAGGAACGTGAGGAGCTGGGAGTACGCGGGAGAGCAGCACGCAGCGAGAGGGCAGCTCAGCACCTGCTTCCCGGGGCGTGCGATGCTCCCGGAGCCAAAGTTCAGCCTTAAAAACATTCCCCAAAATAATGATCCACCCTCTGAGCAGCGAACCCCCGGCGGCTGCCGCAGCACCTCCGGAAAAGCGTCGCGTATTTGAAGTCAGCGTGATTTAATCTAAATGTGAAAGTCTCAATTACATCGCTATTATGGGGTTACACAGAGTCACAGCTCGGTAATTACAGCCTCGATGCTACATATGGTTAATACATTTCAATTACACGTTAATTTATTGAAATACATTCTTACCTTAAAAACCTCTGAAATTCTGCGGTAGATGGAAAATTTGGGCCAGGGGAACAACTATAACCACTTGAGCTGAAATGGCCGGTGTAGCACAACTTCGGAAGTGACACCTTTGACAGACTAATCATAGATCTGATTAAAATGACCCAAATATTCTCCTAGTAGTCTATTTTTCAAACAAGATTTTGCTTTAAAATGCCTGTGAACCAGAGTAACTTTCAACTGACAGATGAAACTGAGCACGTGCTTAAAGACAAACTGCAGCTCGTAAAATAAACAGGTTTTATGGAGCTTTGTTTTGTCTCAGCAGTTTATCATCAGAGCTTTTTCCCCCGCAGCTTTTGCAAACTCAGTTAAAACATCTGCAGACTCAAAGGCAACCTGCGGAACACTCGAAACGTGGAAAGATAACAAAAAATTAAGACTTTGTTTCAAACCAACCCCCCCCCTCTTGATTCCACTCCTTGTCTGAATATTCGCAGGGCTCAAAAAAGTCTCTTCCCTGTTTTCTATCTTGAGGAAACCTTTAACAGGATCAGTATTTGTCATCTGGAAAGCCACAAAGTCTATGGCTGCCATTGGGAATGGCTTTTTGGACACCTAAAACATGTTCTCATCTGACACTGGCTAACATTTCTAAGCCAGAGCTGTGGATCAGCTCAGAACAACTATTTTTGCTCTGTATAATTCAATTCCCTCATCCTTGTCCCATGGGTGGGTTGATCAGAAACTTAGAAACCTCTAGAAATACTGAAGGATGTGGAATCACTGCAGCACTTTCAGTGAAATAAATGGACAAAGAAATCTGCCATAAGGAAGAAATCTTAAACAGTCCCAATGCAGCAGGTGGTCACATCATCTGGCTGCCAGAAAAAGGGACTGAACACATGGAAAATGAAACTTAAAACTGAAGTTGTAAATACACATGAAAAACAAAACTTAAAACTGTAGTTGTAAATACACAGTCATTACTTTGAAAGGCACAAGTGTCTCTGGTAGGAAGGAAATGCTTCCTTTTACGATAGTATTTTCCTTAAGAATTTAATTATTTAGGAGAAATGTATGAGTGCTGTGGATAATATAAAACAAAATTCAACCTTCCCATCATCTGTGATTTGGACTGTCAGTCCTCAACCATTTGTCAATAATTACAAGTTTTGTTTTCTCTGTCCTGTGGGGAGGGCTCTCACCTCCCTTTTACCTCCAAGTGCTGAAGCTCTGCCCCCACCACACTGGACATCCCCTGCCCCTTCCCACAACGGGCAGCAGGTACTGCTCACGTGTCAGGAAGCTGATTTTAGGCATGGGAATGCTCCCACCTCAAAACCAGACCAGTTACCAGCAAAACAGCAAGTCTTTTTAAGACATCCTTGTGTCACCTCTCAATTTTAAAACATCAGTTTAGTTGTAAAAAGGCAGAAACATGGGCTCTTTCCAACTGAGCAGCAGCAGCAGCATTTAAAAACTGCAGGTTTTCACTCCAGGGGATGGGTTTCGTTTTTCAGAAGCAGAAAGTGTATAACCATCTGTTAGATACACACAGCTGAGAGCAGCAGTGATACAGAACCCACACTCAAACCACAGGTCCAAGGCTGAAATCTGAGGTGGGCATCAACCAAAAGATGATTTCTAATGGCAAGAGCTTCAGAGACAGAAGCACTGTGCCGATCGTAAGGGTAATGGGCAGCTTTGAAGACAGCAAGGCAGGCTGGAAAACTTTCACTAAAAGATATTTAAAATTAGTTTCAAACATCCTTCAGCTGAGCAAGGAACTGCCAGAGCTCTGCAAAGAGAGGGAAGCAACACAGCTGAAAGTCACTGTTGGAGGAAGTCAGGAAATCAACTTGAACTCCATAAAAATTTGAGAATACTAATCAAGAAGGACAAATGGTTAAATGACAGAGTAACTCCTAAGGATGGACATTTTATTCAATTACAAGAGCCTTCAGTCATTACTGACGAAGTTATCTACATACCTCCAATTCAGGAAGTTAAATGTGAGGTTGTTTCTTTTTTGGATCAGCCTCTCCAATTTGTGGTATGCAGGTCCAGCTCCTACCTTACCTGCCTCTACAGTAAGACAAGAGTCTGTTATTACTGATTCCAGGACAGATGACAAAAGCTTCTTTCTTCCACTAGGCTTTGCTTTTAGGACAGAGAAGATGTAGTTCCTGGCATAAGAAATGAAGCACCATTTTAAGTAGTTACTGGTTATTTTTACAACCAGGAAAAGGAACAAACTCTGTTCTACTTGGAACAAATTGAACCCAGAGGATAAATAAATAAGGGTTTGTTTGGGTTTTTAAGTTGGCAGCACCTGTGTGTGTGTGTATAACCAAGATGACGTACGGCTATAGTGCAGTAAGTGTGAACAAAAGAGATCTGACCAGAGGCTACAGGGGAGAGGAATAAAGTTTAAGATGATACAACATCCAGTTTAAGATTTTTTAATCCAGTTTATTAAATATTGCTTTTCGGGGACATGTTTACAACAAGCCCAAATAAATCGTTTAAGGATTCAAAGCAGTCATATTAAAATACAGCTTCAATATAAAGTTTGTCACAGTTTTACAGTATTCAAAAATGACAGACCTGCCTTAAAAAAAGACTATTACACCAAAACATAAGAAAAACAGAAAAACAAACAAGTTTGGCATTTTCATAATCTTTATAGTATAAAACAGAATATTAAATCTATTACCAGCAAGCTGATACTTCAATCTATTACCTAGTCTGAAGTGTCTCCCATTAAAACACACTATACAACAGCACTATACAAAAGTCGTGGTGATACTCATGTGATGAAAGTGCATCCCTGAAAGTTTGCCAGTTTATAGTTAGCTCTTAGGAAAAAAAGGTAAAATTAAAATGTCCTCTTTTAACCGAAGGCTTTATTTTTTTTTTTTTTAATTTTTTTTTTTGCTGTTTTGTCTCACTTTCAGCCTTCTTTTAAAAGTGTCTAGGGACGCCCCCCAGGGGGCAGCGTAAGATTAACCATCAAATCACGAACGGCTGCAAATATTGTGCATTCACCTGGAACAGGGAAAAGAGACAGGTTAGCACCGCGCCCCCAACAGCCCTTCCTCACTCTGGAGCAGGGAAAAGAGACAGGTTAGCCCCACAGCCCACAGCCCTTCCTCACTGAGCCCCCCTGAGCCCCCAGGGCAGAGCCGAGGGTGCAGACACGCAGCCGCGACTCCCAAACCCCAGCAACCTCCAGGGACGTGGGGATTTGTGGGAGTTTCCAGCTGAAGTAGCTCCAGCTTTCCCAGCAGGACTGCTCTTGTTGGGGATGGAATTGCAAGTAGCTCTCAGCTTTTAATTGCTTTTGAATGTCAGACTGAATCTATGCTAGAACTGATCGCACAAGGGCTGTGGTCCGAATTTTTCTGTATGTTATTAATTAAGAGCACCACCTCTTACAAGGAAAATAACCCAACTTCTTCAGGTTTTATTTCTATTGAATACAAGCAGAAACTAAAGATTTTGAAAGACTCAAGTCTGAAACAGCTGGAAGATGTTTTCTGTCCTAGGCTTAGTCTTGGAAACATTTCTAATTCCAAGACTGTCAGGAACAGTCAGGAATCTATTTCTTTCAACCAAATTGCTCTGGCTCTACCCTTGACATCTAAACCGGAAAATAAAATACAGAGCAGGTGGACTTCTGTTTACAACAGCTCAGATTCAACACAGAGGAAAAACCAGCCACAGCTACCTCAAGTTTTAAATACCAGCACTTGTTGACAAAACCACACACATTCTGAATAGCTTAAAGAAGTTAAAAACAACAGAAGTGAAAGGGTTAAATAAGAACAACAAAAGATGAAGTAACAGGCAGCTGTGATTTTCATCTACTGTTTCCTGCTAAGAGAATACAATTAATGGCCACTGTTGTACCCCGGTCACTGTGAGCTGAATTTTTCCTGCATATTTCAAGAAATACCCATTAGAAGACATTGAATTTTGCTGCTGAAGGAGCAACAGTGTGAGCAAAGAGATAAGAGCAGAGCCTGTTGGGATGCATTAATCTTAACTGCCAGACTAGGGATTCCCAAGATTATTTTGGGCAAGTCATTATCATATCAAAGCTACAAATCTTGGCTAAATACCATCCACTGCATCACTGAAAATCAGACACTGAAAAATGTTTAGTTGTGAAGTGCTTTAAGGATCATCACGAGTACCTTGAGCTCCTCTCTAAGGGTCATGTCCAGCATCCATAGGGACTTTAATTTCGTTACCACATTGATGTCCACTACATACTGTAAGTTTTGGACTTGCAGCTCAAGTTTAAACTTATTATTCCAGGGCACTGATTTCCTCTCAATTCATACAAGTATTCCCCCAAAGTAAAGTATTTTCTCCCACGGAGGCATAGGTAAAGTGATCTTAGACAATGTGCACTCACAATGAGTCAACATTTTACTGTTAAACACAGCAGAATGTGTTTGCCCACAGATCTGAAAAGAAAACTCTTTCAAAAGAACTTACTTTTCAGGCACTACCATTTTATTAAGAGGAAAATTAAGCTGAATACAAAATACTTTCTCACAAAGAGAGAAAGGTAAAAAAGATACAGCCAGAATGAGGCAACACTGATTCCAGGTTACAATGACAGTGCCAGTAACATCATCTGTGCACGATGGGAGGCCCTGGTCCTTCCTGACTCAAACAGTGAAAAATTTCCTTAACCAAGCAGATTGCAATTAGTGCAGCATTTTTTTAACAGGTAGGAAAATCAGGAAAATCCTGGGTACAGCACAGGAGCAGCAGAAGAGAAAGGAGCATCAGACGAGAAAGGACACACATCTGGGGTCTCCCAAGTACTGCTGTTGTAAGAGAAGTCTCCCAGCTATCTACTTTCATCTGTTGGCTCTCCTATCACCTTTCAATGGTGAAGAAAAGAAGGTATTCTTGTTCTCTTTGATCAGATATAATAATACGTTTTGACAATAAGAACAGAGGAAATTGCATTTCAAGTGTTCTCAGGGAAGATCTGACTTTTGCTGGGTGATGGTGGAAATAAATAAAATCATACAGACTCATTCTTCCTTTTGGAAGTCAGAGGAAGGACTACTAGAAATTTCCATGCTCAGTCAGCTACATTCTCCTTTCCCTGGATAAGGTTCTGCTTGTGGCTCCAATGTTTTTCCCTATGCTTTTTTTCCCCCCGTCTATACTTTGCTCCCTGAACTGGATTCCAAAACTGCTTCAAAACTTGCATGACAAACAAAAATGGTCCATTTTGATCTATCTAGTGACCGTCAAAAAACGTCACACCTGGCATCTCCAGAGCAGCTTTGACAGTTACTTGCTCTGCTGTGGTATTTTGTGGAGGGTATACTTTAAAACACGACTCAGTGCAATAACAAACAGCAAAGCAAGAACCTACCCTTCCCCACACCAGGGGAACTCTGTGGGGAAGCACCTTCCAAAAGCAACACCTGAAGTTTAGTTAATGTATTTTGAAATAAAAGTGCTATACAACAACAGCTCTCTTCCACATACAGAACTACAGGGAACTCCACATGCCCTCAAGGCTATTTTCTCTCCTATTTACCTACACTATTACTACATGTTAAACAGAAAGTGCATATTAATGCATTTTAAATCCCATCACAAGTTTCAGAAATGTATGCACATCCACACCAATTTAAGGTAAACATTGCTCATGTTCTAGCAATTGAAATAATCCACCAAGCATAGTTAAAATTACTGCATAACAACAAGATGAATAATTATACAAAAGAGAAGTAAAACTCAGTCTCTGGATTCACAACTTCAATCTATTCACTGGGTTATTGGAAAAATTTTGTTCTTCATCAGAACTGAAAGTTACTGTTCTTCTGAGCCATCTGTGTATTAGGACCCCAAAGCACTGCTTACAGACAACATGCTGCCCAAAGAACCTGCTATTGTTCTTCCATGTTTTAGGTACTAAAAAAAAATAAAAGGCATGACAAACAAGAGGGAAAGCAAAGCACAACGCTGCTCACGGTGCACTACCTACAGGCCAATGAACACTCAGAACAACCTAGCTCAAACACTTCACAGCACGTCTGGTGGACAGAACTGTATGCACCTCTGCTAGTGGATACACTGACAAAGGAGTATACAACCACTGCAACTACTTCTTAATCATTCACAGCACGTGGACAAGTTCTGATAACTATTTTAACATCCTTTATATTCTACTGTTAAGCTGAGTAACTTCATAATTAACCATGAAAACTGATACTTGGCCATAGCATATTTCTTCTGACTCATTCTGGGCCCATTTGTCAAAAAGTGTGACTCTTACTGAGCAGCAAGAGTTGGGCCAACAAGAGGTGGGTGCATTCTATCACTTGGGCAGAACTGCAAAACCCAGCCTGAATCATCAGTGCAACCTTCTGCTGTGTTGCCAGTACTTCCTATTAAGTTATGTATTGCCTGTCACATTAGATCACTAAAGAAGTAAGATAGAAACCAAGAAGAATTCAGACTTAAGAGAGGTTTAGTTTTACACTGGAGATTTGTCACAGATGTCTGAGTGAAGAGAATATATCTACTGGACATGTACAGTACCTGGTCGTGGTGAATTCAGTTCAGCAAACCTCTTTAGAATATTGCTAACCATCATTGGAGCAGCAACAGAAGAGTTCTGCTGCCTGGGAATGTCAGCCTGTTGCGTTGTACCCGAAGCCATATCATAAATAATTGGGACAATAATACTAACAGCTTCCTGTGGGACTGTTGTTTTCTGTGTTAGCTGGAGCTATGGGGAAACAACAAAAAAAGTGTGTTAAATTAAATGACCATGTACTTCAGTGCAACTTCTGACACAGTTAAACACTCCAGGCCTACAGACAGCATGTACTTTCACCCCCCTGTTTTCAGACATCAATTCTGTAATAGAGAAATTATCAATCAGGTGGAGACTACTTTCTTCTCAAAAGCACCCCACAGTGAGTATTGCCTTAGGCACAACACTAATGTAGATTTGTTCTCAACATCTCATCCCCGCTCTCCTCTCCCAGCATCACTAATGTGCTAGGTGGTTAGTGCCTCAAAGAAGAGCTAAACACCCACAAGTTGAGCACTTGAAGATGCAGCCCAGAGGGAGCTGAAGTTTGTATATTGTCAACATCAAGAACACGAAACATGAGGAACTGCTGTGCTTTAGTAGGAAGGAGAGTGGGAATAAGAACCAAACTCATTACAAAAGAGATCCACGCAAATCCAGGATTCCAAACAGCACAACACCTTTAGCTATTACAGCTGTCAGATACAGAGGGCTTATGTTTTGCTACAAACCTGTGATGATCTCAGAGACATGCAGGGCTAGAATTTTAAAACAGATAGGTCTACTTACAAAAAACAACATTTTGGATTTCAGCACAACAGCAGGTGTTCCTGGAGGTGCAATTGGTGGAGCGCTGGGAGGGATTGTTAAACAAAACTGCACGTTCCATTTCAGCTGACTTGCCTGGTCAGGGAACTGGGCAGAGAGAGCAGCACAGAGAAAGAACAGCAAAGGTCTCATGTCAGTGACATACACAGCTATGAAACAGGGAAGCATCACAAAGTGAATGTGCCTCTGTAGTTAAACGTGCAGATGCTGCCAGGTTTAGAGAAATCAGAATAACTCTGAAAGAACTGAGCAAAACAACACAATCAGAAAGATTCCAGTCAGCCTACGTATGTGCCTGTTGTGCAGTAACATGTCTGCAGGTCCATAAAATCATCAGTTTAAATGAGAAATTTTGGGAGTTTCCAGGAGAGCTGCTAGTAAAATGAAAGCCTCTCCAATAACATTAAATAACTTATGTATAAATTTAGAGTAATTTGTATGTTTGTAGAAAGATACAACAGCTTCTGTTCAAAAATATAATAAAGTTGAGTGAACTACATAAATAGAACAGCTGACTTACCAGCTCCAGTTTCATGATGTGTACACAGTCCCTGAGGATGTGCGTGGGAGCCCCTAGTAACTTTGTGAAGGCTATCAGGGTGTTTGCTTTAAAAGGTGGTCCTGCAACCTAAAGAAAGACACTATTCAGTGGTGCCAATTTAGATAATAAATATATAATTTAATATGTAACCAGCATGCACAGCTGTCACTTTTATATTTTGCAGCTCTTACACATGCCAGCCAAAGTCAGCAGGACTACTCAAAACAACACCAGAGATTAAAAGTAATGCACAAAAATGCACATATTCTTGATTTCAGTACATACCCTTGTTTCAAAGAACTTCTCCAAAACCTGTAACTCCTCTGATTTCCACTGTCCTGTATTTTCAGGTGTTACTTTCAGCTGCAAGGTCTGGTTGGTTTTGGGATTGAGAGCAACCCTGCATTTCAGTGCCTCCGTCTTAAACATAATGACACCCGGTTCATTGGAGTTTATTAATTGTAGCTGCATAAAAAGAAGATTCATAGTCAATTACTCATTCACTAAATGGCATGAACTCACACACAGACACTCTTCACTCCCTCCCCAAAGTGTAGTGATCAACCTCTCTTTCCAGAAAGAAACACATGATATTTTAATACAGGTAAAATTGCCTTGAGAATTAAACTTATGCCAGATTTGGCTTCTTTCTCTGTCACTGAATCCATGCCACAGAAGTGAAGACACACATTTGTCTGTCCCAAACCCTAAAGCAACATTCCTGACCTACTAGTTACCATTAACTAGTAACTCATTTCTCTGGCAAACCTGCCAAGTAGCAGCAGTAACTACTATGGCTGTTTTAGTAGATTTCCAATGGACACATGGAACCCACAGCATCTGAAAGTCTGGTCCTAGACTTCCTATTGTAACAGTTACCAAATTTCACCTGACCAAACAGGTTTTCCACATCTAATTTGTGTGGAAAAGAAGTGGAACTAAATAATTTCTCTAAATTTTGACACTTTAGATGGCAAAAATCAGAAGTACAGCACAAGTCCAACAGCAAAGAGTTCTTTTATTTGAAGGATTTCAATTTGTGCCTGATTTGAAAGACATGGAGCAGTCACATACCCACAGGTCCATTCAAACTGAAACTGTACCGTTTCTTGTTGTATGATCCTCTGAAGATGCCTCCTCATAATGACTGACCCGAGGAATCGCTCAAGAGGGGAGCACAGATAGCTGCCAGCTAGTCCTGGCAGAAGCCCAGGGGTAGGAGAGGGCAAGAGCAGAATATTCAAGGCACTGTGGGTGAGGATTGTAGGAATGGATGCAGCCCAAGAGCGCTGAGGTAGTTTCCGAGGTGGAGGCATGCTTGTCGGCATGACTTGGGAACCTGTGGGGACACAAGGACTTGTAGTAAGGGAGGATTTAAGCCGAAATATAAGACATGTGTTCCATTTAATTGTCACTAGTCATCAATAAGTCCCCTGGGCCAAAGCTCAATCTTTCTTATTTAAAAATTTGCCTGCCTAGTGATAGGCATCAGCCAGACAAAGAATTAGTTTTGACCCTGCACCCATGCAAAGAGTCTCAGAAACATTAAAATCCTCCTCCCTTTTCCTCTTTCTGCAGCATGCCAGCAGACAGCAGGTTTGCACAACAAACTCAATGGGACGTAAAGACGGCTAAATCACTCGTGCAAGAGCAGCATTACAAATCTGTGATGTGAAAAGTTAGTATTTGGGTTGGCAAATGTGCCTATCATTGCTTTCACTCTGAAGACTTTTCTCTTAGTCGTGGAGTTCAATAGTTTCAGACTGATTTCTGCACTGCAACAAGAGCTATCATCAATCCTGCTGACATTTATGCTGTATGCTTTACCTCACTTTTCCAATTTGTTATTGAAGATTTGAACTAGGACAGAATAAAGGCTTGATTTCCTTAGATATTTTACTGCACAAGGGCAGTAAGGACTGTTAGCTGACACAAGAACTACCAGAATGAACACAACTAGAAATGTTAAACATGAGTGTTTCACAGTTATAACACTGATAAAGAAGCCTACTTGTTCCAGCTCGTGGGGAATGAGAGGCATCGGGGACAGGTGAATGAAGGGAAGGGTTGGCTGGTGACATTCCAGGCATCCGTGCTGCTGGTGATGGACCAGAGACCTGGGGAGATCCCGGCCAATTCCCTGCACGCTGACTGGGTGACATCATGGTGTATGGTGAGCTTGGGTCTATGGTACCTACAGATGTTACAAGACCATCATTATTTCTTTAGAAACTAAAAGGCTTTCTAATAGAGAAATCTAAAAGAAGCTTACCAAAATGTGTAAAGCAATAAAGTGCCTGCAAGCTTTCAGACTACTTTTTACAGCCATACAAAACACACAAGTGGGGGCAGAGAGTAAAAATCAAGATACAGATTTCAAAGGTTTCCAGGTTGTATTTTTAAAAAAGTAGAACTTAATGTTAAGGAAAATTGTCATGTTCAACTAGTAATAGGTTCTAAACTAAAAGGAACTCTTTGCCTACGGCTTGGACTTCTACTGCTCCTTAGCAAATGGCAACCTTAGCCAGACAGTTCCTTATCTATTCAGTATCTTACAGTTATCTCTGCTATACAGACTTATCAGAAAAAAGTCCTTAAACCTACTCTGTGGTACATCTCTCTCACTTTGTTCATCTCAACAGTCAAAGTGATGCGTGAAAATTACCACCTGAACTGTTCATTTGTTGTGATCTATAGAACAGTTTCCAATGCACTGTGACTACACAAAGGATTGATTTGGCAGCTTTCCAAAAAACTCAACCGACTAATAAAGGAAACAACCAAAAGGCATGTTGCTTACATACAGATATGTCAAACCAGCCAGACTTTGACAACATTTTCAAATTGCAAGTCTCGGAATTTCTAACCTGTTGCAGCTATTTTTCCAGGAAACGTAAGCAGGGAAAATCCACTAACTAATCTAATAAAAGAAAATGCTCATTAAAAGCTGCAGCCACTGTTCTGCTACAAGACCATGTTGAATTTCTCCACATTAGTAAGCAGGAAGGAGTGACTGAGAGTCAATTTTTAACATGTTAGGAACACCTCAACATGCCATGCAGCTACTTTTGACTACTGTTAAGAGTTAACACTCACATATATGAAAACAGCTACTTGAACCAATTACAAACCATGAATTTTTCTCAATTAACCTAGGTCTGCTCTGGAAGGCTTAATTTCAAGAAGGAAATCTGCCCTCCCTGTCACTAGATATACACCTGCCAGTAAAGAACTCACCATGTGGGCTGGCAAAGTTAGCTGTTTGTCCCATTGTGATTCCAAGAGAGGAAGGTGAAGGAGTTGGACCAAAGGATGCTGGTGATGGTGCTCTTAAAGCCCCGCTAGGTGAGCTTGCAGCATGCAAATTTCCTGATCAAAGACATTACATCACTTGACATACACATTTCCTATCTTTCTGTTCTCATTTTTTCTATCAACTGCTCCCTCCTTTTTAGGGAGACAGCAAACAAGATTCAAGAGAATTTGTTTTTGCACTCAATGGTTTTATTTTGTATATGCATGACTGTTATATTTTTCAGGTTGACTTACCACACAAAGGAAACTTGCCATGATACTTGACTTGAAGAATGGCATTTCCCCCCTGCCCAGCCCTTCCCCAAATTTAGATATTTTCAGCTGTTGTTCTGCAACAGCTAAGAGCAGAAAGCAGAACTTCGGTGATGAAAATCTTTTCTGAAGAAGCAGGTATTGAAAATTAACAGGTTTTTGTCTTAGCAAGTTATAAAGAATGAAACAGTCCCAATATTACACAGCTAAAGATGACAGTTTCACTTAATAGTTTTTTTTAGCTTAAAATGTACTTTCCAAAACATGCATGGTAGGACTTGGCTTTTTTTCCCCACAGAGTAAGGTGCATTCTCTTGGCTAATCTGGGGCTGAACACAGCTCAAATAACAGAAAAACCATGCATGCACAAAGACCTATTTTTCTACTACAGAATGAGCTCCCAGCCTCCCAGCCATCCTACCTGGTGACTGTGTGTGCATCATGGACGGGGAGGGTGTCACTGTGTTGTGGTAGGAGGTGGGTGGTGAGGTGAGAGGATACGGTCCCGAGGCTCCTGCCTGTTTTGCAAACGGCTGAAATTGTCAACACAGGACAATGAAAATTTTTGATCATTTTGTACTAAAGCAGAAGTTAAGTATGGGCAGGAGAATACTAACGAGGGTTTGGTCTTACAGGTTCATCCAAACTGTTGTTTCATTTTCTGTATTATCTTGTTCAGTGCTCACTGTTTTTTTCAGTTTCTTCTAAAGACATAATACCTCTGTACCTCTCTCCTTTTATCTGCCACCCCATAACAGCAAAGCCTCCTGACTCTCCCTCCCATCTTTTATCTTTTAACAGTTGTTTTCCCTCCCTCAGTCCTTTGCTTCTAGGCAGCAAGTCTCATGTGACCTTCCAAAGCTGCTGTTCATATGCTGTGAGCTGTTTACACTGGAATGAGAAATGGCAAAATAAATTAATACGTTTTGCCTGAAGGGGAATTCTGCAGCAGAGTGGGTTTATAGTCTCCCTTTCCATTTTGTTACTGCTAATCCCTTTAGAACATGAAGTTCTTAGAAATCTACTGTTGGGGAAGACAATAAACATTTATTTAGCCCGAAGGGTACCTGTTGTTGTGGTTGCTGTGGTGGCTGCTGGGGTTGGAGCTGTGATATCAAAGAATCCATCATGTCCCCACCGATAGGAGAAGGTGGGTTATCATCTTCATTTACAGATCGTCTCCGTGCATCCTGATTGCTGTCAACAAACATGTTCAGGAATGTCTGTGGAAAAAGCAGTTTTGTTAGCAATTTGCCCATTTAAATTTTACTACACAAATGAAGGCACTATTTGCCAAGTTTTAAAACTACCCTTATTAGCAACAGCACACAGGAGGCAGGCAGGTCTTTGGAACTAAATACTAGTCAGAATTAATTAATTACAGTATAATTAGTCTGCAAAATATATCAATTCATAATCAGAGACACCTGGCTCTATAAAAAGAAGCATGTCCAGTAAATTGAAATACTAACATTTTTTTCTCTCCTTAACGATAAGGAAAAGCCTACACCTGGAAATACCTGCTCCAAAACAACTCATCAGTATTCAGAACCTACAGGGCTGCTGTATCACACTTACGACTGCCCTGTTCGGTTAAGTACATCTAAGTCACCTCCTCCACAGTATTCTCTTGTGCCCAGAGAAACTTGCCAACTTTCTTGAATTAATTCCTCCTCTACCTTCCCATTTCCATTCTCTTCTACCACTTTACACTAGTATCTACAATTTTCTTCTTCTTTCCATTAGCCTTTCATTTGGCACTTCTGAAAGAGGCAGATTTCAGGATCAGTTAACTGCAATGCCAGAGAATCAATATTCAGTTGCAACTGTCAGAAAAAAAAATTAGCAAGTTAACGTGTTGCTCAAAGGGTGCCATTTTCCAGTATTTCCGTATAACTAGCACTGGTACAAGCTGCCCTCAGGTATTCTGTCAGTGTGCACAGATTCATTTCTCAGGAAGAGTGAACCAGCACTGTATTTAGATGTAAAGCCACAGGCTCCTGCCACACACTGATGGGAACTGTTTCAAAAGAGAAGTTTCTATCTAGAATCATCTGATGTGGAGTATTGTCCAATCTGCAACTTATGGGCACTGTACTGTCACACAACTGTTTGTGAGGAGTAGTTGCTGCTAATCCTGGAGCACACACCTAGCCTAGCTTCAGCAAGTTTCAACAAAAGGATGCCTGAATACATAGATAAGAAAAAAAAAAACCAAACCCTAGCACTTCATGTTATTTTTTTTAAAGGAAATGTTTTAATTCAAACTAATTAACAGATGTACCGGTAAATCAAAAAATTCCTTCTACACTCAGAATTTTGGAAGGACCATACCACTCCACAAAGAAAACCTTCACTGAGCTCTTCACCTCAGATTTACACTTCCAAGTGAGAAGCTCATTGATTTACAACCTGCCAGAAAACACAGTCACCTTTAACCCAGGCGCGGGGTAGAAGCCCTCCACTATTTTGCTGTTGTCGAAGAGGCTGTAGGCGCCATCGCGAATGGCCACCACGCCGCGGCTGCGGCAGTAGATGTCAATGCAGTACATGTTTCTGAAGGCCAGCCTGATGTGCGTGGGGGACTGGGGCAGGATGGAGAAGCACTGGTAGGCAGTGTTGGTGCGCTGGGTCAGTCCCAGCATGGGCACGGTCGGGAGTTTGTTGATGGCATTTAATGGAGCCTGAGTGTCAAACAAAACCTGGGAGAGAGAGGAGATTGAGAGGTCAGGTAGCTTATCCAAAAGGAAAGGTCAGGGAAAATGAGGCATAGCAGGGAAAATCAGATGCTTTCTGGCAATGAGACCCATAAACAATCATAACACTCAGGTAATTTTCAAGAGAACAGTTTAATCAGAATTCAGCTCCCAAGTGTCTTGCAATATTCTTGAGAGAAGTTCTTTAGAGTGTTACCTGTAACAACTGCACCACGTTTGGTGTTTTATTAAACATCTCCTGGAGCTGGTGCAGAATTGTGTTGTGACAGTTACTGCAACCTGAGTTTGGGCCAACAGTTCCCAATGAAATGTGGAACTTCTGGAGGATGGAGTTCCACTGAATGCTGATCTGCAATGTCACAAACATAAAATGGTCTTGGAAGCTAGAACAAGTGGGTTGTAATAACAAGGTTATAAGGAGATATTATAACAAGAAAGTTGGTCTGATTTAATTTTTTCCCCCATTTCTCAACAAACCTCAACACATTCCTAACTCACCTTCCTCAAAAGCTGCTGAAGCCGTGAAGGAAAAAAAAAAGCATATTCAGCTTTAACACCCATGTAGCTGCCTGGATTACTGGCAACCACAAAACTAGGCAATTATATCAGCAAGTCAAACAAAAAGCAAAAGAGTCTTTTCTGCCAAAGGTGAGATAGAGAAAATTAAACTCAAGAGGTTCATGCTGTGGACAACTGATTAGCGAGTTGCTGGAGGTGGACTGGTTTTCTTAAGTTACATTACACAAAAATGAGAAGTGGATAATATGTAAGGAAGTTAAATGCAAAATCCATACTGCTGCTCTGGCTACTTATATATATACATATATATAAAATATATATATATATTCCAAAACACTTCCCAATAAAATGCACATAAAAATACTCTTAAAAATTCAGCTTAGACAATGAACAAAAAAGCGTCCCAGGAAAAAAGTTTCAAGTGTATCAGCTACTTTGCATCAGTTGCACACAAAACTATATTCTTAATCTGAAATAAACAAGCACTTACTTCCTCCTCTACCTTGCACTTAAGGCAAAGGTGTGAGTAATTGATAAATTGTAAATTCAAATACTACAGAGGAAGCTAGAGTTCTGAACAAGAGAACAGCAGTGCTACAAAATAATCAATGAACACCTCACTGAAAGCACAGCACTACATTTAAAACTTCTAAAGTCCTCTCTTCTAAGATAAAATTAGGCACTCAGCTTACACATACCCATATATCCCAGTACAGCAGTGACCAGTAACAACACACAAAGCTTTTCAGAAACAGGCTGCCACACCAGCTTTCATCAGTCAGAAGCTCACAATTGTCCTTCCCACAATATAAAGCAACTAATAGAAATTCCCAAAAATTCTGAACTTCTAGGAACCCTGCAAATTAGTAATGCAGCACCCTCTGTCTTTTCTCATTCATCTATACTAATTCCACTACAAGGAAAAATTCTGTAGTGAAATTCTGAGAAGTCTAAGCCTACCCATTCTGTTTTCAATCATACATTTAAAGTCCATTTAGGAGTTACTTACTGAGCTCCCCTTGGTAGTTCCGTAACAAAGGATAAGTTTTCGGTAGTTGTAGATCCGAACTTCTGAAAAAATGTTTAAGTGGGTGGGGATGTCTGTGAAGACAGGAGGGAAGAGAGTTAGAGTGAGAAAATCACAGTCATCTGTAAACCCCTCATTTGGACAAAAAGGAGCCTATTTCTGTACCTGGTAAGGATCGTGCAAACTCCAGGACACACTCGTACAGCCGAGCAATACTGTTCCAGTCGTTAAGGAACATCTCGACCACCTTGCGACCTCCAACTGGTTCAGACAACTGGTTTTCATACGTCAGGTAAACGTGACGGGTTGGTCCTGAAGTGTGAGGAGATAGTAAATACTGATCAACCCAGTGGTTCCTGAGTTGTGGTTTGCATACTATGAGTGAACTGTGGCAAGTGACCAGGAAGCACATTTAAACAACAAAAATGCATCAACTCAGCAGTCAGGATTTTGATTAAGGTACACTGTGGTTTATTAGAAATCTTAGGAGCAGACAGCTGTCCAGTTACACCAAGACATTAAAAACTACTGGAACAGATAGTGTAAACAACCGAGAAACAAAATTTACCAGTGTTCCTCAATGAAACTTGCCTTGCTCCCTGGATGAAGTGCTGTTCAGCGGGCAGTTTGCAAACACCAGCTCGGCCACCCACGTGCGATTATTTCTACCTTGTAGTCGGAAAGTGCAATCAAGAAGAGATCGGTCCAGAGCCTTCTGTGTTTCCTCATTTACACCTTTACAGGGAGGAATTCTATACGTGACAAAAAAAAAAAAATCTCCATTAGACACAGTACAGTCCCACAAGTAACAACAGTACCTTCTAATATTTCCCAAAGGACTACCAAGTCTGGACAGGAAAGAATGAACAAATCAACAGCAGAGGCAGCTGGACTGCACAGTGTGATAACCTATTCCTCTTCAAGGACTGTAGTAAGTGTGTCACAAAAGCACTGTGCGTTAAGATCAATTTTTATATAGATTCAACACCTGCAAATTACAGACTGTTAAAGGATCTGCTGAATTGTCCTTATCTCCTGGTGAACTAAGAGCTCACCAATATAAAGCTCTTATACAGAGAAAATAAGCCAAAAGAGATGAAAATAACTAAGTTCTGTGGCAATCTGAATTCATTTGCCTTCTAGAACAAGCTTTCTCTACATGCAATGAACAACCTGGCAGTTCCCTTAGTACTCACTAATTTATTCGTATCCCAATGTGTGAACTGAGCTAAGGGGACAGACTAAATAAAGCTCAAGTAAAAACATGCCAAACTCTTTTTGAAATTCCTTGAGGATCTAGCCAGAAATTTCATGTTCCACCCTTAACTTCAGCTCACAAGTTCTCTGCTCATATGCAAAGTTAAAAAGGTGGGGCCTGATGCATTTAGAGACTGGTGCCTTTATGTCACTGTACATTTCTGCAGTATAAGAGGAGTTATGAAGATTTTACTCAAGGAGGTGTCTTTGGGGTTTGTGGTTTTTTGCTTTAAACTGATTTGTTGCAGGTCCAGTTAGTGGCTGGTTGTGGCTGGCATTCCTCAGGGCTGACACAGAGGCAGATACTATTGGCCTGGTATTAACAATTTCAATATAACTATTTCAGTAGCCTATATGTACAAAATAGCAAATTTGCAGATGATGCCAAACTGAAGGGAGCACTTAACATGCTGGAGGTCAGGGCTGCCCTTCAGAGAGATCTCAAACGGCTGGAGGAACAAGTTAACAGGACCCTTATGAAGTTCCATGAAAACAAAAGCACAGTCCTGCAGTTGGGCCTAAAAAGCCTATTAAATTACTGTATGATTCTGAGATATTTCCTCTACAACCTTTTAACCATGCAATTGTCTTTTCTGGGGTTCCTGGCATTTTCCTCTGCAGTTTCACATAGTTGTCAAATAACATATGGAGTACGTAGGCCTCTGATCTGACCTAAAATTGCATGTTCATGAATCATCACTGCATCTTCCTTAGCACTGTCTGGATTTAAGGATTGAGGACGGCCAAACTACTTTCAGAGCCACTCAGTTTAGGCTAATGAAGGAAAACAAATTGTAGTTGGCTCATGGTCTACTCTAATTTTCCCCCTTCTCTAGCACTGCTTCCCACGCAAGTGTAAGACACACAGTATTAAGCCTCCTCCAAAACAAAAAAAATTAGGAAAATAACCCCAAAACAAAAATCCTGCCCCTGTCTTGCTATTCTTATTGTTACTCTTCAAACAAGCCTTTTTTTCTCTCAAGTGTACGTACAATAATAAAATGAAACACAGAGAATATCCTCTTACTTTAATAAACGTATTGCATGACTGAAGCCATCTCCTTCTACTTGTACTCCCTGGTGAGGAATGTCCATATTGGATAACTAGGAATGAACAAGAACAATGTCATTCCAAGCAAAAAGTCAAGCAAAAAACTTGTAACATGTTCAAGGACTCTTTTTTACCCCCGAGGATGACAGATGTTTCACATCCTCAAGCACTGGAAAGCCAAAAAACGCTCTGCGCAAATGTGGTAGGAAGTTGTCTCCCAACCCTTCCCACGAGTGCATCTTTCAGCCTCATTTTCCCTTTTGCCTCAACTTCTCAAGTTTTTTGCAGTGCTTGGTATTAGAGATGCAGCTCTTTATGGGACTAGAGCAAGGCAGTGTAGAAGACTGAGTCACTCAGGCTCAGCTGGCAGGGGAACTCCAGAGTGAGCACATGACCACAAGTTTGCCAAATAGTCACTTCTAGACACCAGAATCAGGAGTGGGGGAGGGGGAGGAAGGAAACAAAATATTTGTTAATACCTACCTCTATCCGAAGCCCTATAAATGGCATATTTGTATCACACATGGCTACAATATGAGCTAGCACTTTATTGAAGGCACACATTTCTCCCGACCGTTTTGGTTTCTTGGGTTCTACAGAACATGGATCTCCAGATAACTACAATTAAAATAAAGACAAATGTACTTGCATATTTGGAGTAAACACTTCTTAGAGATATAAGAGAATAACCTCATTCATCAAAGTGTTAAATGGATCACACCCTGAGCACAAATTCCTGAAAGGATCCACTTCAGGACTGAAGCAATTCAGTTGAAGTCTGTCCTTAAAACAGTACTTGTAGATCACTAAAGCATGTCAGCCCAAGAAGTAACTCTTATCAGCCCCTGCAAGTCCTTCAAAATATACATGTGACTCAAAGTGCATCACACAGATACCAGCACTCTGCATGTACAAAATATGCACACTCCTCTGCACAGAGTTCTGCCTTGGCTCAGGAGAGCAGCGGAGAAGGCCTGGCATGAATTAAAGGACAACTGTTACAAAAGATTTTCCCAGCATCTCCCTAGGGAAGCAGTCCAGAGAACCTGTACAAGTAAGATGTCTGCCATACAAACCCTAGAAACATGGCTACTAAAGCTGGAATTGATGCTCAGAACCTGTGTTGAGCTTTCATGCACTGTAACCACCCCAATGGCTTTTGGAACATGTACCTTGCGCTTGACACCACTTTTCATTTGTTTGCCACTTTTTGTGTCCAGTACCAACTCTTCAATGTTTGGTTTGAACTGCTGTAGTAAAAGTGCAGTGGCAGGGCTGTCATCTCCTTCAGCATAGCTCACAGACAGAAAATGATACTTGTACTCTAGCTCTGTGGGGTTGCCAGGAACATCAAACATCTCTACAACCTATATGTAAACAAAACAACAAATTGAGATGATTTTCAAGCTAAGAGTAAGTCTAATTCAGTTCCTACCCTTTATCTTTCAAAGAACAGACATCAGTCTTTTTCAAGATATTAATACTGTGGCTAGGAAAGGTATCCAAGAAGAGAAGGAAGACCAAACCTTTCAGGAAACACAGAGAATGGGAAGGTTGCTGAGTAATAAATCTGTATGTGCCCTCTTCTGTATGAGTCTGAGCTATTAACAAACCCACAGGAGAAGGGAGGGAGAGGAGAGAATCAAGCATTACATCAATCACTTGGATCCTAATGTTAAGAGTTAACAGTACAACAAACTGCCTGGGATATCCATAACAGGGAGCAAAAGACAGAAGCATTTTTCAGTTACTTACAATGTAGTACTGAGGAAGGCGAGTGAGTTTGATGAACAGTTTGTGTTTGGAAAGGTTTCCCACAGGATGGCTGGCATAATTAGCTAGTTGAAGAGTTTCACTGCTCACTGTAGGCAGGTGTTTTATAGACTGTTTGCAGCGCTGCTGTCCAAGCCAAAACCTTGCATGGAAATAAAGGTATTAGTACCCTGAGACTGGTTTCATGATTCTAATACACTGCTGTGTAGAGCATTAGTGTCAAATAAAGAGTCAGTCATATTCTAAGCCAACATCTATCACTGCAGCACAAGTTATATAAACAAAAATCACATAGAAAAATTCCTTATTTTGTATTTTATCACTATCTTTACATCTTGTCTTTAGCTTAACTGACAGCTGTTAATTCAGGAAGAAAAGCCCTGAAATTATTTGCTGAATAAATTTTTATATACTACAATATGAAATTACAATATAAAACAAAGAAGAGAAACATTAAAAAAACACGCAGATTGCAGTTATTTGACAATCTAGAATCTTCAATCATGTTTTGGTATAGAAAGGAAAATCTTTGCTCCCATATGCTGGTAAGTAACACAGTGACAGCTGGATGTCACTCTGGGTTATGTTATAAACAAATTCCTGAATAAGTTTGGACATGAAAAGCTTCATGCAAGACACCAAATTTATTCTCATGTTTGGAATTAAACTTTGTCCTTCTCCAATGGATTTTGGCTATAGTGGCAAGGCCAGGAAGGCTAGCTGGGCTCGAAAGGGGCTCAGAAGTGCATGGCTTGGGCATTCAGTCAAAGTTCCACCGACAACTGCAGTGGAAGCGTGGGTGCTCAACATCTCTCCATCACAACACAGCACATTTATTTTCACAGATACACGTCAGATACAGCTGCCCCAAAAGACATTCTGTGGACTGCTGAGCTTCCTCAGAAACTACAGCATTACCCAAGCCATTATCTCAACATTATTTATAACAAAGGGAGGTTGATTAGTTTCTCCACAGTGCCAGTATTTCATGCATCATCAAGCTTCTTTTAGAAGCAGAATTCCTCAAATAGAGATTTCACCCTGCAATTAACTCAGAGAACTGGTAATTTCCAAAACGACAGAGCAGGTGGAACTCAGTTCTCATGCAGATGCAAACTGTTTGTATTATTTGCTACAAACTCTTATGAGAGCCAAATGTATCTTTTGCTTAAATCTCAGGGCTTTATGGAAGGAAGATTAGAGACTTAAACCAGCAAGGGCTGAAGTGCTAGAAGATAAACAGGTATTATTTAAATCATTCTAGGCCACTTCCTGGTTTTTCCTCTGTATTGTGAGAAGGGAGATCATTCTTGCTGAGAAACAAGCAGAGTTCAGCTGTAGAAACAGAGTGGAATAAAGGATATAGAAGATGAACATGAACAGAAAAAGAGGATTTTCAGGAAGCAAGTGGTCTGCTACTGACTTAAAAGTGAAAAGACTTCATGCAAAGCATGAGGCTACATGTAAGGGGGAAAACTAAAGCAGGACTATGGAATCAAAGAATTTCCTCCACTACTTAGAGGAGATGGCAAATACTCGAGGTGGCTTACAACAGTGAGAAAGTATAACCCCTACTGTGGTGAAACACAATGCCATGCAAATGTCCTCATCCAGCACATAAATGTGGTGGTTCATTCCAGGCAAACTAAGTGCATTGTTCAAGTCACTTACTTGAGCTGCTGGAGCCAAGGAATGATTCGCTTCATATCATCATTAACAGACTTCTCTATGTCATCGAGTGTCAGTTGGTCTGCAAGAACATCAGGTGAGTGAATGGTCTTAGCACCAGTCCTTCAAACAAAACTTCAAACTTTCATTGGAAGTGTCTCATCTAAATAATCTCAGAATCATGTAATAGCCCAGGTTCAGGCTTGAAAAGGGACCTTGAAAGATCACCTGGTCCAACCTTTTGTGAGAAAGGGAGCACAGATGAGATTATCTAACACCCTGTCCAACTGCATCTTGAAAACCTCCAGTGATGGGGACTCCATCAGAACTCTCAGCGAGGTTGTTCTGAGGACTGTTTGATTTCTCTGTAAAAAATTGGTTTCTCATACAGAGATGAAACTTCTCCAGGTGCACTTTGTAAGTGTTGCCCCTTGGTTTTTTTCACATGGCTCATTGTGAAGAGAGAGATTAAGGTACCAACAGATGATCCACAATGCTTGTAAGACCACAGCAGGATGTTATCAAGCAAATAAATTAAAAGAACTTCCTTTCTTAAGCAATGTAAAACCTGAAGTTAAGACTTGAACAGAAATAACTCAAGATGTATGTCACATAATACAATTCTCACTCAGGTCCAGGTGAAATGACCCCATCCATCAACAGTACAAGCCAGAATAATGAGTCATAAAAAATATGCTTTGCATTGACCCCCAATAATTACTCTGTTGCCCTCTTAAAATAAACTTAATTGAACTGTTACTTAAGCACTAAGATCCTCTTTTCTATTCCCCAAACTCTAATACCTAGATGGTGACCCAAGTGTGGGGTTCATTTGCTCACAAAACTTTGCAGATCTGACAGAATCGTTCCCACAAAATTACCTCATAGTGTGGGACTCCTGCAAGATATGAAATACCTCCTGGTTTTGTGCCTACTTACCAACACCATACAGCATCAGCTGGAACATTCCAGAGTGGAGATCAACAAATACATGCAGGCACTCTGATCGACCACATGGTTCCAAAATCGGAATTACAAGAGTTGGGAGAGCCGTCTCAATGAAAGCTGAACAAAAAATAATGTTACTAATTTCACTCAAAATTCAAGCTTATATTAAAACTTAGCCAATTATAATCAAAACACCTGTATGTTTTTAGAGAAACAAACCTCACTTTTACAGTATAACAGTGTTAACATAAAGAGGAAACTGAATATAAGAATTTCTCTGTGAAAACAGTGACAAACCAATGAAAAAAGGCAGACCAAATGTGAAGATTATTAATCCTTGAATATCTTTTAACTCACTGCTTCACAATTACAAGATCAATCTACATTCCAAAAGTTTCAACAGCAATTTAAGGAAAGTCGCATCCAAAACTAGTTCAAAATAGTGAAAGACTGTCTTTTAATTCTGAACACAAGCAAGTTTTACTGTAGGCAAACTTTAACCCTTCACCTCAGACTACAATGTTCTACCAGCTTCACCTATTACGCTGCATTTAGATGTATGGGTATTTTACAATTATCAATGCAGAGTAACACATTTACTTTTTTTTTTTTTAATTTAAATTAATGAAAAAGAGAAACATCAAGAGAAAAGGAAACCATTCCTAGACACAAATGGAAATTAACTAGAAGAACTTCAGCAGAAAACACATACAATTGTCATTAACATTGTAGCTCTTAAGAATGGCTTTCAGCTCCTGGAGTTTTTGATGAGATCTTGCATGGACACTGTCTATTAGGAGTTTTTCTATTGATAGGTGGTCAATCTGTAAAAAAGAAATGTACTTGAGTAATCTCATATTTGATGTGTACACTTTCTGCATCAGCACACTGGAATGAAGGTACTTAATGAAACAATCACTTCAGAAATAATTTGCTTAGAACTGTGGTGATGCCACATGGACTATTAACTTGAGTATTTGGAGCACTATAAACACAACAAGCTACCATGAGATTCTGTCTGTGCAGCAGGCAGTGGGAGGGGTTTTGAGCTAAGAGTAAAAGAAGATGTAAAAGAAGTTTCACAAATTATGCTGTTACTACCCCCTGTGCAGACCTACTTGCTCTGGACCAAGGTTGGTCCATTTTCAGCTTAGCTTTTTTTTTTTTTCCAGCCATTGGTAACCAGCTTAAGCTAAAGAAAAAAGACCCCAAACACAAAACACCACAGAGCAACACTTCCTTAGGATATGGTTGCCTCTACACAAACACACATGCAGCTGTAACATGAAATCCAGCAAGTTTAAGTCCTGCTAACAGGGTAACAATGCAGTGACAGACACTGAGTATGGCCAACCCTACTGAACCCAGAAGTATCTAGGGGATTGAATCTACAATCTGTTGCATTGCCAGTGCTGAAGCTCATGCCACCAGTTATATTCACTGTAACTTACTTGTGCAACCTAAATTAAAACATTTGCATTTACATTCATTCACATTACAGTCACATTATTTACATATTTTGCATAAGCAAAGCTCCAGATTACAGCAAAACCTTTTTTCTAGGTAACCTAACATTGCTTTGAAAACTGCTCAAGTTGAATTAAACTCAAATTTTATTCCAGCATAAGAGATAAATGCAGAAGAGATACATACAGCACAGAACTACACTATATTCAGTGCACGCCTTTGCATACCAGAATGACCTTCCCCTAAAAACAAGCTTTCCAAGACAAGGCCTTAAAAACTAAGTCTTTATCCATCCACAAGAGCATTTCACCTCAGCAGCTGCAATAGGTTAAATCTCCCTCTCTAAGAAGGGACTACATGTTCTATAGCTCCATCCAATTTTCAATAGGTTAATGCAGAACAAGTTGCTCAGACAAACATGTTTGTTTGTGCCACTGTTTTATACAGTATCTTAAACAAACAGAAACCCAGTGTGCCATCTACGTCATTACAGCTGAGATCATTATTCAAACACTACAACAGCACTGTATTTACCACAGCTGATAATTTTTTTAAAGCTCAGAGCAAGTCCTTATAAAGGGGAACAGCATTAACTTTGATACATCTCAAATTTACAGTGGCCTCATACCTTAATCTACAGGCTGCAGACTTGATTCAGTGAGCTTAGACTGAGTCAGCTCCAGTGGATCTTCAGCAGATGTTGCAGATAAAGAGCATTTTCTTGGACTGACACATCCATAAATACAGCAGATAAATACAGCATCTTCACTAATTCAACTCTATATTTACTAGCCTAAATATGCTCATTTAGCCTATTAAAGAAGTAAATATATTTACTATTCTAACAGTGAATTCCTACTCTAGAAGTAGACTAGAATGTTACTATGCCTCACTAGGTTTCCCACATCCCTCTGTGGCTGAAACATTGGTAGTTCTTGACATTCACCATGTAGACTTATCTGTCAGCACTGGCAACAGGATGGGCCAAGAGGGTGAAATACAAAGTATGTACAGGAAGTGGAGACTATCATCAGTAGAAAGTTCTGTGAGACAGATCTGAGCTGGGGGAGCTTTTCCCTGTGGAAAAACTGTACTGAAAGTGTGAAGGCTACACTGTTCACTCCAGTTTACTAACTCTCCCAAATCCAAACACTGAAATAATGACAAACAGACATTCTGATATATACCACAGCCACATTTGCTGAGGAACTTACAAAGGATTTATTACAGTACTCCGAACACAGTTTTTCTTAAATATCTTTAACCAAGATATAGAATTATCACCACTGAAGCATGATACAAGTAGGAAGTTCACTGCAGTTACTAATTTTGGATCATTCCAACAATCCCACCTTTAAAACACAGGAATTTGAACATTCAGATAGGCCACTTGATAAAACCTGGCTAGTGATAATGTAAAACTAAGCTTCACCTAACACTTGTGACAAACAAACCCCATGAGCTCTTCAGCACAAGATTTCCAAATCACAATGTAAGATTTTCTAAAGTGGATAGCACTGCTGGGTAGCCAACTCCAGTGACAAGGGGAAGCTGATTTTCAGAGGAGCTCCAAGATAGGAAAGAATTGTCTCTCTATAAACTATTTCAAGCCAAACCCTAATAACTGATGTGTTGCTGTTGTTTCCCCCCAGCCTGAGCATTCTGTCTCACAAGTGGTACATAATGCACTGTGAAGTAGGTGCAATTTTTAAGATGAAGTCAAGGCCAATAATTTGTAACAACAATTTGAGGTCCCTACAGAAACACTACCCAACCTACAGTAACTACTCACTAGAAATCTTAGAAACAGCTCTTTAAATAGAATCAAAAGTGGAATAAACTGACAGTGTAAAGCACTTGAGTTTTCGATTTACAAAATTAGATGCCTCCTGGAAAGCAAACCTTTACCTTCATGGCTCTTTCCATCAGTTTGGAATCACAGGCTGGCAGTGGAGGCTCATGAGATATTTGTAAGGGTTTTGAGACATCAGTTTCATCAATTTTTATAGTGACCTTATGGACAGATGCGGTTCCCGTTTTCCTGCCAAGTACCTGTTGACTTTAAATAAATAGAATACTTAAACCATGCAACCAGAAGAACAGAAAATATGTTTTTCAGTTGCTAAACCTTGATTCTGTGTGTTCTGGTTAAAAACAACACTGTGTCAGCTACACTGAAAAAGGCATTTGTTTTAGATAACATTTTAAAGCACAACTGTCGGCAAACTGTAACTACATGAAGAATTTTAGATGATGGCAAATTCAACACAATCAGAAGCGTACTTGGATTGCTTTTTAAAATTTAATCTAGTGCAAGTCAAGCAATAAATATAGTAAAAGTCTGACAGAGATCTAATTAATTTTTAGATATCTGTAAATACAAACTCATTTATAATTGCATCCATTACTCTTCTGTACATTAATGTGCAACTCTTACTCCTTTGCAAATCATGCAACATGTGCAGGTACTTAACTACAAGAATTTAAGAGTCTCACATCAAAAAGTAAGTACAATTCTGAAAATTATGGCTCAAGATTGGTGAATATGATCCCTCCTGTTACTTCGCTTATTGTTTGTTAACAAAAATCCTTTTGAAATGAACTTACTTCCAAACAGAGAGTGAGAGACATTTCCCTGCATGGTACCGCTCCACTTGCACAAGGTCACCCCAGCGCTCTCGGATCAGCATTAGTGTTTGTGAATGCAAGACTTCCAGCTGAAGTGCCAGGCAGAAGGAGTCTAATGCATGCAGCTAAGAAAATATAAGATGTCTAGAAAGTCTGTACACTATATAAACCTGTTTCTGTACACTTCATAAATCCATTTGTCACCTCTGTCAGACAACATGCTGTCTGAAAACACATTAATGTACTCATCCAGAGATAAAGACATATAAACAGCACCAAATATTTCTCCAAGGGGTTTTTTTTGTGGTTTTCTAAACTCTAAACTAGGACAGGTTGTTAGACAAGAGAGTCACAACAGCCTTGTTTTACAGATTTCTAGTTGTCATCATCTTTTACTGAAAAGATGATTATTAACAAAGAAATTCAACTCACCCTACAGTTACCACTAACCCCATCTCCCACAGTCATCCTAAAATAACGTGACTCTTCTTGCAGAAACAGTTTCACTGAAATCCATTTCACATTGTTGAGCAATCTGCACTTTGCAAGTGGAAAATCACTGCACATCCTATATCTCTTCTCATTATTCACACAGACACAAGTGAGAGAATACACCCTTATCAACTGCACTTTACTGCAGTTCTTGGTAGCAAGAACTGCTAGCTCATAGTACTTCCAAGTTAGCTCTGTATTTCATCTCCAAAATTAGACGCTGCACTGACTTACCACACAACCTGCTGCCTTGAATACCTCACCTTCACCTTTGCTGATTTAGTGTGTAGAATTAAATTTGACATGCAGGCACCTGAGAATTACTGCTTCCAAGGCCATCTTTTACTTCAAGGCCACCATAACTTCATGTCCAGACATTTCCCCCAAGCTTAGCAGGAAATCCATCTTTCTTGACCTCCAGCTACTAAGAAGAGCAAGGCTACATTAAACACCTAATTCAGAAGCCCCTTTCAGAAGGATACGCAAGCAGTTGTACATGTCCTGAAGGGGCTTTTCATCAGCAAACAGCCGGGACTGGACCAACTGATGGATGAAGTTGATCTGCATGCTGTGAACCAAGGCTCGACCATCTTTAGCAAATGAAAAATAAGTCACATTACCCATCAGGAAAATAGGTATTTAAAATAATTCAATAAATTGATAAATTAAAAATAGAAAAGATAAAACTGTACCAAGCAATTTCTATACCAGGTTCTATAACAAAACAACAAATTCCTTGGTTTACTCTGGAAATTTCAGTCATTCTACTACACTGTCACTGTATAGCACTGTTAAGGTATTAAAACCCTATAAACCAAGGTCAAAACAGGACAAGTATATATAACCTCATTTTCTTGTGCCATACAGAAAACCCAGTATAAACAAGACTTATACAGTGTCAGAGATGAACATCACGTTAAACACAAAGCATAAAAGTTTGACTTTTTTTCTTTACCACCAGTTTCTTTGTCTTCAACCAAAATTTCCAGCTTGAGAAGACGCCAGGGGATGTCAGGGTCATCACCCATCACAGTCAAGGTGGCCTCAAACTCACCCTCAACTCGGAACTTCACACGGCCATTGGCTAAGGAAGACAAGAATGTTTTATTTCATTCAGACTCCTAAAGATGCCTCAAAATAACAGTTTCTCCTGGCACTCATAATGGATTACTTCCCTATCATTTCTGCTCTGTTGCTTAGTTTCTGTGCAACTGTGAACATTTTACAGTCTGCAACAGACCCAATGTCAATAAGCAGCATACACAGATGTACAAACTGTCCTGAATTTAACTTGTTAAGTCTGATAACTTGTTAACACTTGTGTTTCTGTAATATAGAGTAACACTGAGCTGACTACCAGCCTGACAAACAAAACATCTGGCTGAAATATTCCTATTCTTTGCTCCTATCAACAATGAATGCTTTCAGCAATATTCAAATGCCATTCAAAACATGGATCTCAGCCCAGGCAGAAATCCAGCCCTGAAAGCATATCTCACTGCAAAGCATTTATTTAATATTAGAATATTATAAATCCATTTTCATGTGAGGAAGACAATCTCTCGCAGAATTTATATATACACAACAAGCAAAGTTTACACACATTATTTACCTAATTGACATGTACATCCTCACACCTCTGTGAACACTGCTATCTGTTCCACAAATTGGGAGCAAGGACTTTAAAACTATGCAAGCAAGGTCATAAAAAGAATGAGAGGCAGAGCAAACAAGTAAGTACAAGTCCTTACTCTAATCAGCAGGTCAACCTTCTTCTCAATCATTTAACAAACCATGTCATATACCTTTACAATTAAAGACATTTAGAAATATTCCTGCAAAAATTTTTAACCATTTAACTCTGGAAGTTTCATTTTCAAGAGCACTCCAGACATGCTCTTAAAACAAACCACACTTCAAAACAGAAAATAATAGTCATTGAAATGTTTAGCTAACTGAAATCTCTCAAAAACTCAGACATATTATCCATTATTATCCATATATCATTTATATATACTTCCATTAGAAAAAAATGCCTCTAATACTGACACTGCAAGAACCCACACAGAGACTAGAGGAAACTAGCACTAAGATTCTTCAGAAACATTTTTTATCTAGGTCTGTAAGCAGTGGTTTACAAATGGTTAACCTTGTCTTGGCTAAAAGCATGGACTAGGTCCATTCTCACCCTATTCTCTGTGATTCTGCAATAACCCAGTCCAGTTTATAGCCATCCTTCCTGTAAAAAAGGTTGTCTAAATGTTTACCAGTACTTGGGCTAAATGAAAACAGAGACCTCAAAACAGCTTAAGAGATCTGGCACTGCAGTGAGACACTAAACAAAAGGCATGCATAAATATGAACAAATTCTGTGCCTAAACATGAATATCGAAACAGCTTAAAAAAACATTAGGGTGACTTGTTTAAACTCAAGTCCAAGGAGTTTCTGCAGAAAGACCTAACAGTTTAACTGATTTTAAAATTAAATTAAGATGAAGTAGCCCAAAGTCTGTCTCAGAAAACATTTGCTGAAAGAGCAAGACTATGTCTAAAACTTTCTGGCATTACCTGCACAGGATTTCTTCTTGAAAGTAAATAATATTTCAGCAATTTTATCAGTGGTCTCATTTTTCAAATGGGAAAAAACCCCACATATTTTGATGTCATACAGAGACAGGATGCCAATCTGGAAAGATGAAGCATCCTTAATGGTTTCACTTAAGCTATCATTTGGCTTTGCTTTAGCATTAAAACAACAATTCTAAAACAGCCTGCAATAATGTATCCTTTAAAAAGTAATTCCACTTCTTACCAACTGTAAGATTTGCCAGCTGTGGAGGGAGATCTGTAGTCACCAGTCGATGGCGAAGGATCTGGTTTAGCTGATGAAGTGTGGTTTGCTTCTCACTCTTTGTTATTGGGTCAGGAGGAATTATTTTATCCTGTTACAATAAACACAAGTCTACGTATCTCAAATACGTATACCAGATTGATAGCAGCAATTGTGAAAACCAACCAGACCAGAAGTCTGAAAATACAAATACTACAGGCCATTGCCCAGTGAAGTTTTAGATCTTACACCTGGATTTGCTTTCTAGCTGATTACATTTTACCCAAGACTGACCACTGAATAAAATCACTAAATTTGGCGGAACTAAATAAAGGGAGGGAATGTTTTATTGAAAAAGCGTAACATGTTCAAACAGGAAGTGTTCTGCATGAGAAACTGACACTGCAGAGACTTGGCACTAGGCCTGTATTGAGCTACAGTTCCATCTGCATACAGACAATTAGTTTGATTACCGTGCATTTGATGCTGTACAGGGGATTCCCCCACCCCCAGACACGGCAGAGTTATTTACCCTAATGCAGGTGGGCAGCCGAGGGTAGGATCCAGTTGTCAGAACATCAATTGCATATGGGATGGCAAAGCTGGGCAGCCGAGCATGAACCAAAGCATCTCGAGCCAGCGATGCCAGACGATCAGCAGTGTCCACAAACAGGATGGCTTGCTGATCTAAGAAACTCGATATCATCTACAGAGGACAAGGGGATAAAAACAAAAAGGCAAATCAAAAAAATGCACAAATCAATGGCCCTTTATATTCAGTTTATTTGTCACTTCCAATTCAAGTAACTACATTTACAAAACAAAGAAAGAATGAATATTCTGGCCACTGCTTACACTCACATGCAAGGACATTTAAAATCCACATGCTATTCCTGATGCTGTGGGGGATCTGTATAGCCTCACAGCTCTTTATCTGCTGATTGCTACTGGAATGCAACCATACTTGTTTGTAATCACCAGGGGCTTGTTTTTCTGCAACATTCTGGACTTTATTCTTATTTATCCAAGATCAGGATGAAGGTGATAATAAGAACTAACACGCTCAGATCACCATCTTCCCTGTCTTGTTATCTTAACCCAAAGAATTCCTGAAATTATGTGCAGACAAGCCTTTCATTTTATGCCACTGATGAGTTTTTGGGAACACGAATTGTTAAAAAACTAGATTATATGATTTCTAAACAGGAATTTTTTTTTAAATTTCAGTTTTAAAAAGAAGTCAGGTGTAGCAATATCCCATATCCCTCAGAGACTGTTTCATGCCAGACTCTGACTCTAACTTACCGCACACTTCTCCACCTTCCCAGCATTATTAGCCCACTTGACCAAGGCTAACAAACGAACAAACAGCTGACGAGTGCGACTTGCAAACTGCACTATCTCTATTTTTCTGGAAAAAAACAAATGTACATTAAGCCAGTGCTCAGATATATAATAAAGCTGTAATTTAATGGTGAGCTCATTAAAAAAAAAAGAGCTGTAATGATAACTTCTAATTGTGTTCATGTAGGCATCAGTAATATGCGGCTTGTTTGATTAAGAGCATGAGGGGGAAGAAAGTCTCTGTTGTAAATACCTAACAACATACATGGATTCTAACAAATCATGACTGTCTAGGGAAACAAAAAGCATATTCATAGGAATTAATGACTGCCTGTAAGAGAAACAGTTCCATAGTGAACTCAACTAAATTATCTTTACACCTTTTATAGGATTTCCCCAAGGCTTACGATGAAGTTTAAAGTAGGCAACATACCCAAGGGCCTGACAGTAACATTACACTTACACTCACTATAAATAAATAAATAGGATACTAAACAAAATATCATTCTAGCATTTCTTTAACACCTTTACACAGTATGTTACAATATGGAAATAGTGTGGTGTGGGGGAAGACCACAAAACCCCCACCCTTTAACTTTTTCATTCCTGCCTTGCAAAGAAATTGAGGTAAGAACTTACTGACTCTCAATATTCCTCCCACCATTCTTTGTACAAGATAGTCAAAATGAAGGAGTCTATGTCTGCACGTCTTAGAGTTATTTTTTGTAACAGAAAACGCAATAGGGGCATAGGCAGATTTTCATGCTTTATTACAGAACCACACTGCAGACGCAACAGACGAGACACACAGATCTACAGTGTAGATCTGTAATGCCATACACTCTGAAATATTTCATCAACAGTTTATAGAGGTTTTCCTCCCTTTCTATGTGTTCAATTTACTAATTTCACCATGGTTTTCTACTTAGTTTGGAAAAAGCCCCAGACCTAAGCTGTTTTCCTGATACAGTTTTCTAAAGTAACAGAAGCGTTTGGACAAAAAGAACATAATTAGTGCACAAGATATAGGCCTCTACCAAACAGAAGCTGCACCTCCTTCTGATCCCAATCTGTAAAACACAAACTCGTAACACAGAAAGAGCCTGATTCTGCTGAGAGTGCTGGTGTAATGAGGTTAACTCTTTTGTACAAGTAAAGCATAATCTGCTTGTAGCAGATGAGCATGTAAGACCATCTAATACCATCTGGTCCTGTTTCTTCCATTACATACTGTGAACCTCATCCAAGAACTTGGGCATTAAGCCAGTAACTTCTCTGTGCTAGAGCACATATTTTGGAATGGCATTCATCCTGATATTAAGATTTCAAGTGGTGGATAAGATGCCATATGTACACACTGCTCCAACAGTAATTGCACTATGAAAACAGGATGTTGAGAATTCTCAAAGATTCAGAAAAACTTTATGAAATTTGAAAGATGACTACAGTGGGACTTTAGAAAGCCAGCAATATCTCAGACAAGCTCCACATATAAGTTGCTAAAATTCAGTAGTTATGTCAAACATCTACGGTGAAAACAGGACGATAGCAGGAAAAATCCAAACTGATATTCTGTGACTGGAAATTAAAAAAACAAAAAACAACAACCCCTAAAAAGCACAACAATTTAATAATGAAAATGACTGACAAATCTAGACAGAGTATTCCAGTAACTGTTCCATTAATATCACTTAAATCAAGTTAGAGGAGACTTGTTACTTTGATTTGACAGAACCCTGCTTCCAGAACCACCACCATCGTCCCTGAATGACAACTGCATTGGGAATCTACTTCTCTAATAAAACATAAAGGCCTTCAAATTTACTGCATTGTCTTTCATTATAGGTACATGACCTCATGCTGGGCTACACAAAAATAAATATTCAAGGAAGATGAAACTTCAGGAAAGACTTTATTTACAAAACAATAAACAAAAATTAGAAATATTTTTAACAACCATGTTGCTCAGTGCATTTTTTACCCTGGTCTTCACTACTAAGTTTGGATCTCAGGTTTCAGATCCTTCAGACTAATGGCTGAGTCTAGGGAGTGAAGCATTAGGTACAGTAGAATTAAATCAAGTTAAGGACCACTTAAGCAACCTTGTCATACAAAAGTCCATTGGAGTGGATGGGTTGTATCAAAGGATTCTGAGGAAGCTGATCCATGCCACTGTGAAATTGCTCTCTATCATTTTCAAAACCCATAGTGATCAAAGGTCTTGATGACAGCAAAAAGGCAAACACCATGTCCTTCTTCAAGTAGGCAAAGGAGGATCTTGGGACCCATAGGTCAGTTGGCCTAAGTTCAGTTAAGAAAAAATTCATAGGACAAATCTCTCTCTAAGTTATGTCCTGACAAATACCAAGCATGAAATTAGCCTGGAAACAGGCATCAGAAATTTGGCAAGGGCAAACCCCCCCAATCAACAAATTGCCTTCTACAGCGTGAACTGCTCTGTAATCAAGGATGTAAATGGATTTACATTTACAGGAAACATGTGGAATATATGGATGGGCTGAGGAAGCCGAATTTGCTCCTGCTTAAGAGCAAAAGGCTGTGGCAATATGATACTGACATCTTCAAATATCTAAAGGGGTACTGTAGGGAAGATGGAAAACAGACTCTTTTCAGAAGCATGGAAGGCCAAGGTACAACAGCTACAAACTAAACCAGTGAAAAACTACTTAGACATGAGGAAAACAAAGAAACACAGTGATATGGTCAAAGACTGAAGTAGGTTACCCAGAAAAAGATAATGATACTGTGCAAAACCCAGTCTCCATTACCAAGAAGAAAGCCCCTGGATTTCCCCTGCAACTCAGCACTATTAATTTTCCACGACACTACTAATGTTTTTTTTTAATCCAACCACTTTATTTTAAGAGTTATTTATTCCTACAATTGATAACTAATAAATGACCCTGGAAAAAGCACTATATTATACTACGTTGCATAATTTCTTGTCAGTTTTTCTTATCCTAGCATCTTTTAAATAGGCATTGTAGTACAGAACTTATATTTTATGTGAACTTTATCAGAGGACAACAGTATCACATCTTCACCAAAGTATATATGCCATGTCACCAGCCTCCAGCTCCAAGAAACAGAGCTTGAAGCCCAACTAGTGAATTCATCAGAGTCTCAAAGCCAGAGAAAACATGGATAATTAAGCTACATTCCTACTGATAAGCTCCTCTAAGAGCTGGAAAGCCATTTCATCACAAGGAGCTGTAAGTCAAAGCTACCAAGGATGTCAACATTTAATTTTAAGACAATTTCAGTTGTAGGACATTCTTTGTACATTGAAGGCTGTCTTATTTTCTTTTCTCTAATCCAGTAGGATTTAAGTTGTTGCCCCACATCCATGTGCCCAACAAAGTAGAATCCAACTTTACCTAGAAATGCTAAATATCTAGATGGGAAAAGACCCCCGATGTAATTTCTTCAATAAATAGTGTGATAATTAAAAACCCAAGCTAAACCAAATCAAAACCCACAGTTTCTCTTAATAAAATATTATGCAGAAAGAAAAGGGGTACACATAATCATTCCAGGTAATGATTCCATGAAATGGGATTAATTCCATATTATGAGAGTTTTGGAAGGTTTGAGATAACATCTAATGATACCCTGGTATACAGAATTCTTTATTAAGATTGTTAGGAATATCATAGCTCCTATATCTCTCTAAAGAAATTTAGGTCAATTAATATGTCAACACAAATAAAGGGAACAATATTCTGACAAGTTTCATAATGTTTATTAAGAGAAACAGAAAAGTAAATGGATTTTTTTCATCTTAGCAGGGTGCTGTTCTGGTCTCTTACATTTGCTCTCTAACAATTTTCACACTTCAAAACCACATATAACAGGAGCAGAAAACACTGACCAAGACAAGAAAGACCAGGTAACATGGAAAAATGCAGAAAAGAGGTTTTTACCTTGTCTTTGCTGATCTGCTTCTTCTGAACAGAACATTTCTTTTTCACACTAACTAGAATCTATTTAAATTCTCCAATTCCCTTTCACATCAGCTTTACTGTCAATTCATTGCTTCAAGATTCATAAAGATAAAAAGTTCACCTACTGTAACAGCAACAAAAAAATCCCAAAAAACTATAAACTCAAACACCAACAAATCCCAATATTGTCACTGTTGCTGAGAAAAATCTTGAAGCTATGTAGCGACATCAAGACAAAGCAAGCTTATTTTCTTGCATAAAATCTAAAATGATATGAAAAAGATTTTATTTGAACAACAGTACATTAATATTAACACCCCAAGCAGGGTATTCTAACATGTATTACATACTCTTATCATAACTCACCTTTCCATATCAGTCTTTCTTGGTAATCTATATGAAAGAAGAGGGGGAAAAAAGATGTATTATATATTGTTCTATTACATTCCAGACAACTAGAAATTTTGTTAGCAGTCTTCAAGTACAGGAACTTCTACACAGCTATAAAATATATAAAAAACAGTACCATGGGTGACCTGTCACTACTCTGTACCAGGCAACTTGAACCTGGTCAAATTGAAAAGTTTGATGAAGGGTGCTCAAACCAATTGCACACGCCATAAACAGGACTGCTTGACCGATATTTTGTAAGTTTTTTCAAAGCAAACTAAAACTGTAAAATTCCTTGTCCTTTTCAGAGTTTGAACATTCTTTAACTCACGCCAGGCAATTTCTGTTTGCACACTTACCGTACATGGTACTGTACAAGAGCTATATCTGTTTTTCCCCATTTGTTCTGCATGTCACTTCTTGAAACACACAGCTTCCCCACAAGAACCTCTACAGTTAAACAAAATAATAGGGGAACTGGTTTATTCAGAGTCCAAATGCTTTCAGGAAAGTTTTCCTTGGCCCAAAAACATCCCTTTGTTTTGCCAGTTCAAACACAATAACACCAGCACAGCAGATCATTAAGTAAACGTAAATAACTTATTCCCCAAAATAATCAAATGGTATTTTAAAAACTACAGAAGTAAGTCAAGGAGTTCAAGCATCTTAAAATAACTGTTTCAGACATTCTAGTTTCACATATTTTGATATCAGTATCAGCACTACAGTTAGGGTTTTTTGGCAGTAACTTGGGGGCAAACGTAAGCATTTAAGCAGCCAGTCTGCAGCTGCTCTCACTTCTCACAGTCATTTTCTGTGTTTATGACAGATCACTCAGCAGCTTTCGCTGTGCCCCTGGACACGGCCTGATGCAGAGACCAACTGCCCGCACAGGCATCTCCCCGGGTGGGAGAATGGGCAAGGGTATTTACAAAAGCAGGACAACAGGGAATGGCTTTAAATGGAAAGTGATTAAGTTTAGACTGGATATCAGGAAAAAATTCTTCCCTGTGCGGCTGGTGAGGCACTGGCACAGGCTGCCCAGAGAAGCTGAGGATGCCCCATCCCTGGAAGTGTTCAAGGCCAAGTTGGATGGCACTCTGAGAAACCTGGTCTAGAGGAAGGTGTCCCTGTCTATGGGAGGGAGTTGGGACCCGGTGGTTTTTATGGTCCCTTCCAACCCCAACCATTTTATGAATGGCAAAGCGCAACCACCTCCCCCCACTCCAGCCCCGGATGAGCTCCGGGACAGATCCCTGGCGAGGCCTCCGCATCCTCCCGGGATGCTGCGAGGAGGCACCGCCAGCCGGGCACGGAGAGATCTGCGGCACTCACAGGTCGGCCAGCACGGTGAGCTCGGCGTAGGTGCGGTGCAGGAGGAACTCGATGAGGGTGCTGAGGCGGTAGCCGGGGCTGGTGGCGGCTGTCACGGCGCCGGGGGCCGGCGGGGCCGGGGCTGACGCGGGGCCGGCCGGCACCAGCTGGGCGCTCTCCAGCTGCACCGGCGCCATGGCGGCGGCG
>WEKY01048653.1:33686-86379 GCA_013390045.1 Picathartes gymnocephalus | reverse complement strand
CAGCGCTTAGAGCCCGCCGGGCGCAGGGGCCGCCGCCATGATGGGGCACGGAACCGGAAGCGAACGGGGAACCTTTCCGGGAAGCGCGGGCGGGGCGGGGGCAGCGGGGCGCGGGGACAGACACGGGACACGCCGGATACAGGGACACACACAGGGACACACGCGGGACAAATACAGGACACAGGGACACACACAGGGACACAGGGACACAGGGACACACACAGGGACACAGGGACACACACGGGAGGTGGGGATGGCGCTGCCATTCTGCCACGGGACCGCTGGATCCCGGGATGGGTCAAGCTGGAAGGGACCACAGTGCGCCATCTGGTCCAACCTCCCTGCTCAAGCAGGGCCATCCCACAGCATGTGGCAGAGGATTGTGTCCGGACGGTTCTGGAATATCTCAGTGAGGGAGGCTCCATTCCCTCTCTGGACAATCTGTCCCAGTGCTCGGTCTCTGCACAGGAAAGAAATTCTTCCTCATGTTCAGGTGGCTCTTCTGTGCATCAGTCTGCCCGTTTCCTCTTCTCCCATTGCCCCACGGAGCAGAGCCTGGTCCATCCCTGCAGACACTGACAGACAGGGATGAGGGCCCCTCTCAACCCTCTCTTCTCCAGGTTGAACAGGCCCAGTCCCCTCAGCCTTTCCTCAGTGAGATGCTCCAGTCCCTCCATCACCTTTGCTCGTCTCTGCTGGACCCACTCCAAAAGCTCCATGTCCCTCCTGTCCTGAGGAGCCCCAAACTGGACACAGCACTGCAGGTGATCCTCACCAGGGCTGAGCAGAGGGGCAAGATCACCTCCTTGCCCATGTTACTGAAATCCAGGGTGAAGGAGAAGCAGATTATAGACTTGTCACCTCAAAAGAGCCTTTGATGTGGCTCTTGGGGCTGTCATGGAACAGTGTGCTCTGCTGGTACCAGGTTAGCCAATCCCTGCCTAATGACTCAGGAAATGCGGGACATTTGTGAGGGGTATCCAGATGAGAAGCACTAGTGGAACGTCATCCTTTGAGATAATTTTTATAGAGAAAAAAGGGAGCCATGAGCAGCAGAGCATCCAGTGGGATTGAGTGATAAACAGAAAACATTGGGAACTTTTTCATATTTCTGTCTTACAGATCACCTGATGCCTCTGAAGGGAGGGAGAAGAAAGGTCTGTAAACAGCTGAAGATTGATGTGTTGCGTACTGGTTACCAGAGGGGACTGTGTAAGGAAACTATAAATCCTGGGTGTTTTGTGTCATGATTCAATCAAGTGTTATATCATAAATTCTTGCCTTATGATTACAAAGAAATCCCTGAAATAAACACAATAAATACCCAAACTCCTCCAAGTTTAATAAAAAGAAGGAGAGGTCCTATTTGTTTTGTATGAAGTGCAGACTTCAAAAAACCTCTCCTCTTACACATATCTTTCCAGGAAAGCTAAATATTAAAGGAAGCATTTTGCAACCTGAGAAATGTGTAATCAGTTTAATAATAATAACAATAGCAATAACCCATCCATGTAGGAAGGGCAGTATTGCTGCAGCTGTGAGCCATGCCAGGTTTGTGGGCTGCTTCTATCACAGTAAGATGAACCTTTGAGCTGAGGGTGGATGAGAATCGTTGGCTGGGAATTTTTTACTCCTAAAATCACTAAAATGTGTTTATACCTAACTTTTTTGTTTGTTTGTTTGTTTAGGTTAGTTGAGAGGGGCTTTATTTCCAATACAGATGAAAGAAATACTTACTTTGTTCTGTTTATATAAATTAATCTATAAAGGATCTATAAAGGATAGAATGATAAATACTCTCTGGATCATACTGTGCTATAAGTTATTGGCTTAATGTATTTTAAGTTCTTGTCTGCCCATTTCAAAGATTTCTTTTTATAAATATATGAAAATACTTTTGTTTCACTCTAGATGCATGAATAAATGCGATGTATTCATTTTACGGCCAACTAGCTGCACTAATGAAGACTTACATGCACAGGAATCTGATGAGGCTCTTTATATGAACTATAACTTAGAAATACAGGATTTTTAATTGTTTTTGCCCCTTCTTCCCATCTCTTCTCTTCTCATTTAGCCTATAATAAAGTTCCTATTGATTTCAGTGGCACAAGCTCAGACTTGGTTGATGAAAAAGCAAGTGGGAAATTCTGATGCAGTTTAACTTTGCCCCTGTTAGAATTTTTCCTCAGGAAAGCTCTGGTCTTGGTCAATTTTTCAACATTGTTTGGGGGAGTGGATGTCCTCAGCATGTCTGCCTTTCTCCACTCCCCTTGGAGAGAAGTTAATCAGTGCTGTGGCACAGATTGTACTGAGCTCTCCTCTCACATGGCTGCATAGGAAAGAAGCTCTTGATACTGTTTTCAAGGAAAGGAGGAGCAGCTACAGAAAAATTTCAGAAGCTCAAGGCTTATGGTTTTGTGCCCACAGCAATTGTGCTGTTGGGAGACTTGGCAAGATCAGTTGTTTTAACAATAAGCTGGAGATGAGGGTTAGCGGTTCAAGAACAGGTGACTGGCCTACATAATAGTTGTGAAAAAGAAATATTTACATTTCCTGCATCTTGTTACCTTTCTGAGGTTGGCAGTGCTACCATTCTTTGACACAAATAATTCTAGGAAGGATGAGTATTAAATTCAAAACCCCAGCTTGAAGGAACTGGAAGTAGGTTCCAGAAATCTGTTGAGGTGGCAAAAGCAAAACTATGCGAGGGAGAAAGCTGGGCAAGTGTGGTTGCTGGAAAGAGTAACAAGATTTCTGAAGTAGAGAGGGCTCCCTGCAAAAGCTACTATATTTTCATTTGTGTTTATTCTCTTCATTCAGCAGGTTTCAAGTTCTGCCATTTAAACATGGTGACAAATTTTCTCATAGCAATGGGAGGAGAACAGTCCTGGTAATTCTCATGCAAGCATTGGCTCTGACCTCAGGCTTTCCTGCAGACAGACAGTCCCTCACACGGACACTCAGCGTGGCACTGGGGCCCCGGCCAGCTGAGTGACCTGACATGCAGGCATGGCTGGCCCATACACACAATCATAGAATGGCTTGAGTTGGAAGGGACCCTAAAGATCATCGAGTTCCAATCCCCTTGCCATGGGCAGGGACACCTTCCAGTACAGCAGGTTGGTCAGAGCTCCATCCAGCCTGGTTTTGAATGCTTCCAGGCTTGAGGCATCCATGGCTTCTCTGGTCACTCTGTGCCAGGGCCTCACACCCTCACAGTAAAGCATCCATCTTGATGACCAGCTGTACCTGGCTCCTCTTGTCATGGAGCATGGACAGGGCCTTAGAGCCATAGGGGAAGCAGGGGATTGCCTGGCAGGAGGATGTGATAGGGACACAGGGGATGGGGTGAAGGCCCAGCATTGCAGCCAGTCTCTGAATCAGCCTGGCCAGCTCCTGCTGTGTGCAGTGTGTGCCCCCCTGTGTGACACGAGGGTGGTGAAGGGCCTTGAGGGGGAGCCATGTGAGGAGCAGCTGAGGGCACTTGGTCTGTTCAGCCTGGAGGAGACCGAGGGGAGACCTCTCTGCAGTTACAGCTGCCTTGTGAGGGGCAGAGGAGAGGCAGGTACAGATCTCTTCTCTCTCATGACCAGTGACAGGACTTGAGGAAATGGCTTGAAGTTGTGTCAGTGGAGGTTTAGGTTGGAACCTTAGAAAAAGGTTCTTCCCCCAGAGGATTGCTGGGCACTGGAACAGGCTCCGCAGTGCAGTCACAGCACCAGCCTGACAGAGTTTAAGAAGTGTTTGGACAATGCTCTCAGGCACATGGTGTGACTCTTGCGGTGTCCTGTGCCGGGCCAGGAGTTGGACTCAATGATCCTGATGGGTCTCTTCCAACTCAGCTTATTCAATGATTCCATGATTCTAGTCATTGCACCCCTCTGTATGTAAAAAGCCCTACTGGGATCCCACAAGCCTGAATTCAGGTAGAGATTTTTGGTCGATCAAAACCTGTTGCTGTTAACTGTGGAGCTGACAGGTTATAGAGCTAATGGGAAGGACAGCAGGTGACATTCTGTTTCCAGGGAAGTTAAACATTTACTGTTCTTGGAACCCTGGGGTGAATGTTCAGTGGGAGGGAGGCAGACCGTATCATGCTCTACAAGGCAGGCTCTGAGCTGTGCTGTGCTTGTGTGGCTCAGAGCTTGGTCATTCCATTTCTCTGTCAGGCTTTTTAATCAGAGAAATGTTTAGTCATGCAGGCACTTCCTGGACTTGACATTTAAGTATTTTTTTTTTAGTAAAAAAAATAATAGCATGCAAATATAGTGCAAAGATTTCTCATTAATCATTTAATTCCTACAGTGTTGCAACGTTTAGCAATGTTATATCCAAATGCCTATATAAATTATGAGTAATAAGAGTTTGATACCTTTCATTCTTTTCAGAAGACATGAGAGAATCCCATATAGTGTGGGAGAGTTCCCACATATAGTATCAGTAATTGCAGTGCTGCATATTATAACCTTACAGAGTTTACAATTCAATAAAAGTTAAGATATATATTTAAATTCTAATGAGATTTCATATGTCACTATTAGATCAAACACATACCAATACCGAAAAAGATTAGACTTTTCCATTATAACACTTGCATGAATGTAAGACTTTTTCTATAATGTTATACCGAAAGTCCAGTAGAAAAATATCAATGACCTTTTAATCACAAATGATTTTATGTCCTATATCTTTATTAGCTATTTTTTTTTAATTAAAAGTATTTTAAAATGAGTTAATTTGTTGACAGTCCAGTACTTCAAGCCACAAGTCACTGGTTTGTGAATTGTACAGGGCTTACTGCACCTAAAATAGAGCATTCTTTGCAAAATTTTGTGTGTGTGTTAGAGGAAGAGGATTTGTAGCTGATTACTGCATGTGATCTGCTTTTTTTGTTTATTAAAAGGGTCATAAAGGGAACCAATTAGAAAAGAAAAAGCCTCCAATTTATAAGCTTTAAAATTATAATTTTAGGGCTCTTTTTTGATCTGCTTTGTCTGTGGGATTAAGTTTGACAACTATTTTTTTGAATGGTAGGAGACTTAACAGATTGAGAGTTTACTGTCAGTCATTCTGGTTAGTGAGACAGAAAATCTCTTGTGTGGTGCATAGTAAAGTACACCCCAGTTCTAATTATGTGTTGTGAACAACTTAGAAAAGCAACATTCTCTGGGTCATAAAATAGAATCTTTGATTTTACTTGAATTTACAAAAGCCCCCTTTCTTATTATAAGGCAAAATGGATTATTTTTTTTAATACTGAACATAGCTGTATTACTCTGAGCTTCTTTTGGGTCTTCTTTACTAAAACTGTTGATATCCAGTGTAAATTTTAAATTGATTTATCTCTGTCAGACTGGAACTAAAGGCCTTGCTGTCCTCAAAAGACTCTATTTTCATTATTATTGCAGTTAAGTTAATTACAACTCAATTTACTATTTTAACCATAGAAGCTTCATTTTTTTCTGTGCATAAAAAATTGCTTTGTTCACAAGTAATTCTGAAATGGGAGCAAAACAGTGATGTCCTTTCTGGACCCCACATCTTTGAACAGCTGACAAAGGAGAAAGAGCCCCTGATCTGACTATCTGGCACATGGGGGTAAAGTGATGAATTGCACTGTTCAGTCATTGACTTGAACAACTTGATAATACCGTCCAAATCCTGTGATTTCTCCCTGTCTAACCATCCCTGGGTGTTACTTGGAATTTGAAAAAAATACACGTGTACTGAAAAAATACAAAGTGATCCCTTATTTCAACATGCAAGCACTTTTGGCCAAAAGGGTCTATCTGTGCAAACACCTAAAAGAGATGGAGAGAATATCAGGGAAGTGATTAGTCATACCCAGTGGGAGAAGGACTGCAGCTGTGAAGTATTCTGTCCTGACCTTAGATGTAGACAGCTTGATTGTGTTCAACTGCTGCTGGCTAATACATTCAGACAGTGCAAACTCTCATGCTCCTCTAAAGACAAAGGTGGGTACCAGAACATGCTTAATTGCAAACTCTTTGTAGATCTCAGCTGTGGTCAGATGAGGTTTAAATGCTGACCCTCTCTTCTCAGAAGTGAGGACACAAGAATTGTGTCTGAGCTGCCATCCTCCACCCAGACTTTGGATGTGAAGGAAGCTCCTGGGCTAAGATGCTGTCCAAGAAACTTCCCTCTTGCACAGCTTCTAGATTCTGATTTTTTTTTTCCCAAGAAGGGATAAACCAGCATTTTTTGTAGCAGTTAGAACCTTACGTAAACGTTGCCTGTGTCACAAAGCTCCAGGATGCCAGCTCTGACAAAAGGGAATGCCCAAAAAAGTTTGGCTCCAGGCTGAAGAGCTGATTTCATGTTTAGCTGTGCGTGACTGCAAACTTGGTTGACTTACTGAACTCCAGCAACTATTCACTGTCCTTTAAAATTGAGGAGTACAGTGGAAAGGCAGACCCATAACTGTAGCAGTGCAGAATACTGGTCCTCTAGTAGATTATAGGATGTTTTGCTTATGGGCAAGAGGAGCAGATTGCTCTCAGATGCAAGAGGGGCTTCCACGCAGGCAACAATTCTGGCCAGTGCCAGTTTTGGAATATCAGAAATTGTAGGTTGAGGGTGGAATCGCCTCTCTTCAAGGATTGTAGTTCACCTGGAAGCACCAACTTCTCACACCTAACTAAATACAGCCTGTTGTGCCAGAGGGACATGAAATGCTTTGTGTGGGGCCACGCAGCACCTGGCTGAGAGATTTTTTTGTGGCACAGACCACATCCTGAGAACTGCATGTAGCCCACAATTCATGCAGCTTACAGTTAAGCATAGAAGATTCCCAGCCCTGCTGATTGCAGACGTAATTAATAACCTCTGGCTTGTTGCAGTACTGTGCAAAATTCTAAAAATTGTTGCCTTTCTGCACAGCTGTACAATGCAGAAGACACGGTAGAATCTCAGTAAATCCTGGCAACATTTTATTTTCGGTTGGGGTTCAGCCAGGAGAGCTGTAGCCCCTTCTGACTCTTGATTGGTTGGTTCATAGAAAATGATCTGATCCTGAAAGTGGGCACTTTTTGTGAAAATGTGCTTTCACCAGAAAGCACAGCACTGCCCAATGGCACCGTGGTGCAAACAAAACAAATTGTGTGGGGAAATGACTGTGCTTCACCTCAGAATGTCACTTACTGGAACCAATTCCTTCAGGCTTGAGAGCAAGATTGGAAAGAAAAGCAACAGCAGAGCGATCTCTCTCCCTCTAGTGCCTACAGACCCAGACTTGTCAGAGTATGACAGCTCAAAGGAAGACTGAGAGAGAAGAAAAAAAATTCTGCCTTTCCGCAATGCATTTAGGACAAGCAAAAGCACATTCACAGCTAATTTTAAGCAGCCTTCAGAATGCAGTACAACACTTTATTAACTCACTTATTCCTAATCCTTGCATTCTGGTATTTTTAGAAGGCATCATGCAATTCAGCAGTAGTTTCAGCCCATGTCTCCTTTGTAATGGATGACACCGCTCTATTTCTCATTTTAATTTGAATTAGCTTTCCGACAACAAACCTTGCTCACATAACACATACTGATTTAACTAAATTAATTTAGAAATTAAATTAGATACACATGGACACTCTTCTTTCTCCCTCTTCTAAGGTGGCCTTCTTAATTTGGCTTAAGAGAGCCGTTTGTCTTAGTCTAGGTGGAACTGGTTAAGACCTGCCTCCACCACTTGCCTGCCTGATCCTCTGCAGTGGGAGGACAGTTTGGTCTAATTTCCTGTCTGAAACTGTAGGAGGGTAAAGTCACCCTCATAGACTAAGGGTGCATTTCTTGGCCAGCTTTGTAGTGCAAGAACCACCCCAAGTACTGGACTGCGGCAAGTCGCATGCATGGATTTTGAGACTTTTGAACACGGTGCCTCTTCCTTTGGTGGCTTATTATTTTTTTATCATGTGGGAACTCAGGGTACAGCTGTATCGAGCGTAAACAGCGCTATTTTGTCTGTGCCTGGTTTTATCCTGATCCAGTATCTCCCAGCCAGGAGGCTTAGATTAGCTCTGGGCTGCCTCTAATGAGCTGCAAATGAAAACAAAGTCCTCTGGCCCATGGTTTCTCTCTGTTATGTGTTATCTAATCAGGGCTCTCTGGAACAGGCCTTTGGAAACCTGTTCCCTGCACAAGCACGTGAACTAGACTTACCAGTAGTTTGTGTTATGGCTGCTCTGGTGCAGAGAGAAATATAGAGTGGTCTTTTTGATGATTTTTTTTTCATAAATGTATAATATGTTTTCTTGCAAAGACATACACAAAAAATCCTCCTTCTCTTTAGCATCTTGTAGAGTGCTGGTCAGAGGTACAGTACATAAAATACCTGCACATCAAGAGATCAGAACTGAACATTTTCTGGAATAAAACAAGGAATGAAACCAATTCCTGTTCCTTTGACTTGCTAGAATGTAGATTAAAAAACTAACATTTCTAGGGATGGGTTTGTGTACATGGGAAAGCTGCTGAAAATCAGTGAAATACGTACTTAAAAGCTGATTATTCTGCACCTTTCCTTGCATAGATCCTTTCTGCTGTACAAACAGGGTCCTTCTGCAGTGTAGCTTAATCTGTTTCTAAAAGGTAAAAAGAGACCACGCAATCCTGTAGTGCAAAATGTCTGCTGCTGGTCAGAACCTTTTCTGCAAGGGAGGTTCTATCTTAATTGCAGTTAATCCAGCCAGAAAAGAGCAACAAATCTCTATGCACAAGAGGTATTTATCAGTCTGTAATGTGAGAGGAAAACAATGAAGACTTCTCCAGAGAGTGCTGAGTCTGAGCTCTTATGTGGAGCTGTCCCTTCATTTCACCCCAAAGCTTCTCTGTTGAAGAGGTTCCCAGCTTAGGTTTATATCATATCACTTCCTTGTTTGTAACATTACATCGCATAAGGAAATTGTGTCCAGGGTTTCACGGTGCTGGCAAATTGTATCCCCACATCTTGGAGAGGCATGAGAAAGGACAAGTGAATGATAGGGCAGGTGTTTATCAGCTCTGAGTATTTTACATGGAGAACTCAGACTCTTCACATGCTCTGAGCTGCATCCAGCCTGGGTGCCTGAAGGGGCAGATGTGCCTATGCACACACACAGGCAGTGGAGGTGCCCATCTGTATTCACAGCGCAGAGCAGCAGGCAGGGATCAACCTGGCCAGGGCATTAATCTCTCCTGTGATAAGAGCCATAAATCACAATATTCAGAACATGCAGGAGAAGTGGCAAAGAGCACTGAAGATGGGGATATCATCCTCCCTGCCCACCGTGAAGTAGAAAAGCCTGTCTTGTAGCCCATAATAATTTCACCCATTAGTGTATTTAGTACTTCTCTTCAGAGCACTGTTCCATTTCCAAACACAAAAACTTTCAAACTGTCTTGAAATGTTTAATTCCCCTAAGGAGAGCAACCTGCAAGTGGTATTTCTCCCATCTGCCTCCAGTATCTCAGTATGTCAGAAGGCTTTCCCTACTCTCCTAATTTTTTAAGGAGTCACCTGAGCCCTTTGTCTCAACGACTGATAATCTTCTACAGCCTAAAAATAACTGTTCTTAAAATGGGTCCATCTCTGAACAGATGTGGTTTCCTTAGTGTGGGTGATGTTGCAACAGGAAACTAACTTGCTACAGAACCACAGCCACTATTTACACTAGTTCTGGACCACAGATAGAAACCTGTGACAAATTTTAACTCAGAAAAAACAAATGTTAGTTATAGGAAAAAGAGAGAAAGTTAGAGAAATGAAGGAACTGTAGGAAGCCAGACTAGTTTTAAACTGAGGCAGGAGAAATGCAATCCATAACTTTTCATGACTCATGGGAATGAAAGCTAACTCGCATACTGGTTAGACTGCTGGAGGACTCTGATTCAAGGAGTCTTACAAAAAGACTCCTTAAAAAAAGACTTACAAACAGACTATTCCCATGGCAGTCATCTACCACTTTAATATCTGTAGCTCAGACTGGATTTGTCTGTATGTGTTCTGAATGTAAAAAGTGATAATGAGGATAGGAAATGAAAATATTTCTCCTTAACCCATGAAGAGAGGCTGAGAACCTCATTGAAATAAAATATCTTCCACAGATTTTGCAATCAGAATAGAGATTACATTTTGGGGCCTTGAAGGTCTCCATGTGCTGTGTAACCCTTTGATGCACATTCTGCCTTTGCTTCGATCACAGCCTGAGCTGGAAAGTCTGGGGCAGAGCACATCATTTCTTACACCAGGGGAGAAGCAGAAGTGACAAAAGCATTTCCAGAACATTGCTAGGAGAATGCTGAGATGCCCCATGTGCATGCAAAAATTACTTTTCTAAAAACAGAGAGGACACCTGCAATTGCTGTAATTGCTGGTTTGGTGCTCATGTCCCTGGATCAAAAGAAAAGGAGCTCTCCTCCTGTGAGGTAAGGACTACTAATCCAAAGGGAAGGACATAGGGACAAGTCCTCTTTGTTTTGGAAGAGCAGTGGGATTTGGTTGTGCTCATTAACTAAAAAACCTTGCTTTGGTATATTTTTTTCCCCTTTGTGTAATCAGTGCTTTACAGATTTATGGACTAGGAGATTATTTTCTTTGACCTCCAATATATCACAGAACCTTCAGTTTCACTGAACTAACTGTGTTGCTGAGCAGAACATGTTATCTACCTGGTGCTTGGCACAGCGTATCTTGAAGAAAGTACATAGTCTTGGTTTGAAGGTATCAAAAAATGGAGCAGCCAAGGTTTCATTTCACTGTCACAGTTTGACTTTCACAGTCTGACAACTGTGCTGCTCTTAGCTCCCCTTATGTGCTCCTCCACTAGACTCCATAACAGGGCAGGTCATAGTTGATACCTAAAGGTTTTCACTGTTTCATGTGTTTGTGAAACATCTGAGAGACAGATTTTCTTAGTAGTATAGAGATGCTGTGCTTGAAGGGGGTCTCTATAACACTCTCAGGCTATGAATTGTGGTAGAACATGCCAGCTGAGCATAGAAGGGAAAGAAAATGGAATATAAATTCATTACTGCAGAGTCAGAACAGCAAGGATAAATTCTGTCTGTTTCCAGGCATCTACTTTATATTTCCAACGAAGGATACCATTAGTGGAGACAAACTGAGCTCTTTTGATCACTTTCTACTGTGAAAAGGGTCAATCCTCCTTGCTCTTCACACTCCCTCCTACATGATCCTGACTCACCCTTGGGCTGACTTTCATATTCACTGAGCTGATGCAGCTCATTAACCCATCAGAAAACTGTCCTTTTTTTCTACTTATCTGGATTTATTTTCTGTCAGTTCAATGAGCTGAATCAGCTCAGTGAGGGGTCAGGTAAGTGTTAAAAGTAAGGAAGCATGGGTGGGAAACAGGTGGAATTAGGGGAAGGAAGAGGAAGAAGACAGGAAAAAGCACACCAGGTGAAGGAACAAGACTGCTTCTTTCAGTGACAGAAAGCCTTGAGATCAGCTTACCATGTCTGATTATATCCTTAGGAAGGTGATTTCCCAGGAGTTCCTGTGGGTTCAGTGTAAAAAAGGGAGTTTCTTTAGGTGGCTAAAAAGGAAATAAAGGAAAGTAATCTAATTTAGACACATAGGTTAGGCAATGGAAATAGGGCTGTTCTTTACTGCAAAGACCCCTGTGATTAAACCTTTAAAGCACAATTAATGACTAAATGCCTGGGAAAATGGTCTCTAAATGCAGAAGTAGCCTTCAGAGAGCTCCAAAAGGCCTCAAGTGCAATCAGAAAGACCCTGCAAGCCCAGGGAGCAGGGCACGAGCACCAGGTGGATTGGCTGTGTGAAGTCGGTGTTGAGCAAAGGCTGGTGAAGCTGATGTCACTTGGAATTTGCTCAGGCTCTGCCTGAGGAGAAAATCAGGAGCAGTCCTCTAGCATACGTCTTGTTTTCAGCAGTTCCCCCTGCCATTCCCTGCGTGCCACCAGCTCTCTCCTTAACTTTGTTTCTGTCTTGCTCTTTTTTCACTTCTGACATTATTTGTAAAACTACTACTGAAAGTGGCCTACATAAATAAATAAATTGAATGAATAAATCATGAGGGAGAGAATGAATGTGTGAGTGTGTAGGTGGATGACACAGAGAACCAGGCTGGTGGGAGCAGCAGGAGCTCTCAGTTCATTTGCTGTCAGCAGCAGAGCCCCAGGGAGGGTAAAGACATTAAGTACCTGATTGCGCAAGGTGCCGAGTGCCTTCATCTTCTGTCGTTTTTGGAGATAATCAAAAACATTTCCAGACCTTGCCAGGAGGGACTTCAAGGAAGGAAGAAGAAGGCAGAAGACTAAACCTGTGATTTTTATCCTTTGTTTTTTCAGTTTTCAGATCCCTAAGGATTTTTTCCCCATAATGAATCTTTTCATAATTACCTTTCATGGAGCCTTTTAAAACAATCAATGGACCCCTGTGCAACTGAGTTTCTGGCTTTCAGATAATGCAATGCAGGAGAAACTCCCCTTTTGCAAGAGCAAATCTGGAAGTGTAATTTCAGAATTTATATTGGTTGTATCCTCTCAGGTATGACCTTTTTTCCATGGAAGGCACTTGCTAAGCCACTGGCCCCTTGCTACACCACTGAACCCTGGGACTTTTCTGTATGGGAGCAGGAGATGGACTCTGCAGTTCAGGAGGGATTTTGATGCTCCTTTGAGATTTGCCACATCTCACCCCAGAGATAAAATGTGCCCATTATGCCGACAGCTTTGCTCTTCAGGATGAGGCACATACAGCTGGAATTCACCTGATTGCAGAAAGGCATATGTATTTTTAAATGGACAAATTTTGACCAAAGAACCAAAGTGGTTTAATTATGAGTGGTGTTTACAGTGTTTACAGTAAGTACTTAGTACTCTTGACCTTGCAGCAGTCCTCTCCTTTTGTTTCCAAGGTAGTTCAAGCCTCTGTGTGATATGTTCAGAGAATAAAGTTGTGTTATGGTACGAGGTAGATTGAGCAGCTTTTTAAAAAGTGCTTGGAAATGTATATCCATAGTTGTGGGTTTTGTATATGTACAGTTTCCTCTCACAATTTTTAAATATGTGGCTCCTTAGTACTCATCACAGGAGTCTAGGTGTCCCTCACAAATGATAAGTACTTGGTTTAGAGCTAAAGAAATTGTCTTGATTTTCCCTTCAAAACAAATGTGGCTCGTTCCTGTTCTCTTCTAAAAGTTTGCCCTGGCACAAACTTTCTCTTTATAGTTCACCATTGGAGGTTTTGTGAGAGATCCAAATGACACAGAGTGCAGCCAGCCCTTGGGTACATTGTGCACTTCCCTGAAGAGCACTGGAAATGAAAATAGGATTTTTCAATTTCTTTTTCAGTATTCAGGGTAGCAGCAGAGTTGACAATAGGATATAGAGGATGAGGTATTGTTGGTTGCAGGCTGTGCTTTTAAGAACATGTGATGTTCTGTATCGATTTTCTTTTTAAACTTGGCAATTGCATATGCAGGAATAGGGAATTACAATAACAAAGTTTGGAATTCATAAATACACTTAAAACTCTGGTCAAGTGCAAATCCCTCAGGTGGTGAGGAAGGGGCACAGTGTGCCTATCAGTCACAGGTAGAACAGTCTCCACAGATTGCTTTACAGAGATTGCTCATAATCAACCATTTATTCAGCTGTGAGATGCTGTTCACATATAAAGTAGGCCAGGATGTCACCTGACTGTGGTTGACAGCCAGTCCACTGACTGAGCCTAGAGCTTATTGCATATGTGTAAGTCCAAGGTTACCTAAGTTAACTCAAGAAGAAGGAGAAAATTAAAAGAAAAATTTGGGCAGTTGCACCAGAAACCTCATTATCATGAATCTGGGAGCCTCCAAAATGACTTGTGAATATCCCTGCCAGGTCAAACGTTATTGCCCCCATTCCTGCAGAAAATGCTGCTCTCTGTAGGATCTGATGTGTCAACATCACTGGCAAACTGCATGAGCTTGCTTTGTGCTAGGGCTGTGCAGGAGCATGGCCAGCCCTTCCAAGTGGTTTCAAGCCTGTGACCATGGGCCAGGGCCAGGACTGATCCAGGACCTGTGCTCCTTGTCACCCTGGAAATGCTACCAACTTTCTGGATCCTTCCTTGCCTTGGACATCTTCCGTCCATCCTCACAGCATAAAGTCTTGACGCAGTGGATGAGGAAGGCCATAGACTGATGCGGGCAGCCAGATAAGTGCTGCCCTGGTAGAGATTCTGTGTCTTGTCTTCTATTTGATCTCTTTTTCACGTGGCTGAAAACAACAGAAATTAAAAGATATTTGCATGATGCAGAAGCCTCCATTCCATCTTCAGAAGGAACTGAGCCATACAAGTACATAAGGCCTCAGTGACAGTCAGTCAGGGCTGGATCCTATAGAATGGAAAGTGGAAGACAAAACAACATGCTTGGTGGGATTTCCAGAAGGATTTTGTTACTTAAGGTTCACACTGATTTAAGAGCAGGTGCCTAACTACATAAACACATTTACAAACCTATCAAGTGTGCATTTGTATGCATAGATTTCTAAATATTTACTTTTGTGTGGCACTTGGTAACTCTGAAATAAGTTTTCCTGTCCAGCTCCAGTGCAGAAGCCTGTACAGTCATGCAAACATGGCCCTGCCTCTCAGCAGGGGATATTAAGTCTGCCACCACATGGATCTAACTCAGACATTTGACTTCTCAACCAGAACTGCACTTGGATGCTTTTTAAAATGCTCCCTTATTCAGCTCGAGCAAAAGAAGTGGCATCAGCACACTATCCTGTCACTGCCTTTCCATCCTTTGGGTAAGGATTGTCTTCATGTCCCTGTGTTGAAGACAGTATCCATGGGAAACTGCAGGGTTGGCTGCTCTGTATCTTTTCCAGGTATACCATTGTCAGCTTCCTTGCATGTTTCTCACCATTTGAATCTAAAAAAGCTATTAAAAATCTTAAAAGGATCATAGATAACATTTACTTGCTATTTACACACCTCTTCCAAGTCAAATAACTCACAGTGCCTCAGCCACCTTGCCTGATAATCAGGACAGCATATGGAATAGTATGTGCTTCTCCCTTTCACCTCCACTCTCTCCATCACTGCTGCAATCCAGTACCCAGAGCACTGTCCTGAATACAGATTTTCTTCTTCCTGCTCTGCTTATTTCCTTTAAGGCATTTTCCCCCCTCTTGTGGATTGACAGACTTATCAACACCAGCTAAGATTCATTTAATATGCCTAACATAAGCCAAACAGGATCCTGCCCTGTCGCTCCACATTCTTTTCTCAGAAAGAAATGGTTTTAGCTGCAATTATTTGCATTGTCTGCTTAAATATTTAGCAAATGCAATAGTTTGGTAGTCAGGTGTTGCTGTAACCTAGCCTGAATGTTAAGTCTATAAGCCAATTCTGCAGCTGCCTGCTTGGATTTTTGGTTTGTTTTTTTTTTCTTCTGGCTGTGATGAGACAATATCCCCATCCCTAGGAAGCAGGGATCCAGCAGCACCTTGGGCTGGATGCTGCACTCCCAGTCTCTCTGTTGGAGATGTGGAGGGGGATCCACACACAGCAGGCCTGCAGAATTAATCCCAGATGCCAAATGTGGAGATCAGTATCACGCAGCAAGGCTTTGAATTTTTCATTTATTGTTCATTAAAAGGCAGTCAAAAAGAAAAAAGCTCCAGTCTCATCCTCCTGAGTGCTGTCACGCTCACTCATATGCACACATACACTGCTGCCTTTCCAGTTAATACCAAGGGATGTAATGCCACAGTAAGCAGAGAACTGTACCAGATTTCCATGGATTATGGAGTGTATTTTTATGGATCCAGTTGCAAAAGGATCATGGCTACTTTTTTTTTGAGGTTTTAGTATCTTGCAAAAATATTTCTTTTTTTTTTTCTCTGTCCAATTTAAAATCTCCTCTGGCATTAGGCAAAATGTTTCTCCTATTAATCCCCATCGGTATAGTCTTAGTTTGCTGCAGATTCTCTGCTGGGTGTCCTGACTTTCCCCCCCAAATCATCACATTCTCTTATTCTGAATGTGCTTATCTACCTGTAGGAATTCTCTCCTAGGCTACCACAACCTTCCTGCAGGCGTGGAGCAGCTATCCATGGGCAGTAGCATGCACAGGCAGTCAGAGTCATCCCTTTAATCTGAGGTTACAGGCCACTTTCAAGTGCTGGTGGACAGAGCGCAGGCAAGACTGTCAGAGGTGCCAGCTGAATGCAGAGCAGTCACATGGATATCACCTCTTGGTGATAACAGCAGAAAAAATGCCTTTATTCACTGTAAAGAACATGGCAAGGCATGCCCAACTCACCCAGAGTCCTGAAATCAAATGGAGAAAAGGAAAGACTTGGATCTCTCTCTCCTTGTTTATAAACCTGTCTGTAACACACTCCAGGTCTCCACATTCCATTTCTGATGGATGTGCAAAAGCCTGCAGAGGGTAACTTTGTCCAGCTTCTAGGCTAACACAGGGCCATATCTAGGACATCCTGGGGGTTATGCTCTTGATGTTGGCACATCAGAAGATGTGACATCAGAGGATATCCTGCCTGCAGTTACCCAAAATTACTGGAAAGGCTTTTATGGAAGACTGTACCTTTTTTACAGAGTGTGTCACTGATAAACGGCAGTGAGGCTGTCACTCTTAGGGAAGTGACAGTGTTCCTGCCTCAACAGCATGTTCACCTTGGTGCACATGCTCTGATTTAAGAGTTTTTAAAAAATCTTTAAAAAATTCTCTCAGTGTAAAATTGATATTGACACATCAAGGACACAGTTATCATTCTACTCACGTGGAAGGGAAATGTTAAAAAATAACCCTTCAGCCCATTCCTAGTATTTTCTATTTATCATTCACCAAATGTACACTTTTAAAATTGTACTACTTGCCTAAGATTTTTCTAAAGTGCTGTGTTTGGGTTTTTTTTATCCATTAGCATATCCCAAATTACAAAGAAAGTTTATTTCATTCCAGTGGATTCTTCCCAAATTTCATGGACATATCCTGGGATGATGGAGCCATTATCAGTAGGTGCTTCATTCATGAAAGCAGCAGCCTCAGGGACAGCCCTCTTTCTGCCATCAGGTTGTGAAAGTCCCCCCAGGTCACTTGAGAGCACTCCTTGAACGTTTGGAGTTACAGAGCAGCATTCACCTTTGGCAAGAGCCATCTCTGATCTTTAGGACAGTGTGGGAAAGTGCATACAGGGTATTCTAGTCTTTGCAGGCAGATATTGTCCCTGGAAAAAAAGCATCCTCATGGTGCAGGAAATCTGTCCTAGAAATGTTAGAACAGGCAAGTCCTTGAGCTATAGACTTCTAGAAATAGGAAAATGAGGGAAAATACTTGCCCTGTACTTTTAAACTCTTCTAGGCATCTGGGTTTGACCATAATTGGATAAAGTGTTGTTGAGCTAGATAGACTACTGGTGTAACTGAGTGGGATATTTTTTATTAGAAGTGGTGATATTTGTTATTTTGTGATTTTTTTTTATTAGAAGTGGTTAATGCCTGAAAGAACCAGCTGATCAGGAAACCATTTTTCATGCATTTTTTGCATCTCCATTGGCTTCAGCCACAATGATGGGTCCCAGATCAGAATCAAGCCAGTGGCTGAGAAGCACTTTTTCGGTACAAGCAAGAATTTTCTGTTCTGTTCAAGTTGGTTGGGTCCACTGAATAGGCTCTGTAATTTATTTCAGCACTAAGAAGCAAGTGCAAGCCACATATTGGGGATGACATGTTCTGTCATGGTCAAAGGGCAGCAGATGGAAATGAAAGTTGGTGAAGTAAACAGTTAGGAGAAAGTGTTTGTCATATAACAAACAGAAGTGACTCATGCAATATCCCCTTCCCCCTCCAGCTGTTACATGAATAACCTCACCTGTGTCCAAGAAAAGGTCAAACCAATTTCTCAGTTCTTGGAAGAGTTTTCAATTTAAAAGTACTGCAGGATCATGACATTATTTAGTGTGAAGAGTTGTATGAGCTCTGATTCAGTTTTAGCATGGGATTACAGTACAATTCTATTAGAACTGTCTCAATTACACAATATGATAACATACATCTCGACTAGCTCTCACTGCCAACGCAGATTTTCCTTTCCCAAACTCCTTTCGTGCTCTCTCTTTCTCTTCTCTGTTATTTTTAATTGTTTAGCTTAGAAATAAAAAGTGAGGAGATGGAAGAAACTACACATTTGTTGGAGGAAGAAGTGTAGATTCATTTTAAGAGAGTGAGGAATTGGGATTAACAAAGAATTACTCTTCATGGTTTCAACTGCAAACCCACCCCAGTTAGGCTAAGGGGGACATTCCCTCTTTTTTGCTTTTCCTTCACATTTGGGTTCTACTGGCCTCTTCTCTGTATTATACAGAACCTAAAGAGAGAATAAGTGCTGCTCTGGAAAATTTCAATTTGTCAGAAGTGACGCAGTGTTGGTAGCAGGAGGGGTTCTTTCATCCCATTGCCCAGGTTTTCCATGACTCTCCTCCTGCTCCCAGCCCCATTTGTTTCCATATTACATGCTTGTTACCAGGAAGAATACAGGAAGAAATTAATCCTTGTATGGATTTCTTTCAAGGCACATTTCTCTCAGTTCCATTTTGGCTTGATCTTCTGTTAACTGTCATAAGATAAAATCAGGCAGCTTGACATTTTTATTTTGTTCTCCACACAACAGGTTGGGTTAACCTATGTGGGATTCCCATACGTAATTTACCCAGATAATTTATGTGGAAAATACCAGCGCTCTTGCCCTAGCTTGGATTTGAGTTTGACTGAGTTTCCTCAGCATAAAAGCAAACCTCATTTCCAAATGAAGTCATGCTTTTTCCCCTTCTGAAGTAGTTTGTCTTCCTGCATAGACATAATATAAAGGAACATATATATCCCTCTGCCGTTTCATTTTACTCTTTTCAATTGTGCACTCAAAAAGCAGGGGGTGAATGGAAAGGAGATGTCCTGGCAAATCTGGTCACTGCCATTATCATACCTGTCAAATGAATTAAAGGACAGTGAACCTTTTAAAATAAGATGTTTCGATTCTGTACGTAGGATCATGCTTGATTTTTATAACGAAATCCACCTATTTCTGTCTGCATCTCATGCAAGACTGCACCCATACTGGAAAAATCAATTGAAGGGTTTCTGTGTTATGAAACATAAGCACTTCTTTTTTAATTATTGCCCTCAGCTTAAGGCTATGCTTCTCTGTGACTGGCTAACCTGGATCTGTTATAACTCCATTACAACTAAAAATTCTACAGCATTAGCAGTTTTCATCCCACTAAATTATTATTGGAAATGCTTGTGCTGAGTCTGACTGCAAATATAACTAAAGCAACTAAAATGTAGCTCTTCCTATGGATTATTTAGCCTGATTACAAATTAATAAGGATGCAGTCCTCCATCTTTATGTTTTAAAAGAATTTATTTGCTTGTTTGTAGGAGCCAGAAAGTAAGTAGGGGTGAATGAAGTGGAAAGAGTGCTTCTGCTCAGTGAACTATAGGCTTGAGATTGAACAAAATCTTTGACAGTTTTACCAGAGAGGGTTTGCAGATGCCCATCAAAATGTCTGTACACAGACTGGCCCTGCAGGATGGGAGCAGCAGAATGCACTGCCACAAGGGAGATCTGTCTGGGTATTTATACCATGCTCATTGCCATGGTAACAGAAAGTCTTATGAAATGCAGACATTACATACAGAGGTGTTTGTGCTTTCCTGCCTCTCTCACACTCACTCTTTCCTTCCCCCCCACTCTGGGGCTTTTATGGATGCTTTTATAGTGAGGAGGCCCAGTGTCAGCCCACAACTTGCACAGACTCCCAAAACCTTGGGATCCCTGGGCCAGACTGGTCCAGTGCCTGCTGGAGTGTGCCTTCAGCACTGGATCCTCCAGTGCTGCAGTGATCCACCTGTCACAGGTGCTCCCGAGCCCCTCAAGAGTGCCTGGCCGCTTCAGGGAGTGGTGGGAAGTCCTTCAGCAATATCTGAAGGTCATGCCTGAGAAGGATCACTAAGACTTTACTCACAGCATGCCTCCTGCCTCCCCAGGGATGCAGGGAATGGCAGCCATGGGGTGGGAGGTCCTGAGCTCAGAGTTTGGTAGTGGGCTGTCTGCCAGGAGCTGAGAGTGGTTTCCAAGCTCTGGACCAGCACACACCATGGATCCTCCACTTCTTTACATAAAATATTTTCTCTTCAAGCAGCCACATGGCAGGATAATTCAAGATGGGAGCTCTTCCTCCTGTGGTCACATCTGGCACTGACTGTGTGAATTTTAGGTAGGTATTAATCATGCTTTTGAACCTCTACACCTCACTGGCATGTTGTGCCACTTTTTTCATCAATATCACTGTGTGCCTTGGAGCTTATCAAATGAAGTCAATAGCAATAAAAGTATCCTAGCTGACTTCAAAAGTAAATTAGTCTTTTTCTGCTTCTGTTTATTAAAGAGATCTACCCTAAGAGCTGGGTAATTGGTAAGCTCTGTCCCTCTTAGCCCACGTCTATATAATTTGCAAAGCTGGGTTTAACATGATGCTTCAAGTTAATATGCTGACACAATCTAATTTTCTAAAGAAAAAGGCTGACTAGAGGTCTTCAGAAATTCTTAAAAAGTTGCCTTCTGCTTAGTCTTGTGGCAGTCTGTTGTACTAGCCAAGAAAAATGCAAGACCAGGTTTTCGGTGTTTTGGAGCAGTTCAGAGTCAGGAGTGCTGTGGAAGGAAAGGAAGTTGCCTCTTGCTTCCTGTGAATATCTTCTCCATGCTATAAAATATTGCTCATTCTCCTTGGCCAGATGAAGAATTTATAAATGGCAGAGAAATCAAGAATTCAAGAGACTCTGGAATTGGGAATTTTGATGTCTAAAGCAAAGGAAACTCTGCATTTCAATTACAGTATATTGTTGTTTTTATGAATTTGTTGGTCTTTGGATTTAGAAATGGTTTTATTGTTAACATAGTACTTCTTTTGCTGTAGCTACACACTTAAGTAGGCATGATACAACACCCAAAATTGCTACCTAGAGATACAGTATTTTGTACACAGTATGATTTCTAATTGCTTGAATAATACTGCACACTGGAATAATTTACTCAGTGAGAGCTGTTTCTCACTGCTTGAGATATAATAACCTCTTGGGAAGTCACGGAGCTGCAAACTGTAATGATCTATGTAGAGCATTTTTCCTCAGTTTCTACTCTTAAAATGCTCAGCATTCACTAAAAAATGAATCAGGAGAAACTGGTAAAATAAGTTGCAGAAACAGAATGAGATGGCTCTTCAGAATTATATATAGAAGGCTTTTTAGATGCCCACATCCCCTATATTAAAAACAGTGATTCAGAAAATCAGCCAGTGGATTCCTGAACCAAAGTATTGTGTGTGATTTTTGCAGTCTGCATTTAAAGAGATGCATTGTTTACAAGAATGAAATGGGGTTTACAAGAATGAAATGGGTATTACAAGGCACTTTTGCAATACAGCTGTCTTGCAGTGTGGTCAGTTTACTTGGATGAGATGATGCTAGTTTTAATTTACCAGTTTAATTTGCTATATGCATCTATGCATTTATAAAAACAAATTTTCTTCTCAGAAATATATAAGAAACAATTCACCCAGAAATGTACATGGTAATCTTAAATAACCAAAACAGCGTGAGCCTGAAAAGAGTAGCAAAGTCACATATCTGATGCCTACAGCAAAGAACTGGAGTTGGGAAGATACTGTAGACCTATCATAAGTCAAGCATTTCCCATCCACATCCAGAACCCCTTTTTGAAAGAAAAGAAGGGGCTGACTGCAGCCCGAACTCCCTGCACTGACTCTTCCAATCCTCCATAAATACAAGTGGCCACTGGGAACACTTTGGTTTGTTGGTCAAATCACAGTGGCAAATGTTAAACTCCCTGTCATGACCTGTGGAATTAAGATAAAGGGGAGGTTCCGGAAATGATGCCACCTACTCCCCTGACATGGAATGTCCCAAAGCTGAGGAGGTGTCCTGGGACCTCAGTGCCAAAGACCCAGCTGGCATCAGGACCTGGTGCAGGGGCAGCAGCTGCCCTGGACCCACCTCCCAGCAAGGTTCAGGATGCAGTCCAGAATAGGAGCTGCAGCATTATTTAGAAAGCTGCGGTTTTTCTTACAAAGGCATTCTCACTTCTTGCCAAGCAGTGAGACACATCAGAGCAAGTCTGCTGAAAGACACAGAAAACCATAATGGACAGGAGCCCCATTAGGGGAAATCCACAGACCCAGTCCAAGGCCTGGACTGCAACTCCTTTTTGCACAAGATGCTGAGGGTATTGTGTGTCCTTTCCCTTGCCTTCCTCCTCATTCACAGCTGGATGAGAGCTGCTGGTCCAGTACAAGTAACACTGGTGGTCGCTCTGCAGATTTCAAGGGCACTTCCATAGACTGGAAGCTAAGGCAGTGCCAAATACAAGCTGATACATTGTGAATGGTCATGTGCCCCGAAACAATTTTATATTGATGAGCCGAGGTCTAGTTTTTAATAAAGTTCTTCGTGTTATTGACCCACCTACCCGGGAGTGTGAGGCCAGACTGCAAAACTCCAAGCAGGCTGACAGCTTGGCACCAAGGATGGGGACTCTGCTTTCCCAGATGGAGAAGCTGCTGTGCAAGAGCTGCCAGCCCTGACAGCAGCTGCCCAGGGGGAGGTGAGAATGCCCCAGATGGACGGCTCCTTGCTCAAACCCTGCTCAAAAAACACAAAAGAGAGGAACCACGTACTGCAGAAACCGTCCTTCCCTACCAGAGAAAACAGCCTAGGACATTCTTAAATGCCCTTGCCTAGCTGAGTGTTTGATTTTATCCTGAATTATATTCTAGACTCAGTATGGAACAGCACTGATGGTGGCTGTGCATGTTATATAGGCATGAGAGTAGACTGAAAGCTGAGTAATAATTCTGAAAAAGATACACACTAAGGACTGTTTAGGCATTAGGGGTACCTAGTGGGACTGAAGAACTTTAGCTATATATTCCCTTCCTGGCTCCTCTGCTAGAAAAGCAGTGGAGAAACTTTCTAAAATATCAGTCACTGTTTCATCCACTGCCATCTATGATCTTTTCCTGGACAGAATAAATGTGGGAAGGGCTATTCTGGATGGAAATTAAGAGTAGGTCTATTACTTCAGAGAAACAACAAGCCTTTGTTTCCCTTCCAGTGTTAGCAAGGAAAGTCTGCTGTATAGGGTATGGCTAACTAAAAGTACCTGTCATATAGGATGAAAGTTAAGAATAAGGTATATATTCACATTAGCTTTGTGTGCTCTTTCAGACTAGAAATCAGTGCTGCGCCATCTTCTGAGCTGATGTGGAGATGAGGCTTTGCTGGACACTAATACAAAGGGAGAAACTGTAGCACAAGGGCAATTACTGGCTGAGTTCCCATGGACGTTAAAGAGAGGCAGGACTCACACTGAAGGAATTTGAAGCAGTCAGTTTCATTTCGAGTGTGGCCTCTTGTGAGCTGTTTCTCCACTGGTTTTCAAAACTAAGCTGCTGATCTGAGAAAGGATTGTCCTGCATGCCTTCATTCCAGAGGAATTTATTCCAGAATAAAGTCACCCCCCCATGCATTAGCAAGACAAGGCTTCCTGCTCAGTCCCCTTCTAGCCTGTCAGGCCTCCATGTGCTGGAGCAGCCAGCTTTCAAAGCAAATGTGAGACCCAGCTGGGGATTGACCTCAGCAGGAGCTGCCAGCAAATGGAGCAACAGGTCAGCCAGCGTGGCCCAGTGGAAGCAGCTCAGGTAGGATCTGAGATGGTCATTTGTATATGAGCAGTCCAGGGCAACTTCAGGAAACAATGGGCTAAGTCCACACTGGTGACAAAGACAGGAGATGGTGAATTTTATTCCATTGCTGACGCTTGGGGAATTAGAGCCCTTGGAGGTGGCACCAGGAAGAAATGAAGCGTCGGCCCTCGAAGAAGGCTGTGTTTGAGGCGAAGGAGATTCCCCTAATAAATCTCCTGCTGTCTGTCTCTCAGATTGTGGCAGCCTGTCAGAAGTCTGCAACACTTGTGCCTAAAACTCTGCCTAAAGACCTAGAAAAACAGCACTTGCACAAAATGCACGAGGTCCTGCAAGTGATGGTTGCCTGATCCGTCCTGCAGGGAATACACCCGAGGGATCCCCCAGTGTGGGATTTGTGGGAAGGGTTGCCTTTAACACTGGGCTCTGGCTGTGGGAGCTGCCCATTTGGGGCATTGTGCGGCATTGTATAATCCAAATGAAAGACCTTATTGTGATGGGTGCTGCTTATGGCATAGGAATTGTTGTGAGATTTTCAGGCTGAAGCCTCCTGTTAACACTATCCCAGCACTGTGCTATTTGTGCAGAGATTGTGCTGTACTCCCTTAAAGAGCTTTTGGAAGGTAATCCAAGTGAAAGATGAGTATGCTGGAAATAAAAAAAGATAAGAAAACCAGCATAGGGGTCGCAAAAGTAGAGGTATGCTGGAAACCCCACTGTCTACTCTAGCCTTTCTACAGTGAAGCATTATATACATTGAGCATAGCATTTTTCTTTCTTCTTACCCAGCAATTTTGTATTTAATTGTAAGTGCCTGAAGAATATTAATGCATATTTAAATTAGGATAAAACCACAAAGTTGATAAAGCCCAATGTGGACAGACTAGAGCATTAGAGAAGAATCCAGGAGACTAAACATAGAAGATCAAGACCTGAATAGGACTAAAAATGGTTTAAACCTATGTCTGGAATACCAAAATATCATCTGTCATGTTAGATCACTTTTCAGATATTTGGAAGCGATACAAAGTTTCCTCTGTTAGTTAATTACTCCCTTAACTGTCCACTACAGTTTCTTTCATTTCCTCTCCTAAACATCTGGCAGTAGATACTGCAAAAGCCCACAGTCAGCAGGATGTGCAAGCAGGGGCCTAACTTTAGTTCATGAGTCATCTCCGTGGCTCCAGTGGGACAGTTCAGGTGGTTAAAGTTAAGCATGTACTTAAGTGCTTTGCAGAAATGAAATGGATCTGTGCCAGAGGGAGGTTGCTGCCTAGATAGGAACTGGTCATTCGCTTGTCCTTAACCATTTATAAAAGGGATTTGTATAAAACATAATTAAAAGACACCCCTCTGCTGTGAGAGCAATGATTCTTGATTTTTAAAAGTGGACCCCTGTCAGCCTTTGCAGTCTCTCTCAGCCCCCCTGTTATTATCAAGCCATTAGCTGGAAATACTTTGATCAGGTTCAGCAGAGCAGGGAGTGACTGCTCACCCTCACTTTACCCAGCTCAGTGACCCTGTGGGGCACCGAGAGACAAGCCCTGCTCCAGACACGGGCTACTTGCTTTGTTACAAATGTTCTGCTTTTCTGGTAGCCACAGTTCAGCTGCTGACCTAGAGCTGTGTTTGCAGGCCAATCTGTCAGTCTGTGGAGTCTCCATCCACAAGCAGCCCTTCCCACTGCAGAGGCACGGAACCAGAGTGCTTCCTCTCCCCCATTCAAATGTTTGTGGAGCTTAAAAAATCCTTATTTCTAAAAATTCCATTAGGAGCTCTCTTATCCAAGACATGGAGAGCACATTCTCTGAAGCCTTGATCACGACAAGGCCTGCAATTAATTCTGCTCGGGCTGCCACAAACACCACACCCCAAGTGTTTGCCTTCCCCTGGCTCCAGTGCCACAAATCCAACCACAGGTAACCAGGTGATGGGTCAGGTGGGCTTTGGGCTTCATGGTAGTAGAACTCATGCAGAATACGAGACTTGTATCATTGTACCTATACAGGAGCTGTATGATGCTTCTGAGTAATCCCTTTAATAAAATCAGATAGTGATTTGTAGCTGAAAGAATGGTTTCAAAACTCTTTAAGTGTCACCAGTAATTCCTTTTTTTTTCTGAACATAAAAAATGAAAATCAACTTTTGCCAAATAGCAAGTTTTCCTAAGCCCTAATATCTGCGAAGTATTTCTCCTTGCACATTTTTCCCAACCTGCCAGAATCGTAAGACTGAAAATTATAAAGCCAGCAGCTTTGCTAGAAAATGTCAGGCAGCCACACATTTTTCAGAAGAACAGAGTCTACTTTATGCTGGGTAGCATTGTTTGAAATTGAGTTTTCAAAGTGCACAATTTTTCATTTCCAAGTCAAGGCTAATGGAAAAATTTCACTTCCAAAGGTACGATATGGAGCAACTGAAAACAAGGACTTAGAAAAGAACTGCCATCTCAGCAATCATTTTGAACATTAGGATCATTTGACATTTTAAAACTGGTGGCAGTGATTCACTTATCAGAGGGATTTAACTACGATTTGTTTATATGTCTTTCAAATACTAAGGTAAATCATCAGTCTCCCCTGTCTCTCTTCTCTTCCACAGGGTCCCTCTAAGCTCCCTGAGTTTCTCTCATCCATTGAATCATCATGTGAAATGGACTTTAATATTTACTCCCCATCCAGCATTAAGCAAACTTTTCCTTCCTTCAGTAGGTTTAGTCTGCGCCTATGGAGGCAGCTTCCTGGGATGGAGGAGCCGAGCTCATGCCACGTGAAGGTGTCTCTATTCCTACTTGCCTCAGGCTCAGAGGCTGAGATAGTGCATGTGAAAGGCAGATTGCTGCAAATGAGTTAAGAAAATCAGTATGAAGGTGAGGAACATCATTAGAGAAAACTACAGAAGAAAGTTTTGGGTGGACATGTTTAAGAGAGGTCAATTCATGGGACTTTATTTTTCATACAGTGCATGGAAAGGTTTCTTTGACCAGATCCTGGGGAATGGGTGCAGGGGAGCATTGTCACACACTAAAGCCCTCCTGCTGCTAAGTAAATATCATGGCCTTTATTTAAATACACATGCATAATAAATCTTTGGCAAACAACCCATGAAAACTACCAGCAGTTTCCTTGAAATTAAGAATATTTGAGTCTTTCTCCATTGCAAGAAATTTTTAGTGCAACAGCACTGCTCTACTTGAAGAGCCTTTTCTGGTCCTGACACACAATGAATTCCCACCTTCCATTGAAATTCCTGCTAGAAAAAACTGAGTGGCAGCCTGCTGTCCTGGGCTAGGGTGCTGTTTGACATAATTTCAGGGCAGGCAGAGGAAAAAATGTGGGAGAGAAGCAGCACTGAAAGGGCACATGGAAATGACCTACTATGGCAAAGGAGAGGAGTGGTGGAGTCAAGAAACAAGGCCATTTTCCCCACAGGATCATCATCTGCACCATTTAAATGCACATGTAGCCCTTGCAGACATGCTTCCTGCTTTTTTTTTACTAGAGGAAATAAGGTAGCAGGGAATACAAAATTGTCAGGCAAAAGGATTTGTGTGAAATTACAGCTTGTACAGCTGTCCCTGGAGCAAGACTAGGCTGCCCAAAGACTACAGAGGAGAAAAAGTTAGTATAGTAGAAGTTCTTCTTTCTGCTCCTAGTGTCTCTTTTCCCTTCCCATACCTTTCCCCAGACTCTTCTGTCCTGCTTTCATTCTTTATAGTAACCTAAAAAAAGTTCTGGTAGCTTGACATAATCTTGTCACCATTTCTCGTGCAACTGAGTAAAGAGCTCAGCCTGAGCAAGAAGGCTGAGCATCATGCAGCAGAGTTTGGAATTAGCCTTGTGCATCCTGGATTTGCCCTCTTGTCCCCACCTTGTCCCCATTCAGCTGCTTCATACTGAATTTATCTATAGCCTGGGCTCACATATTGCTGTCAAGGAGCTTTTCTTTTAGCAGTCATTTATCTATGATCCAACAGGCTCATAGATTTCAAAAGACTTCTTTAAAAAAGCATTTCACTTTGCATTATCGACTGATTGTTTAATAGCAGCCAAGATGTATTCTCTTGAAATGCATACCTGAACTTGCACATCTATTGTATCTGCCACTTACAGAATCACGAGAGTGTGCTGGATTACTGGTCCCTAAACACAGAGTTTATCACTCTAAACACTTGAAAATGCTTCTAGAGGGCAAAGACTTTTATCTAGGCCAATTACTTACCTAATGCAAAATTTTCTGAGGATCACTTTCATTTAGTGAAGAGGTCAAGAAAAGAAAACCTGCTCAAAAAATTCATTTTCTGTTGCTTTGTGTGAAAGGAATGCAAGTGTTTGATGCAGTAGTCATATTAATGTGCTTGGTAACTCTGTCTGGAACAGGAAAGGAATATAAACAAATTATTTCATATAGTGTAGTTCTCTCTGTCTGAAAGGAAGTGAAACTGCAATGACACCATTTAACCCTTGCAGGATCAGGTATTAGCAGCCTGGTTTAAATGACAGCATTGTTTTCCATGTTTTCTTATTCCAAGCAGAAGCAGAGGCAAAGTGATATGCATTCTTCTTAAAGATAAAGGAGCTGTCAGTATATGCCTGCCTCCTTTCAGATGTTACAGGAGGACATGGTTTTTACAAAACCAAGTAAAGGTTGTTATTCAATGGCCAGTTGTGACACCTCATTTAAATAAAACAGCAAATGAAGCCAGAATTTAAGGAGGGAGAAGTTGTTGTTAAACATCTATTTTACACTTTCATGAGCATCTCAGACATACTAAGAATAAATGTAATTTGAATAGATGCATATTATTTGGTAAGATAATGCAAACGAAGTTTAGCAATCTGTGATGAAGTGTGACTTGCTGAGGAGCATTTATTCCCATTAATATGCTAAATAGCCCATCACCAGCAGCCCCAGAAGGAGTGACTTGAAATCAACAGTCAAAACCTTTTGCTGAAAGAAATAAAATGCACAGACATCAAGGTCAAGCATGACAGGTACCACTTCTGTTGCACAAAAGTCCAACCTGTGCACTCCGTTAACAAAACGTCCCTGCTGCAGGTAAATGGACAAGCCTTTGTTCCTCACTGCCACAGCAGAGATGCAGCCCCTGGAGGGAAGGAGGGCTGCCAGTGCCACCAGTGTGACTGTGCCTGCACAAGGGGTTTCTTCTGGCAGCAGAGAGGCAGCTCTGCCTCTTTATACCCCCAGGAGAAGGAGATGTGTTGGCAGCTCCTCACAGCTGGCAAAACTCTGTAACAGTGGCCTGCGCATCCACACTGAACAGTACAGTCTATTTCTGAGCGTTTATTGCCTTGAGGGTTTACACAGCCCTAAATGTAGATTGATGTTCAGGAGAAAAATTCAGTAGCATCTACTTTTGGCTTTAGAGGGAGCCAAATAACGTTTTGCTAAACAAAACAATACATCTGAAGATGCTAATGGCAAAAGAAACCAAACCAAAATTTATTACAGGTGGCAAGGCTTAGCTGCAAAGGGTCAGCTGTGAGGTTAGCATTACACTGCATAGAAATACCTGCCCAGTCCAGAACAAAGCTGAATTTGTGGCAGTTTTCTTCTTCTTTCAAAAACTTTTTGGTTTTTGGAGAATGGAATGCAGTTCTTTCTTTCATCACTACCTTTCCTTCAGAGTCTGATGCAATTTTTAGTTGTTGCTTTGTAATGAGAATTGCTTATGACTCTGCAAACATAGAGAAACCTGTTACTCACATTTCCTCATCCTTCAGGCCCTGGGAGACAAATGGTGGGATTCTTCTGGCTAAGTGTCCACTCCAGCAAGCCACCAAAGGCTCTCTGCAGTGTCACCTGGAAAGAAGCAAGCCCTCATAGGGCATGACTCTCTCATTTAAAAAGAGTTGCCTGTGGAGCATTTAGCCTTTTTAAAATGTCAGAAAAATATTTATCACCTTTAGCTGTGTGTATCTACACCAGGATGGGATGAACGGTATCCTAAAACAGCTTGCTCCTCTCCAGTTGACTCCACAGGGAGCCTTGCAGCCATATCAATGCAGCTGTCCATACTGCAGAGGTTTAAAGTTCATAGAGACCAGTTTTGCCCCAAAATGTCCTTCCACGTCAGCCTTTTCAGTCACAGCACTGCACAGGCATCATGCTCAGCATGTGCTTCATATTTCTGTAATTCTCATCTGACAGCCCTGGCTGTGTTTGACAAGAACCCAGGTGCTGTCTGTCCAGCACACAGAGGTCTCAGCTCTTCAGGGCCACCCCTGCAGCTAGTGGGACTCACCTGGTAATTGAACACTTCCTTCAAGGCTGCAGGGAATGGGATGGGAAGGCCATTGCTGTAACAGTGTGACAATAAAGTGGAGCAATGGCAGAAGGCCATGTCACCCGTCCCACACGCTCACAGCGCCCGGCTCTGCGCTGGTGTAACTCCAGGTGTGGTCTGACATTACAGCAAAAAGCCCGTCTAACCACTTGGTGCAGCTGAAAACTTCCCCTCTGCTGTGCCCAGCACCTGTTCTCACCCTTCCTCTTCCTCCTCTCTGGCACTGGGAATTCTCCTGGGAGCCAGTTAAACTCATCTTTCAGAAGAAGAGATTTCCTTTCTCTCATTTTGTCTCCCTGGTCTGGCTCACATCGGTATCTAAGGAGCACTGGTGGGGAGGGCACGAAGGCACAGATGAGGCCACAAGGATGGGAAAGGCAGGGACTGCCCTGGCTGAACATTCAGGGAAAAGTTTTCTGTCAAGGCTCAATACCTTTCACTTGCTCAGAAGTAGTTACCTTACCTTGGGTGATGAGAAGCAACATGTTCAACTCCAGTAACTTTATATTTACCTTGACCTTCTGCTTCCCAGCTCCTAAAACGTGAGAGCATTTAATTTGAAATGCTGCTTGTTAATGTGCTAGATGTGCTTCCATCAAGCATGGGTAGTGTTCTTCTCTAAGGTAGAGATAACAGGTAGAGTTCAAAACCCTGAGACTATTACCTGCTCATCTACTGCCTCTTCTGCTTCAGAGCCTGCACTGACAGGAGACAGATGCCTTAAAACCTTGTCTAGGCTGTCACCTCAAAGTCCACCTGCCTCCAAAAGGGCAATACAGTAGAGCCAGCAGGTAAGCCATGAAGCAGCAGTGATCACCAGAGCTTTCTTCAACCAAAATGTGTTCTGGTTTTCTGAGTGCCCTTAACACTAATTTATGATTAATCCATAATCTTTTCAAATAACTGTCCCTTTATCACCATTTTTTCATTCTTGGAATTATAAAAAGAGATTGGTTTGATTATTTCAATTTGAAGTGGTCAACCAGTCTGTGTACTATTTTCATCTCCTGTTTCTTGGTTCTCCAAAAATGGACCAGCACAGCAGCTAGTGAGAAAACTACCTTCAAGAGCTACAGCTTATTTAAGTCAAGCCTAAGTCATATCCCAAGGATCTCAAATAAGGCTTCAACTAAAAGGCAAGTGTGGAAACAAAGACCATGGTGAGTTAGAGAAGCTTCTTTTGTCATGATCATTTTCATGACCACCATGACTTCTCTTTCCTGATCCAAAGAGACCAATACAAGGCCTGGGCCGGGTCCTTTTTCTTGCTAAAAAAGATGTCCCAATTTATCTTGCATCTATGCATGTGATAAAGCCAGCTTAAAAGAGTTTTAACCAAAGTCACTTTCCAGAGCTTTGTTCTCTGGCAGCCCTGAGGAAAAGAGCACCTCTCCCTGCTCTGCTTCCCTGGGGCTGCTCTCTGCAGTGGTGAGGAGGCTTTAGAAAGTCTCATCTCCCTCTGGAAGACGAGATGATGTAGGTACTGCCCCTCATCCCAGGAGGTTCCTCTCAGGCCCCTCGTTGCCTGGCAGCAGCTTCTGATCACTCCCGAGCAACACATCAGCATCCTTCCCAGGAGCAGTTGCCATCCTCAAATCCTCCAGGCTGTCCTGATTTTCCTATACCGCTTATTAATGTTTATAATTGCAAAATAATTGGTCCTGCTGAGTTTGTAATGAAGGGACAATTTTAAATGCTATAATCAAAGAACTTTCAATTGTTTTAAGACGTTTGTGTCCTAGTGGTTTAATTACAGGCCCAGGTAAGCACAAATAAGCTTCGGGTTTACTCCTGTCTTTCAGATAGGCCACAGCAAAGTCTTGGTGCCCACTTGATATCTCTGAATATCTGATACTAACTGAGTTGAACCCTGGTGGCCAGGATTCCTATGTGGCATCCCAGGCAGTGAGAATCAGCCCCAGACACGCACAGCTCCCAGGATGAGACACCACTAGATATACTTAGCTAATATGAAAAATATCAGTGAAGAATTCCTTAGGAGGAGGCATCCTGTGAAATAAAAGGTTGAACTGAAGGTTGTGCAGTTTGACAAATGCTCCAGGTCAGCACAAGCCACTGAAAGGTGGTGTCTTCCTCTCCCCTTGCTCCCAGCCATCATTCTCAGCCATGCTGCCTCCTCCCCTCTCTGGCAAAATTGCTTCTATATCCACATGGCAAAGTAGATATGGTTAAAGGCAACCTTTTTTCTTTCCTTTTTTTGCCTTTAGGAACTGTACAAATATATACAATAGTATGGTGAAACAGGGAGCCCAGGAACAGAGACAAGTTGCTGGTGGTGAGAAGAACCATTTAAGAGTGATGGGAGTGTCAGAACTTGTCTGCTTAAATGTTAGTCAAATTAAATCCTAAGGAGAAAGGTGAGAATGACTGAGTTTAAAGGGGGTTATTAAGCTTGAGTCCTGTAAGGAAAGGCTCTGCACCTCTGGAGAGGGCAATGTATTTCAACAGCATTAGAAAATGTGTTCTATCAAACAGGCTTCAGACAGTCCCTGGTGACAAACCTCCTCATCTGGGGCACGGGGAGACGTCGGACTGCAAAGGAGGTCTGAGCAATAAGCAAAACACATTGGGACTTCAGTTTCAGTTCTGCTTTGGCTCGTTTGCAGCCCAGGCCTTTTGTAGTTGCAGTCTTTGAACTCCTCCCAAGCACACTCAGGGACTGGTTGGAAGGCAGGATGCACTGCAACTGCCAGAGAGATTAATTGGAAGAGAAGTGTAGATCAACACCATCAGCTGCACACACACACACACACACACGTATCAACTTAACTACTCCAACTTAGAAAAGATTGAGATAAAGTGATACAATCTTCTTTCTGGACAATGTTAGAATGTAGATGCTTCTGGCTTGTCAGGTGCAAAACCAGACAAGCTACAGCACCACCAGGAAAGGGAAAATACATTTGTGGGCATATACCAGTTATAAAAGTGGTATAACCAAACAGATATGAAAATAGGTAGGGGCTGCCCATATTTTTGCAAAAATTACCTCTACATACATCATACTAAGTTTAATTGTAGTTGATAGCAATTTGTTTGTAGCAAAGTGGTTGTTTTATTTTACTGTGAGGTGTTTTTTTCTTCATGTCTATGGGATGTGTCTGCTTTGATGCCTTATTGAAGCCACTAAAAAGTTGTGAATTATTTTGGGATCACCAGGAGCTCACATTAAATAATAAACCTCAATGCAAAAAGAATTTAACAAATGCAAATCTGTAGTAATTGAATTTTGACTGTTATGTAATTCCTGAGGTTTCATGGACATCCATATTATATTTACTCAGTTTAGAGGTAAGAGGTACAAACAGAAATTTATTATTTCAAAGAGGAAAAAACAACAAATTGCCTGAACTAGGCTGAAGCATCCATGAAAGTATCTAAATGCAATTTATCTTAATTATAAAGACTCAGCATTGAGACATGGGTTCTCTGCTGCTTATCGTACTAGAAATTATTCCAGCACCATTTTCAGATATTGATAATAATGATACTAAATTGTATTTTATAATTATAACCATTGTATTGTATTTGTACAAATTTTATTTAACAGGTTGAAATTATAATCTGATCTTGTTGGCAGATCTTCATCTTTGGTCTATCTTTGAAGGGGGCAAATGGAATAAAAGCTAAAAGGTGGGAGATTCACCTGTCCAAAGGTAAATGTGTTGCCTTTTCAGAGAGAGGCCCTTTGGCTGCCTTTAGGCAGCACAGAGGTGGTGGGTGCTATGGGAATGATTGCCCTTGGTCTAGGGCAGCCCAAACAAACCTATTTTGCCAGTTTTTACATTCCTAAATGTACACAGGGACACCACCTGATGTTTTATTTACTCAGTAAATTTGAGCAGACATCAGACATTAGTCTTTCTAAGAGAAGAGGAAAAACCACAGTTTTGTCAAATGTGACTGAAAATGGGAAATTATGGGGAAAACAGCTGCTCTGCTTGACCTCTGTAAGTGCTGCACAGGATCCATGAACACATTTAGGGGTAAAGGGAAAAGCAGCATTTGCTAAATTGATTTATTTGTGTTAGCTATGCCATATAAATGTCCCAGCAATTATTCCCAGATTATTTCTCTTAATAGGGCGATGAGAATTGCACCTCCTCTGTGGTCCTGAACCAAACCCATCACCTTCATCCAGGAGCCTCTGAGGGGATGTGGGGATGTTTCATACCACTCTACAGCTGCTGAAGGGGAAGTTTAAATAAACTGTCTGCTTCCTCAGCACTAAATCCTCATGCCCCTGAGATGCTTGCAGACAAAGTGAAGTGGATTTTTCTTGAAGTTAATGTCACTTTAAGGATTCATGTAAATCCTTCATGCATTTTGCTTTCATTTTCAGTATGACTGAATATTGTGGTATAATCATATCAACTCTTCCACTTTAATTTCAGTCTTGCACCAAGGGAGGGCTTCTATCACTATGTCTCTAGCCATTAAAAGCAAGGCTTTACCCTCTGAGCTGCACAAAAACCAGCTAAAACACTTTACAGACTCTGTTTTCCTTTTCACAGTATTTATTGTCCTCAGACAATAAGCAAATACATCACTCTTCTAGAGAGGAGTTTAATTTCCTTCTTATGTACATTACCCCAGGAATGATTAAACTTTGGGCTTAGTTTGTAACGTGCAATTTCTGCTTCACCCAGCAGCTCCTGGCAGGTTGTTTTTGGGATTATATGGCACAGAGTCAGTGCTGGCAGCACTGTCCATCCGTGAGGATGCTCCTGACACATTCCAAGGGGTGTGAGGAAGAAATGCCCTCCTTTGCCTTTCTCAGAAGTCTGTGGCAGGAAAGGGGAACTCAGAGTCCCCCCTCTTTGGAAGAGCAAACAAGACATCATCAGCTGCTCCCTGAGGTCTCCCTGGGAAACGCACAGCTCATAGGAGCACTGGATCTTGTGGTTCCTCTCCATGAATGTTGCCTAAAAATAGAGCTGAAATGTGACTGTTCAAGATACAGCCTTGTGGTAAACAAGGAAATTGAGCTCATAGCCATGAAAGTTTTGCTTATTTTTCTATCGTGGTCAGTAAACTGTTAAAATCTATTGATTCCAGCTTTTTATTTTAGGGTCGATTGCCAATAAGATTAGGAAAACCGTCTCTTGTTCCACTAGTCCAGCTTGGTGCAGATCTCAGGGGCTTCTTGCCTGTTTCCAAGCTTTTTTTTCCAGTAAGCACTTCAATTCAATTAGCTTACAATGCAAATGAATGCTATTTGTAGATATATGCCAAGTAGTATAGACATTTACATTACAATTGCCTGAAACTGTCCATTATAACTTCATTTTCAGTTGCCTGTTACTTGGGTAGACATTTTCCAGAATTTACATCAGATTGAAAGTAGAAGTCCATTTCATGACAATCCATTTGCATGTGCATGCTGGACTTGTTCAGAGCCACAGGGAACATCACCCACTGGCCTTGCCACACTGAACTGAGCCTCTCAGGGAAAACATAGACAAAATTGATGATGCTTTTCCAGGCTTGCTTTGTCAAGGACAGCCATGATTCTGAAATTACCAAACTCTCAAGCACCCTGAAGGATCCTTTAGCTCAGATGGCATAACCTGGTATGTCTCCATGCATGCCCATAGCTTTGCTTCCATATCTCAGGCTTTCCCAAGATATTTTGGAGAAAGGCTGCACAGGAGGAACTGCTGCTCAAGGCAGATTCTGGAGGGTCTGACAGTAAGGAATCTAGAAAGTCCAATGATCAACCTCCCTCCTTTCCCAGCTTTCTGTGGAGGTGCACAGTACTGTCTTTCTCAGGATGCAGGAGTGGGAGGAGGGGTGAAACAGGGATGTGTGAGACAGCTGAACCCAGCTACCAAAAAAGCTGCTGCCCTCCCTTGTTCGGAGAGGTACACAAGCTGAACTTGCAAGCCTGGCCTTGCATCATTAATGATGACTCCATATCCACTGTAAGCTGCCTTCCCACTTATCCATTATACACTGTGGAAGTAGAATAGGCTCAAAAGCAGCTCAAGCTTCTTCAGCACTCTTTACATCTGCTGTACACTCCTCCTTAGGCTCTACTTCTTGGGGGCTGGGTTGTTTTATTTTATTCTAAGTGGTCTTTAACCCCACAACTCACCTGGGCTCTGCCAAGTTCATGCAGCTGGATGGTCAGGAGGCCATGCAGTGATTCTCAGGGGTGCATGGAACAAAGGCTCCAGAAACCTCATTTTTTGTCACACTACTACAGTGGTTCACCATTATTGCGCCAGAAATGGCACCTCTGACTACTGACAGGCCAAACTGTCAGCTCTGGTAGTGGAGTAAATATACTGGGCAGCAATGCTGCAAGGTAGAAGCCATAAACTGGGCTGCTTTCCTCCTCTAACACCAAAGCATAAAAGACAGCCCAGAAAAGACAGAAAGAGGACAAAAATGAGAGCATGGAGACTTCATCAATGAGGATTCAGTAATGTCTATGTTAAAGGCTTGTAAAAGGTCTTGTAACCCTTTAGAGACCAACTTACACAAGTCTTTTAGGCATTTGCAACCCATGTCTTGCTGTCCTGCCTCCTCTCAGCATGCCTTACATTTTTCCCATCTTTGGTTCCCTTACCACCACTCCCCTTACGGGGATATCTGTCACTAGCCTAGTTCCATTTCTAAAGAAGGAGTTAATTTCCTATATCCTTCCATCATGCTCTTGGCTTCATCTGGTTTCTCCCACATTCTTGCTGTATCTCCTTCCAGTTTGGGAAGATGATGCCTGCACATTTGTCATGCAGCAGGAATGTCATCCAGTCCATGAATGTAGCCAGGAGGGCAAACTTTGTGGGTTTTTTCCCCCTGCAACTGACTGACCCTTCCTGTCACCAATTTATCATGCTTTCATCTAGCTCTAAAAAATCCTGTTTGAGTGTTACAATAGGGCACCACACCAGTCTGAGATGCTTTTTCTTTTCCCTTCAGAAAATTCGTGGATATTTTTCTTTAGTGTCTCACCTGGAAAAGGATCAAGGAACATAACCTTGAAATAAAACTCATCTAGCTACCGCTCTAAACCTATGATATGGACAACCAGCTTTGCTTTACATTTTATAAAAACCGTGGTGCTGAGTGCTGGAATGTTTACAGATGTATTTTTATTAAATTTACACCTACAGTTTTTGTGCAGTCAATCTCACAAATGACAAACAGAGGCCTACTAAAAAGTCAGCTGAGAACTGCACAGAGGAACCAGGCTGGGATGGAAAGGATTTTTTTGTTGTTGTTGTTGTTGTTAAGGATGGTATGAACGAGGGGAAGTAATGAATGCATCATCTTTCATTGCCTTGGCAGGATAAGAGCTCTGAAGGAGCCCAAGTATGCCCAGTCCAGCAGAAGGGAAAAAAAGAGGGCTGCAGATAACATTCTCTTCAGCATGCAAAAGAGGAACAGAGACTATAAGAAGATGCCACAGGGCAGGCAGAAGTAAACACAGAGACAGCTGGAGAGTTCCTGGAACAGGGGAGGAGTGGGAAGGCGTGAGGCTGGGAATTGACTGAATGCTCTGTGCAGTCACTCTGGTCACAGTTTCTCCTGTATTCTCCCTGGGGTGGACAACAGGAAACTGGGTTATGATGCTTCAACTTCTGGCTGCATGTGCACATGCCCAGGGAGAGGCTGTAGCTAGACCAGGCAGAGAAACATATGGGATGATACCATGTAGATAAACGGAAATTTTGCCCAGTTCAAACTGTCGGGACAGAAGATAAGGTAGGAGCATGCAATGGGGTTAGAAGTACTCCTGACTCTATACAATACATATGTTTTAAATGTCTCAGTCCTAAAAACACAGCATTCTGCAAGGAAACTGTCCCTTGTCCTCTGAAACAGGGACACCTTTCCAGCACTGTCCCTCTCTTGGCACAGGGGGACAGAAGGACATCAGAAACTAAAGGTCCAGGGCAGCTGGAGGGAAGGAAGGGAAACCAAAGAGCGAAAAGGAATCTCCCAATGAACCACACAGACTAGAGGCAGAAGGGTGCAAGGGAAGGGGCAAGAGGGAGAATGGGAGAGCAAGTTACGATGAATGGTATGGGAGAGGTAATTGTGTCATTGAAGGTCAGAGAAGAAAAGGGCAAGTGCAAGGAGAAGCCAGCAGGACTGGAGGAAGGGGAGAATGTGCAGGAAGAATTGGGCAATGAGATTTCCTTGGAGAGACAGTAGTGTTGGGGCAGTGGCTTTCACAGCACTCTGGGAGGATTTCCAGCTCTGTGGATTCACAGCTCCCTGACTTGCACTCACATCCAGCGGCTGATGCTGCCTTGGGAGTACAGACCTGTGTCCCAAGTAGTGACTATTTCTTCTGGGCAACAAAGAAGCCCAGAAGTTGTTGCTGCTCATGCTGAGGGGTTTGGCACTGGCAGGAGCTGCTGTCACGTGCATTTACAAAGGTCCCCACTGACAGAAGTACCCAAGCACATCAGGAACTCGACCGAGCCGAGGCAGCCAGGTGCACACCTGCCTACAGCGTGTGATGTTCACTGCTAACAATTTTGTAGCACATTTGAGATAGCCCCTGCCCATCTTCCTGTACACTGTGTACTGAGGGGAAGCTCCCAGCACACCCATTTAATTCACATCCATAACGGGAGATTATAATTTTCAAATATTTGTCAAGAATTATCAAGAGCCATGCCAGAAATTATTTGTACATCAGAGGCACTTACAAAGTGCAGGAGAATGCCTGGAAAAGCTGAGGTTTAGATTGCAAATACTGTGGTACCCTGACAGCTTTTCACTGCGAGCTGCAGCACGTGCGTTTGCACTTCTATTATAAAACCTATTCAGATGCTGAAGGGGCTAAAGCCATTCTTAGGTTCTCTAAAAGATCTTTTTCATTCTCAGCTCTCCCTGTGGGAGGCTGGAGGCCAGCTATTCTTTCCACTCAAAGAGTAGGTACCTACAATTCTTGACAAGCAAAGTTCTTTGTAGGCAGACAAAAGTAGGCTAAAAGCAAAGATGCTTGTTAGGAGTTATTTCACCACATACAGAAACTGAGAATTGTTGGTTCTTATCCTAACTTGTCACCCCATTTCTAACATATGCTAAAGACGGCTATTCTTGAAGAAAAGACCTTTATCATAAGCAAAAAAAAATCATATTTATATTGCTTATAACAGAGAATATAAAATGCCACTAATAAAACTATTCAGCAAAGGCTAATAATGTGTTTAATGCTCACCTATGACAATTTAAAATATTTACTCATTTATGTGTCCGTGGATGAAAAGTAACCCCTCTAGAACAAGTGTATAACAATCTTTTCCTCCTTTTGTGTCAATGGTGTTCTCAGGTATGTCCTGGACGTGGCTGGTACATGTGATGGGCAGCATGATCCCAAACCTTTGTCCTCCAGATTGTACCCAGGAAGCCACATCCGACAGATCAAAGCAGTTGAGCTCCTCAAGAGCCAGTGACTTAACTCAGCCATCACTGCAGTGCTAAGATTCCTACAAAATCTCCTGAAACTTCCAGCCTCCCAATAGAAAAAAGATATTCGATAAAGTATCAGAAAACTACCATTCTAAATCTCTAATAAAAGCACTATTATACTTTTAAATACATCTGATTTTGTTTTTGTGGGCAGGGTTTGTTCCTCCGTTGCTATTTTTATCTCGAGAGACTTAGTTGCCTAAATCAATATTTACTGCAATGATTCAGTAAAACCACTAAATAAGACATGTTATAAAATCACACCATCTTAATATTTTATTTTAAAAGCCATCAGTTCTAAGAACTGGGATGTATGAAATGGAAGCCTGGAATTATCCACCCTAATTTTTGTGCACTAGATAAAGTTTACTTCCATAAATGTATGCCTGTAAAGCAAGACACTATTTTTATCATCCTGTTAAATCATGTTAGATTAACAAATTAGGAATCATTCACCACATGTCAGCTAATAATATGGGGTTTAGGTTATAATAAAAAGAGGATTAATAGCACCAACATTATCCACATGATATATTCCTTATGCCACCAGCTCTCCACTACCTAGAACAGCCTGAGCCTGACACCACAGACAGGAAAACCCAGTGGCAGAACTATTGAACACTCAAGAGTCACTCTGGCATCTCTGTAGCACACTGCAGTTTTTGCAAATGCTCATGAGTTGAGCTGGCTCCTCACAGATAAGATATGAAAACAGTGACACAGTCTACTCATGGCTGAATAATCTTCCCACGGGCTTTGGGGACTGAATGATCGTAGCAGTCAGACTCTCAGAAACTCAAATTTATAGGTCTTGTACAATGTTCTTGATACCATATCCTCCTTGTCTACACAGAAGAAAGAAATGAACCCTTTCTTCTTTCCTAGTACTTTTTCTTTATTTGGCTACTTTTCCCAACGTAACATTTTAAACTGGCCTTTAAGGATGAGAAACATCTTAATGTATAAAACAGCCTTCCTAGAGGCAACTAATGAATCCAGAGAGTGATTTTTGAAAAAATTGTAACTATTATTTGAGTTTGATTTCATGATCTTTTGTTGTACATTTGTTGAAGACCGTTTGAATTTTTGTTTAAACTGGAATGCACTCCTAACAGAGCATAAAATATTAAACATTTATATTTTCATAATACTAGTCCCCTTTCCAAGCCAGATCTCATCTGTTAAGACAACTTCTTAGATCTTTCAAATGTTCATCGACTTTCAAACCAAGATTCTTAGAGTCCTGCTCCAGCATGTAGAGGCATGCTGTGTTTTTTTTGTTTGTTTGTTTGTTCTTCAGCTCCTCCCTAGTACCCAACACTTTGAGCTTTTGCTTTTTAAGAGAGGCAATTTTGTCAACTGCAAGTCCATCACATTATGCTTTCTTAATGCTTTCATTAATAAAAAGGCAAAACCTGATGCATTTCCTTTTATGATCTTGGAATGAATTCTCCAGGATAAAGAAAAATGAAACAAACCTTCTTGCTGGTTGCATTAAAGATAATAACCCTTGGCATTTATTACTTATTATGAGCTTTTCTCCTGCATTATCTCATTTCTTATTGGGAAGGTGAACTTTTTTCATGTTACATATAATACTCATAAGTTTTACCACTGACAAAAATACAGCAGAAGTGAAGCTGGTGGTTTTAAGCAAACCCCTTTGTTTTACTTTCACTCTTAAGCAGAAAGAGCTCCTTAAAGTAATAAGTTTTATTTCAAAGTGACACTCAGTGTGAGGAGTTCCAGTTGATGATACACTTCTGACTGTTCCATACTGTTCTGCCTTGTAATCTATGCAAAAAATCATTAAGTTCTAACATTCCACAGAGGAGGATGTTTCACTTGGAAAGATGGACAGAGCTGTCCATCCTTGCCTTCAAACCATTCTCCAGTCCCACCAAGTGTGTGAGCAGCAGAAAACTCAGAGTCTAAAGTAAACCAGTCACATCCAGACTGTACCCAGTCAAACAATGTGAAACCCAGCAACCCTTCCCCTTCACCACTGCAGAGGAAATACCAACTACAGCAGAACAATCTTGGATCCTATCCCTGAGTGTCCAAGAATATGATATGCTTCCTCCAGTGCCTGACTGCAAGAAAGTCAAGGAAATAACCATTGTGACTCAGGAAGAATTCACACAAAATGCCCATAGGGGAAGAAACACCTACTTGGCAGTCCATGATTGTTTCTCAACAGGGTCATTTCATCCTAATCCTTCAGTCTGGACCCTCAGGGGAAACTTTCTGAGGATGAGCCTGGTAACTATGGACTCATTTATAACTCTGCACAATCCCAGAAATAAGAGGCTTGACAGAGATATATTTTTGACTTTTTATAAACTCTCTTATCCACCGCTAAGCTCTCCATGCTGTATGGGTTACACAGTACAAGTCTCTCTTTTTTTGCCCCAGGAGGGAGCAAGCCTGAAGTTTCTTGATGTCTCATGCATCCTCTTCTCTCCTGCAGTGAGGAGCCCCATTTTTCACAGGAACCTGCACTATTAAGCAGTATAACTAACCCAAATAATCAAATTGGTACATACCCAGCTAAGCTCTGAGCCATCATCCTCCATTCATTTTTATCTTACAGACTCATAGAATCATAGAATAATTTGTTGGAAGGGATCTTTAAAGATTACCCAGTCCAACCCCCAGATCTTTGAAATCTGTTGCTTTTCAGAACAATGGCTTTGTGTGTCTGAGATATTTTCTGAATTCTTCAACTACGACAGTTGGCATGTTAGAAAATTATTTCCTCTCCCTACAAGCCTCATAGCTGCAGCAAAATAATCCACACTATCTTTATCTGATGTTCCACAATTAATATATCTATGCCTTGTTGAGGTTCTAGAAAAGCCATACTACACTTTTTAGTTATTTCTTATTTTTTAGTTAAGCATGCACAGTATGTCCATCATTTAACAATACATGACATACACATGTATGACAGGAAGGGAGTGATGGCCGTGTGGGTTTTTTCATCTTTATTCCTATGTGAACAGCTGTGTAGTTGTACCACTGCATTAAACACTTCTATATATTTATTTAATACTTCTAAAAAAATTGAGACTGATAGCTCATATTTTGATTACCATAGGATAGATCTTTTAACTGTAATTTGCTTGTGTTGAATACATAACACATTTCTGCTGTACAAAAGAACTGAATTTACAGATTATTTTATCTTGCAGTGCTAGGGATCCCTATGAAGTCAAAGTTCTCTGCATACATGGAAGGAATAGCAAGTCAGAGCTAATTAGTGCAGTGAGAATCTGGGAGGAGAAGTTGCTTCCTGCCTTTGAAATTTTCCACATCTTGGGTGAGCTGATCAGGCAGTGAGTGCTTTGTGACAAGTTGCAAGGTTGATTGTACACTTTCATTTGCTATGTGTTTTAAACGATATTTCCACATTAATATGCAGTAGTTTCCTAAGTGAATGTGTGTTGTTTACTTCAACAAGAGAAATACTCTTTTTCTGTGTGTACAAGACAGTTGGATTTAAAATTTTGAATTCATAGAAGCTAAGTAATGCACTTAATGGTAAGTAATTTTTTTCCCTTTACTCCCCAGTAGGTTTTAGTGAGAGAAACTTCCTTAAGAGGTGTGTCAGAAGAGAGGAAAATATGCTGGTGTATTACAGCTATGTGAGAAACAGTTATGTAGGTAATTGTAATATTTATTAAGCTTCAGATTTCATATAAGCTACAACTTTTAGCTTGTATTTTTCTTCCATCAGATAAAGAAATCAGGGATTTAGCAAGAATAACAGAGCTTTCTAGCATGTTAAAATTCAGTGTGTCGTGTCCTAGTGTATGAAACTGGAGATATTCCAAACAATATTCATTGAAAACCATCAACTTTTTCTTACTTTACATTTTTGTATCCAGCCAATATGAGTGTAAATATTATTAATCAGAAAATTAGATGGTCTTTCATGAACACAAGAAAGGGAAATGAGGAAGGCAACAATGCTTTTCTTCTTGCTTCTCTGCTTCTGTTGCTGTCTCTGTATAACATGAAGACAACATGAAGTCTGTAAATGTGCTCCAAGTTAACTTCAGTAGTGTCACAATAGCAATCTTCAATTTCTCATCTCCTTTTTTGGTCTTTCACTGTGAGATTAAAAAGTGAGGAAACAATATTCCTTCCCAAAAATAAAGAAACAGAGTTTGAGAAAACTCTTTTCCAGAGGGTTTTGAATTAATCAGGCACTTATCCCAGATAGTAAGATATACTGACATGACTTAAAATACTTGTGACTAAATTTTGCCATTGAAGGCACCTGTATGACTTTGAAGGATGACCTTTGCACACTATTAAAGATATGCAAAAACTCATCAGCCACATGTAGAAACTGAAAAGAAACCCAGGTATGATCTTGATTAATTCTTCACATGTATGAGACTGAGCCAGTCTGGAATTTATTTGTTCTTGCAAGCACCATCAGCATCTAAATTCAGCACTCTTAGGGCAACTCCAAGATTCTACACCTGAAAAAATGTGTGCAGTGTGATAAGCCCCACATTCCCTTACTCCACTTGAAAATTTTGAAGCAATTATTTTAAGAATAAATTTATGTGCGACTCCCAAGAAAAATTTGGACAATAAAAAATTTTACATCTACACATGAAGCAATGGTTGTCTTGTAATTTCTGCTCCCTGATAAAATGATTTAAGCCTTTCAAGGAGGGAAACGAACAATAGTGAAGTCAAACAGTGAGGCTCCTCATGTCTGCAGAACACTCACTTAGAAGATCATCTGACCAAAGCTGGAATTACACAAATGTCCATGAACACTGAGCAAAGGGCATAAATGTGGTTGAATCAAACAGCTGCTTGCTATTAGAATGAGGGTTTTCAAGTACTATGTAGGTAATACTTGGACAGTGTAGCCTATTGTTTAGGGCAAGTTAAAGAAACCATTCCTGGAAAGAATTGTTTGAGGTTAGACTCCCATTATCACATCTCCTTTCTCACCCCATCCTTCTCTCTCATTGGCTGCTGGGACACCTCATCTCTGTCTGGTAAAATAGATAAGTGATTGTCATGAAGCCCACTCCAGGCAGCACTCATTAGATCTGCTCCCTGAGCACTTCAGATGCTCTGGGCAACACATTTCTCTTGCTGTGCCCGGGCAGTTTGTGACCCACTCGCTGTCTGTGTGCTGCCTGAGGGAAACTCTGGTGGGAGACCCTGGCTGGGTGCCAGGTGCCCACCAAAGCCACTCTGTCACTCACCTCCCCAACCAGGCAGGGGAGAGAAAATACACCAGAAGGTTCATGTGTGAGATGAGGACAGGGAGAGAGCACTCACCTGTTACTGTCATAGGCAAAACAGGCTCAACTTTGGGAAATTACTTTAGTTTATCACCAATCAAATCAGAGTAAGGTAATGAGAAATAAACTCAAAACTTAAAAAGAAGTTTCCCCCTACCTCTCTCTTCTTTCTGGGCTCAGCTTCACTCCTGATCTCTACCTCCTCCCCTAAGCAGAGCAGAGGGACAGGAAATGGGGACTGCAGTCAGTTCACTGCACATTGTCTCTACCAGTTCTTCCTCCTCAGGGGAAGGACTTCTCAACTCCTTCCTGCTCCAACATGGGTTCTTCCCACGGGCTGCAGTTCTTTGTGAACTGCTGCAGTATGGGATCCTCCCTCAGGGTGCAGTCCTTTGGGAACTGCCTGCTGCAACATGGAGTCACAAGTCCTGCCAGCAAACCTGCTCCAGCATGGACTCCTCTCTCCATGGGGTCACAGCTCCTGTTAGGACCCTGCTCCAGCACAGCTTCCCGTGGGACCACAGCCTCCTCTGGGTATCCACCTGCTCCAGCATGGAGTCCTCCATGGGCTGCAGGTAGATCTCAGGTCCAACACCTGGAGCAGCTGCTGCCCCTCCTTCTTCACTGACCTTGGTGTCTGCAGGGCTGTTGCTCTCCCATCTCCTCACTCCTCTCTTTGGCTGCTGTTGAACAACAGGGGGTTTTCGCTTCTCTTAACTAAGTTATCCCAGGGGTGCTCCCACCACCACTGATGGGCTCAGCCCTGGCCAGTAGCTGGTCTGTCCTGGAGCTGGCTGGCGTTGGCTCCATAGGACACAGGGGCAGCTTCCAGCAGCTTCTCACAGAAGCCTCCCCTGCAGCACCTTGGTACCAAACCTGGCCACGCAAACCCAACACAGGGTTCCTCCTGGCTAAGTGGGCCATTGCTCATCTTGCTTGCAGCTGCAAAACTCACTTCTGGGCTTGCTGAGAACCCAAATTTCATTTCACCTAACATTGCCAGGCTGAAAGTTATACAGCCATTCACTTTTTCTCTGCAGCTACAGGAGAAGAGAAAGTAGCTCTGGAGGGCAAAGGTGGAATGGCGCAAGCTGTGCTCAGGGAGTGCTGCCTTTCCCCATGGTCTGCCCAGAGATGCCAGGGAGCCACCTCTGACACGGTGCCCCATTTGTAGGTGGTTATAACACAGAGAGATGGGTCCAGCTGAAATGAGTATTATTTAACATGTTAGGAGCCTCACTTTCCTTTGAAATAGAGACAGACTTATGATGGATTTACCCACTAAATAGAGGCTAGAGCTGTGCAGTCTTTCAGCCATATGGTTTTGATACTCGTAACATTCCTCAAATTAAGGTTCAAGGAAAACTTCAAAGTCTACTATTACTTGGTGAAATTAATACTATTAGAGGCATTAATCTGTGGACTTCAGTTGGATTCTCCACCTGAGAAGAACAAGGAATTAGTCTTTTGTAATGATGTGTAGTCACAAATTAAAGTCCCTAAGAACTGCTGGCAATATACTCCATCTTATCCAGAGAAAAGAAGAAAAGAAGAAGAGAACAAAACATGGATGACTTCAGATTTTTTTCTGTTATTTCAGAAAATAAAGGAATAATTACCTTGTCTATGGGAAATTAAAATATGGTTTTTTGTCTGTTTTTGTTTAGTTTTCTATTTCTGGTAAAGATGTTAAGATTTTCTGTTATATGTTTTTAAAAGAAGAAGTATGTCTAACCACATCTTACTATATGTGCATGTAAAAGTACAAACACAAGGAAAAAGCAAATAATTAAAGGGATGTTACTATAGAAATTTGATTCTCATTTTAACCTAGGAAATAACCAGCAATAAGTTTAAAAGCAGAAGAACTCCAGAATTATAGTAGTTTAGATTTCAAAAAGAAAATTAACTTGTAGATATCAGATTTGTCCATTTGGTCTCAATTTGTAACTGAGAGCAGTGCAAACTACAGAAGCAGTGACAAGTCAATTGAAGTTCTAAAGAGTGTTTTTCTTGATATTCAAAAAAGTCAAGCCGCAGAAATATAGCTCTGTTTACAGCATAAGCTTTAGCTTTTGTCTGTTGATGTTATTTCCACATATTTAGATTCTGAATTATATTCACCTTTCCAAAATGATGGGATAGAAAAAAAAATGTAAAAGAAGTAGTGTGCTGAAAAAAAGCAGGTTGCCTCTGGATGATAAAGGATCTACTTAAGTGTTGTTTCAGTAGACCAACTGATATGCCTAGTAAAAACAGACAAGCTTTGATGCATACAAGGCTGTTTTCAGATCTAATAAAAGATATTGCCCCTCTTTACAAGTTCTGGCTTGCTTACTGCCTTACACCATTCCTGCTACAAAGACAGAGCTATTGCTCAAACATTATTACTACTGTGAACCTCCCAGCTAAAATAACACTTCTGCTGCAAAAGTCCTAGTATGAGTTACTTCACATTTATCCAACATATTTTAATGTAATCTCTCAGAAAGGCTACAGGGCTACATAAAATACAGCATGGCATGCAGTTAATCTGCACTATGTTCTGAAGTGACCTGTCACAGAGAGATAACGGAATAGCAATAGCAGTTATCAAAATTCAGTCTTTACAAATCATCCATGTAAACTGACATTTGCTTACTGTACCATTTCATCAAAAGAGAAATAATGATTTTTTTGGAAAATGGGAATTGTTTTTGCAGGTAGCTGGCAATAAAATGTAGATAGTTGAGAAAAACTTCTGGACAAAGTAAAAAAGGAAAGAGCAGAGTGAAAACATATAACTAAAGGTTCTAAAATCCTAGTAGTCTACATGCTACTCTATGAAATCCCTCTTTAGACTGACACACAAAAGTCACACAAAAGAAAAAAACCCTGGCTTTACAAAATTTTAAACTTCCTTCCTGTAAATATTTTTAGATTTAAGCCTTTCTCAGAAGCTATTTCATAAAGCTCAGATAAAACCATTGATACAAGGTCTGAAATGGATCTGTGTTTTTGTTCATGTTAGCATGCTCGTTTCAAAATCTGTGGTTTACTCTTAAATAATATTTTCCTATTGTTTCTGATCACACCTCTTTTTTTCTTTTTCCATTCCAAAAGTGTAGTGGCAACACTTCTATCAAACTACCTTGTTTTGAAGTTCTGAAACTTCTCATGGTTTCTTAAAGACACTGGTTTCACATGACCCGTTGTCTGGCTGTGCCTCTGCCTATCAGTTCCCCTTGATCCTCTCAGCCAATTTCAGTAAATCCTGAATGAGGAAAAAGGGCTTTCAAAGAGATACTAATTCCTAAAAACTTTTAGGAAGACTGCTAAGAGGAGGAGGAAAAAATGCCAAAGAAATGCCCACTGTTGAAAAGGGAAGTATAACTCAGTTATTATTCCTCCTGCTTGCTATTAGCTAATTATGCTCCTCACTAGCCCAGCACTCCAGCACATGAGGGATGTAATTCAGTGTTGGAGGGAGATCAGGGTTGGAAGGGTGTAGGACTGAAGCCCCTAGGAAAACAAGCTGCTTCCGTTCTGCTGCGCCCGTGGCAACGCTAGTGTTTACAAACCCTACCAAGGAGAAAACGGCCATGGTATGAGGTGTGATGAATGGGCTTTGTAAACAAGTCTCCCTCAAATCCCTACCAGTGCAATGACAAACACTCTGTGTGCAGAGAGGCATTCAGAAGAACTGAGGAAATAGCAGTAGTTCACAAATCTACAGAATGTCGTCTTGTTTTTTTGGACAATGTCCTCATCTAGCACATTTAGGAACAACATTGACAAGTTTTAAGAACAGTTTCCCTTCTTCCCTCACTCTACTCTTAAGGCTGGAAGGAAGTCAAACTTCTTCAAGGTTCATGTGGATGAAGAGGACCATATGGTTATCAAATCAATTTTTTTAACTCTGTCCAAGTCCTATGAGACGGATGCTTTTCACATGGACACCACATGGTTTATCTGAGGACAGTTCAGCTAGGAATGAACTAGACAGCAAAAATATTTTGAATTGCTCCCTCTCCAAAAGATACACGAGATACTCTTTTAGGCCTGTAAACAGACTTTTTGACAAATGGTCTCTGCAACATCTTCTGAGCATTTGGTAGGCACACTGAGAATTTCTGTTTATGCTGTTCATTTAACCCATATGTGCACAACTAAATGAATAACATGAAAATGCCACACCATGTTTCTCTTATCGCAAGAATTGTTCCTTTCCTCAATGTGAGAGACCACAGGTCCTTACAAAATCTTTTTCTTACAAAATTTCTATGATTTCCACCTAAGCAACCATTCTTTTGTACCTATAAGTATGGAGCAAAAATTGGATTTAACTGCTTCTATGAGTCTTTCAAGAGTGACATTATGCCCATTCCAAGATCATTGTTAATACCCCTTACAATCAGAAAACAGAAGTTGAAAGATGGAAAGTTACCACTATGAAGAGAAGTCTTACACTGATGTGAGGAATGGTAATTAAAGCAGTCACCTCAGGAGAAACTAAAATGAAATGTCTATACTTGACCTTTATTTGAAACAGAAAAGAGATAGAGCATCACTCCAGGAGAGTTTTTGCAAAATTTTTGATACATCATTATCATGGGAATTTTTTTCCCTAATTTTGAATGTTAATTGATATGTAGAGTAAGTACTGCCGCACAACCTGTTGTTCTCTGAGCGTTGGTGGACAGTGTGTGATGCAGCATCCAAAGGGTTGAACCAGGAGAAAAAAATGATCTTTTGTGGGTCTCTCAAAAAATTCTGCTTTCTCTCATCTGTTATTCCTCCTGCTACTCCAGTGCAAAGCTCCACAGCTTTACTCTGCATCAGCAGCGCTGTAAGTTTTGTTTTTGTCTACTCATGGAGCAGTGCAGCATCAACCAGAGTTTAAGAATTGGACTTAAACACACCCATTAACAGAGAGATTTTCTAAATTCTGAGTAATGCCCTCACCAGAATGTTTTATTTTGCATTTTCAGCTAGTTCACAACTGGTGTCACTTTTTGTTTGATGGGCTAGCTGCAGTGCTGGAGCAGGGAAGCCTTCAGGGAAATGCTTCCCTTCCCCACATTTTCACACTGAATTAAAGATGTCAGAAAAACATTTCTAATCATACCAACAATTTCTAATCATACAAACAGTTGTGTACAGTGGGGAATTAACCAGAATTCTGTCACAGTTCTCTGTGTGGATGCTTACTTCAGAGCACTTAGTGATTTCTGTGAATGCCTACTGACTTCTGTCTTCATCTCATGAGTATTCTTTAATCAGCAATTTATATCACTTGCATACTTTTGTTTCCACAGCTGCTGCACATAGACAAACTGGTAACATTTATTTGCAGTATTTGGGTGTGTGAACCTTTTCAGGCAGAAGAGTGTAGCACCAGGTGAGCCACAGCAATGGCCCCAGAGAACAGCAGAAGCCTGGTCAAAGAGGGGCAGGCATAGATTCCTGTTTGGAGGAACAGGAAGAATTCCCCAGCCAAAAGTCTGTGTGCAGTTTGCTGGTTCAGGAACCCCACAGTGTCACTGCAGACTCAATACCTTCTTTTATTTGGTGCCATAAATAGCTGTGTTGTTCAGCCTATCGTGACCTTCGATTAGCACGGCTTCAAGCAACTGCTGGTTGGTCAAGACACTCCACAATAAACCTTTAAATCAGGCAGGAGGTCAGATATAAACACCAATAGTTTTGGGTTTTTTCCCCATGCAAGTGCAAAATTCCTCTAGTGTTGCTGTGCTTCTGCAAACTGAACAAAAAGTAGAGTCTAAAACCTGAAAAGTACCACCAAAGGTCCCCGGGAGTTCAAGAGGAATTGGTTCCTCATCTATTCCAAGCCTAAGTTTTCAATTAAAATAATCAAAGTTTCCAATCTTTCTCTTGGCTGGAGGAATGCTTCTTCACAAGAGAGAATACTTACTACAAGCTGTACCACCATGTTTCCACAACTATTGTTCATATCTTTTTTGTTGCTGTTGTTGTTGACTTTTATGTGAACTGACAGTCAATTTCTTGGTGGACAATTGCCCACATTATAAAAATCCACTGATGTGTCACTCTTTGGCTCTGCCAAAAAAAGCCATGGTAGTTAGAAGGAACACAGTATTTGGCCTGTCATTAAAACAAGGGTCTACTTAACAATAGAAATTACCATCAACAAACACAGCAGTTTATTTTTAAGGATAACTGTCAAAATACAGGCAACTATAATTGTTAGAAGGGTTATTGTGCCTCTGTAAGTTATCATAAACAGGGAAGGGCTTGAGGGAGAATACTATGGTGGACACGGGAAGGTAAAGACATTATAGGTGCAGTTATTTTAAAGGCTTTCCCTGGAAAACAAAGTGGATAAATGGGAAATAGGAGGAAAAGCTGAAAGTAGTTGATAAGGGACAAAAAAGGAGGCCACAATAACATGCCCAGAAGCACAAAAATCACAGAGATAAAAGGGTTGTTTTGATATGATTACATGTATTTCTAACCCAAACACAAAAGGCTTACACTTGCAGATTTTCGCCATGGTTATGGCGTGTTTTTATTGTTGAAGAAAATGCACATAAAGCTATTCCTTCAGTAAACAAACTGTTGCATGTGTACAGTGATGAAGCAGCTGCATCCCTCATCTTGTTTACTGAGTGGCTCACACAGCAACATATTTCAGATTTCCTTCCCAAATAATACCATCTAATGATCAGCAAAATAACTAGTAACTCTGCTAAATAAGGAAATATCAGAAGTTATCAGCAGTTGGTTTTGAGCTCCAGCTTTCTACTGAAAACCACCCACCCAGTTCCAATGTTGTTCCAACTCCTGCAATGAGCAATTGGTCTTTTAGTCTTTTGTCACTGAATGGTCCAAAAGATAACACATTTTGCACAAGAGTTACGGTGGTTGGCCTGAGCCTCTCAAGCAAATTCCAACCTGCGGAGCTTAAATTCCACCTGTGTTTTCAGCTCAATACCGTATCTTTCACTTCCTGCTCCGAAATTCTTGAATGATGTTAAAATGAGACTTCAACCTTGGAATACAGACTAACAAAACTTTAAGCACCACTTCAGGTACTCTTGAAGTTCGAGTTCCCCGTATGTGCCAAACTTCTGTCCTGCCACAAGGCATCCTTTCCCGTTTTTTCGGGTTTTAAATCCAGGCTTAAAGTCCTCCCGGTGGCTACATGAACACGTAGATAGACTGGGATTCTACTGATTTCATACTGTGGCCATGTAAATGCAGACGTACCAAAGAAAGGAAAAATAACCAAAGAATCACATAATATTCAGAGTTGGAAGGGACCCATCGGTACGGTCGGGTCGAGCTCCTGGCCCTGCGCAGGCCACCCCAAGTGTCACACCATGTGCCCTGAGCGCGCTGTCCAAACGCAGCCTGAGCTCTGCCACACTCGGTGCTGTGACCGCTGCCCTAGGGGGCCTGCAAGAGGAATAAAAGGTGGGTTTAGCTTTTAGAAAGCGCCGCTGTGCCCGAACCGGCTGCCAGTTCTGCGGACGGGGAGGGACGGAGCCCCTGCCATCCCGACTCGGACCCGTCGCGGCCCCAGCGCGGCAGGAGGCGGCCGCGCTGACGTCATCATCGTCACCGCCCTGACGTCATCATCCGGGCCCCGGCGCGCGCCCGGCGGCGCGGGCCACAATGGAGAGCGCGCGCGCGCCCAACCGACGCGAAACAGGCCCTGCGCGCGCCCGCGCGCCACTGGCCGTGTGTGTGTTTGTGCGTGTGTCCCCCACAGTCCTCATCCTTCCCCTCGCCGCCGCCCCTGCCCCGCACACGGACACTCGGGGGGCCTGGCCGTGAGCGGCAGCCCCGGGTGAGCACAGGGGCAGCGCGTCACCGCCGCGCTCGGGCGGCCGAACCGCCGCCGCCGCCG
>WEKY01048653.1:0-33515 GCA_013390045.1 Picathartes gymnocephalus | reverse complement strand
GGTGCCCGGACGGGGCGGAGCGGAGCGCGCAGGCCCCGGCCCAGCCCCAGCCCGAGCCCAGGCAGGGCCGCCGCCACCGCCGCCGGGCAGCAGCTGGTGACGCAGGAAAAACGCCCCAGAGAGAGAGAAGCGCTCAGGGCCGGCACCCGGAGCGCGGGCAGCGGCGCCGGATTTGCCCTCCCGCTTCCCGCCGCAGCGCAACCGAGTAGGAACCGGGGAAAGCGGAGCCGCCCCCTCAGAGCCGCGGCCTGGCATGAGACCGTGCCCCGCCGGCCGCCGGGCATGAGGCAGCGCCCAGGAGGGCTCTGGGCCGCCGCAGCAGCCGCCGCGGGACGAGGGGAAGCGGTGCGGGGGTGAGTGCGGAGCGGTGTCCGGGCGGGGCCGGGGAGCTGTTTGTTCTCCCCGGGGATGGGGCTCCGCGGGCCGGGGCGCGGCTGGGGGGGAGGACAGTGCTCCGCGGGATCCGCGGGGCGTGAGGCGGCGGCAGCGCCTCCTTCGCAGCCCCGGCGTGTCGGCCCCGCACCGCCGTGTTTTGGAGGGCGAGGGAAAATGGCTGACGGCTCCTCATCCCCGGCTGCCGGCGGGGGGGAGCGCCCGGCGCCCTCGAGGGGCTCTCACCTCCCCGCCGGGACCCGTCTGGCCGGGCCCCCCTGGTGAGGAGGGCCCGGTGCGTCCCTGCAGCGCTGCACCGGCATCGCCTCCCCTGGTTCTGGCTTCCCTTCGCCCCGAACGCCATTACTGAGGTGGAGTGATTGGGGCCGCGTAGGCCCGGGCGACGCCTGGAAATCAGGCCCTGCCGAGGCGCTTTCCCGACGGTCTCAATGAAATCCAGCAGCAGCAGCTCGTTCACGCCCGCTGTAAACAGTGTTAACACGTAGGCCACTCCTCTGGCCTCGGCTTCCAGCGGCCCGGCTTCCATGTACGAAAAACGTTCTTGGCTTTTTCATCTAATTCCTGTAGTTCACCACGCCGCTTCTCCTCTGAGTTGTGTCTTAGGGCTTGGCTGTAGCTATTTATTTTAGGCAGTACAGCCCTCTTCCCTTGCCCGACGCGTGCGGCAGGGGTACTTGCGTGTAGTTTGGCCACAGATACTCTCTGTTGTTGTCCTCGAGAAAACGGGATTTCACCAGCTGGATGGGTTGTTGGGGTTTTTGTGTGTTAGTTACCACTGTGTTAACATGTGCCTTCCCACTTTGTGCAGCTTTGTTTGTATACAGCGGGAATAGCTTTTCAAAATTATTTATTTGGTTCTTAAGTGGTTTTTTTTCTTGAAGCACCCAGAAATGTTGGGGTAGTTTTTAAGATGCCATATTTAATTTTCAGGTTGCTCCTTCTGAAGCCAGTTAGGTATTTTAAAGATTTGCAGTAGCTCGCAACTGTACAGGAAAAAAAACCTTTCAGGAAGGAATTGTTCTAATTAAATGTTCAAAGGACTCCCAGGCTCACTGCAGACATATTGTGTCTGTCTCAGCTGTTTTCATGTTATCTGTACAACTCGGTTTATATTCACAGTTCTGCAGCTGTGTTCCTATCACTGGACATTTGTATCAGCCCAAAGACCCTCTGAAGTCGCAGACTCAAAGCCAGCACAAGGCCTGCTTTTGCTGACCTACTTGCAGAACTGGGGCCTGTATTTTTATAAAAAGTTATTGAATTGAGATACTATTATGTATTCTTCAGTATACTTGTGGCAACACTTGCTATGACAGACCGACCACGTAACCTGTGTTTTTCAGCAGCTTCTCAGATGCTTGACAATTGGGTGGTAAAATTGTTACGTTTAGGAAGAGGTTATTGATGGGTGTTTGAGGGATTGACCTTTATTGATTGTGGAATAGAAACAGTGTCCCTAGTAAGAAAGATTTAGGGGTTACTGAAAGCTGTAGGCAGCTAACTTTATGATTCATATCATACTTGGGAATTAATTTTTTTTTCATGTTTTACTTGAGAAATTGTCAGGCCTCCCTACAAAAATGTTGCTGATCAAGTTGCATATTTATTTCAGCAAAACCCAAGTCCTACAAGAGGGAGTTTGTTTGTTTGAGCTTTTTTTTTTTGTTTTCTAAAATAATGCTTTTGATTCTTGAAGTAATGTTTATTCTTTAAACCAACAAACTACAGTAGCTAATATCAAGAATTTCAGGGAGGCATTTGAAATACCTCTATTGATTATTCTATTGCAATACCCTGGACAACAGTGATGCTTAATGATAGCTGTGTACAAAACCCAAGCTGTAGTAGAAGAAACTCAAATTATCAGCATGTTTATGGGAAGGGAATTAACCAGAAATAAATGCAAGATTTTATCATACAAACTGTTCCCTCTCTAGTGGATCTTGTACTTTCCTTTTGTGTAGTTTGTCTTCAGGGTGTTTCTTTTGGGAAGCTTCTGTCTTAATCTTGCCTGGCTGCTACTTCATGTCTTGCAGAATTTGCCTTTGTGGCAATTCCTCTGCCCATGGAATTGACAGGAAGACTACATCTGGAGGTGGTAATCAATAAAGATAGTGGTAGCAAAACTGTTTTCTGTCTCTGTGAAACACTGTCACCCTTACATAAACCTTTTATTCCCCACATTGTGGTGCCTTTGTACTCAGAAACAGACCAGTGCAACTACTCTGCGTTCTAAAGGCACACTTTTAGGCTTATGCATTTTATTAATATTCTGAAATTCATAGAGGAGAGACTCAAAATAAACTAAAATAGTGATTAGTGTCTATTTTGCAAAAGTAAATAGACTTCTGAGAAAATAAAGTTACCTGTAATACCTTTTTTCTAAGATACCTTATATTTTAAATTAAAATTAGTTTAGGACCTTCCATATGAATACAGCCTTGGGTGGATGGATATGAATTCATTTAAATATTATTTTGAACAATACATTTTTAAATTGGGTTGAAGTTCTGTGTCTGTCAGGTGTGTATTGAAAATACGTTAAATTCCATGGAAAGTATTTCTGCCCTTCCTGCTCTGGTTTAGACAAGTTCAGAACTTATTTCAGATATTTAAATGGGAAGAACTTTTGTTTTAGGCAGTACTCTGACTGTAGAGATATATCTGTATGTGTGTGTGTGTGTGTGTATTTACTCACTTTTTTTAAAAAAAAGAAATACTGTTTTATTGAAGACATCAAAAATAGGTATATTTTGAAAACATCCAGATCAGGATAGCCTCATCCGTGAAGTAAATGAATCAAAAGTGTCCCGTACTGTTTTTAACTTAAAGCAGGATTTTTTTTTTTTTTTTTAAAGACAATCCAAACCCTGCAAAACCCTTCAAACTAGAGCACTTACTTTAATTCTTTTTCTTGTACTCACAAGTGCCTTGCTTATCCAGCACTTGCAAAGACCATTGTGAAGTGGTTGTCTGGAGATGTTAGAAACTTTGCTGGATTTTGTGTTCTTTTGAAAAGTTGTAAATGGGAAGGCTTTTGTGTCCTATAGACCGTGGTTTGCTGGATGTGAGCATTAATAGTAATCTGAACACGTGGACATGGTTTCTCTTGTGCAGGTATCTTAAGGTTTTCCTATGTCGATGTGTCTTTTCTTCAACTTCTGTGTATCTGTACCCAGCTTTATTATCTGGGTCACCCATGTTTAAAATCAGAATTCTCACTGTAAAGCTGTACTTCAGGGTATGTTTTGGGAACACAGCTTGGTATTTTCTACCTTTCATTGTAGTCCGTGTCTTTTGCAAAGCTGACAGTGTTGTGTGCTGTTCTTGTAGACTTGTCTTATATCACACGTGATATCTGTGGTCTGCAAATACACAGCATTACTTTTATTTTTTAACATAACTGAGCATTGTTCTGATATTCCATAGCAGAGGTGAAGAAGGCAAAGAAGGTCTTCTATAAGCACATACTTGCCTGCAGTGAGGCTTGAATTTTTCTGTCTGGGAAGTTTGAGTTACTTCAGATTCATGTGTTAGAAAAACACAGTGACTTTCTTCCATGTATTAAATCTAGTTTTTGTTCTCTTACTAATGTAGGAACATCTGAAAGTTGTCACACTGTTATTATGAAACTGTAAGTCATTATGAGTTCCTTTTTAAAACAGTTACGTTGTTTTGGCTGGTTCTCTTACACTTAAGGCTAGAACATGACTTGAAAATATGGTTAACAGGGGTTTCCTCTGCGTTTGGAGATTTAGATATTTTGGTTAGAGTCTTCAGTAGATAGGGCAGAAAGCTGTTCTGTCATTACCCTGCACCCTCAAAATGTCAACTGCCTTTCTGGTACATTACAGTGTCCACCTGAGCCCATTGATGCATTAAGCACATTCTGTAGATCTGGGTTGGTAAAGTAATTTAAAACGGGGTGTTGGTAACATTACAAGAGAGCTGTTAGTAAGTGTCCTCACTGCAGAGGCTAGCAGGAAAGTAAATAAGGTCTTAAAGTAGCCAGTTGTGACTTAATATTAAATCTTGCTTCTCTTTTGTTTTTTTGGGGGTTTTTTTTGTGTTTGATGTGTTTTGGTTTGGTTTGATTTTTTTGTTTTGTTGGGTTTTTTTGTTTGGGTGTTTTTTTGGGTTTGTTTTTTTGTTTGTTTGTTTTGTTTTGTTTATGGTGGTTGTTGTTTGGTTTGGGGTGGTTTTTTTTGTTTGTTTTTGTTTTTTTTTTCTTCGGGAGCCTAACAGCAGAACCAGTTTCTTTTGCTTGTTCTGTTGTGAATTTTCTAATATTGTCTTTGTTTTATAAGAAGCCATTAGTTACTCATTTTATTTGAGAGTTGAATTCAGTCTGCTTGTTATTAAGGCTTTTTGGTTGCCAGTTGTTAACGTGTTTTCAAATAAAAATTATAATGCTGGGAATGAAAACCAGTGGGTCACAGGTATGTTCCCAAGCTTGCTTTTTAAAAGAACATTGCTGATCTATGATTTTATTAAAGGATTAGTTACTATTGACTATGAGAATGATTACTTGCTTTTGGTGAACTTCTTGTTAGTACAGCTCTGAAAGAGATCCATAGGGTGTAAGTCTAAGATCTAGGTGTATTTTGAATGCTGGTATTATCAACTCTTTTACATGGAGTCAGATTGAAGATTGCTTTAGAAGTAATGGGTAACTACCAGGAATGTTACTGTGGGAAGCTTTTATTTGTAGCATCCTTGATCTGCTTTCAAAACCACTATGTAACCCTGTTTAGTGACTTAGTTTTCTTTACGCATCTAGCTGCCAACAGAAAAATGTGATTTTCTTGCATTTAGATCTTTGCATGGACATTTCAGCAAATCCTACTGTTGGTAGTTAGCATTTAGTTGTGGATTCACTCAGAAGAGGGGAATTCCACATTGCATCATTCCTTAGAGATGTGCTTTTTTTCCAAATTCCGTTTTTAAGCTGGGATTCAAGACTGTGTTGAAGGCAAGACATCCTTGTCGCATGAGTTTCCTCACATCCTCTCTGCTATAAATTGCAAAAGACTTCTTTTTTTAAGCAGAAGTGTTCAAATGAGTGCTTCAAAATAATGAAAAGTATACAGAGGGAATTTCAGGGCTGTCTTTTCATTAAGCTTTCATGTAAAATACCCAAAACTCAAGTAATAGAAAATTATCCCTAGAAGAGCCTTTAAGACAAGTAGCACTTTTTCACAACAGCTGAATGGCAACACGGAGTGACAGAAAAATGCTGGTTCCAAATTCCATAGGGTTCAGTCTTTAAGTCATTTAATTGCTGCATAACTTTTTCTTGAGCTTCAGCGAGACTAGGTAAGGGAAGAGGAAAAGGTTTGGTTTTGTGTTAGGGTGGTCTTAGCTGTAACAACATGATATGGTGAAGGAAAGAAAAAAAGATTGTTTAGAAATGTATTCAGTAAGAAAAATCAGTAGTGGTGTGTGTCAATTGTGATGTCTCTGCTACCAGAGAAGCTTTTTTTGGTTGGAAGAGTGTCCTCACTGACACTGTGGTGTGGGACAGTGGGGACAGGCCTGTGTTGGCTGTGGGTGGCACTTCAGTTTTCTTGTCCAGAAATAAATTTGACAGTGAAGGGAAGAAAAGTCTCATTTTAACGTAAGATAAGAATGAACATTGTTGTCAAAACATATTGGCATCTTGGTAAATGAGCCTTGAGTTGTTTATGGTTTACGTTTTCCTGTTGTTTTAGCAATAGAGTACTTCAGTGTTTTTTTTTAGAAAATTTCAACAGCACAAGTCCATGAATTTGAAAGTTAAATAAAAAGGATGTATCTGTTTAACTTAAGTTTTAGGTGAATAGGTTGGTGAAATACTAAAATTTTGGTAAACTTAGACTATAGTTTAAACTATATTTTAGACTTTGTAGATTTCTCATTTAGAAATAGAATGTTAATTGTTTGATGATTTCTGACGTTTTCTTTTAATGTGTTTTCCTGAGTCCTTTAGCTGTGAGGATTTCCTTTTTTTTTTGTTATTCTTAAATTGTGCCGTAAGTTTTCTGGAACTGGAAGATATAACTCAAGTGGTTGCTTCTACAGTTTCTGGCTCCAGTTTTGCACAGCTCTCCGTATGTCTTGACCTGTCTTTCAGACAGTGTTTTATTAACCACCGTGGGACCTTAAAATCCCAGCTGCTTTTCCTTGAATGCTTATAGTGATGTGTGTGTGTGTGTATACAGACACACATGGGCACACACTCATGCAATGGGACTTTTTCTAGGATGATGTGCTTTTTTCCTTAGGTGAGGTGATAATGTCAGATTTCTAAAGTGCTTTATAGCTCTCTTGCTCTGTCGGGATGTCTTTATAGTTTTGGTAATTAGGGAGGAACGCAACCTGAAAATTCTTACAGATTATATTCTTGTAGCAGTTCAGCCAGTTTGCTGCGCTTGACAGTTTGTTACATGTCTAGTGAAGATGTAGCTGAAAACATGAATTCCCATTGTGCCATTTGGGAAGCCATTATTTTTTTTCCTTTCCTTCCATGTATAGGATTGGAAAAATGAGGTTGGTTTTTTTTTAATATGGCAATGGATGCAGCAAGGTGAGTTTAGTGGTAGTGAAACCTTGCTATAAGCTAATGTGTCTTCAGCCATGAAAAAATCCCAATTAGTCCGAGCCTTTGGTTAGCAGTTGGATGACTGGAATTTTCCACTTATCTGCACCATTCTGAGATTTTTTGACTGGTTGAAGGAGGGTTTGGTAATTCATCCTGTCGTGAATGTTCCTTTTATTTCCTATCACTTTTCTGATAATGTTATGAATATTTTGGACCAGTAGAACTCTGGATATGTTGCCTGGAGGCAGCTGCAGGAAGATAGTGGTTAGGTTAGTTTCATTGTTGGCAAGTAAGAGCCAGTATAAAAGTTTAATTTGGAGGTTCTAGTGCACTGTGTTGGTTGATCCTTAGATGGTACTTCAGAAGATCATCTTTTTCTGAGGCTGAAATTGGACCAATACTCCATGCATTGTTTGTGTCCCATTTACCCAGGTACAAGTATCTCACCAAAGGCTGAGGTGTTGTGCCGGTTATGGATTATCTAGGCCAGCAGTAACTCAACAGTTGGGAGCAGAGAATCAAAACCTCTCCTGCTTCATGCTTTCAAGTATGTGCTTACATTGTGCTACACCTGAAATATAGTTTGAGGATTTGGCAGTGTTGATGAGTCACTGCAGTTCTTTGTGGGTGTGAAAATACAGTAAGTAGTATTCACACTTAAAATGAAGACTAACCCTTAGTTCTCCTTTCAGTTAGTCTAACAGCAAAATTTGCTTTAAATGGGAGTTTATCATTGTAGGTCACTTAAGTTCTAAATGGCAGTTGTCCACTAGAATTCTTTATTTCATGTATTTGACATAATCAGTTTCTCTAGTGTGTTTCATCAATTTAAGTTCTTGTCTTAGAACTTAGTTCCAGAAATGGAGAGGAAGGGGAGAAGCCTGAACAACCGTGTTGACATTTAAAGAGTTCTGATTTTTCCTTTGGTAGGAATTGTGAAGATATTACTTTGGGGATACATTTCTGTAGGTATAAAAAACTTTGCTTCCTACACAGGCTGTGGAAGTGTTTGTTTTCTCTTAAGATACTTAATGATTTTTGTGATGATTTTCTCTTAAGAAAACTTCATTAAAATTTTTGTAGTTTGCTCCTACTTTCCTCCTTGGTCAGGTGTTAGTAATCTGCTTTCAAGGGGAATTGTCTAGTCTCTACTGAATAGCTAATGTTCTGTTTCACCAGAATTGGTGATGCTAAGTGTATGTATACCTTGGAGACACTTTCTAGCTGTGAATGAGAAAGTGTCTGCTTTACAGACAACAGCTTGTCACAGGGTGCATATATTCTGTTGCTTTTTTCTTTGCCTTGCTGCGTTTCTAAGTATGAGGTTCATGTTTGAGGTGCCTTGTTCTTGCACAGATTCTTGATAAATGGAAGTGAAAAGGTTGTTTTCTTCATATTATTGCATCAGGACATGGGATTTGTATTTCAGAGTGTATTTCTCAACAGAACTAAAAGCTTATTTTTTAAAATGCCTCCATTATTCATATTTTAGTCACATTGTCAGATGGCTCAGTGAAGTTTCTTTAAAATTGTGTGTGGTGAAAAACAAATGATGCAAAGAGCCTTGGGAAAAAATTACAAATTGTGGTCTGTATAAGCATTTTACCATTTAGGGGGATGGTAATGGATCCTGTGATCCAACCTGGCCTTGAACCTTTCCAGTGATGCGACATCCACAACTCTGGGCAACCTGTTTGAGTGCTTCACCATCTTCACGTTTCTTCCTAGCAGCTCATCTAAACCTACCTTCTTTCAGTTTAAAGCCCCCTTGTCCTGTCTCTACGTGCCCTTGTCAGAAGTCCTTCTCCAGTTTTTTCCAACTCCCCTTTATGTACTGGAACGTGCTCTAAGGTCTCCCCAGAGCCTTCTCTTCTCTGAACTGAACAACCCCAATTCTCTCAGCCTGTCGTCATGGCAGAGTTGCTTTGGCCCTCTGGTCCTTTTCCTGATCTCCTCTCAACCTGCTCCAGAAGGTCCATGTCTTTCTTGTGCTGGGGACCCCAGGGCTGGACACAGCACTGTGGGTGGGATGTCACCAGAGCAGAGTAGGGGAACAGAATCCCCCCTTCGCCCTGCTGCCCCCACAGCTTTGAATGCAGCCCAGAACATGTTTGGCTTTCTGGGCTGTGAGTGCACATTGCCTGGGTCATGTTGAGCTTCTTGTCCCTGAACACCCCCAAGTCTTCCTCAGAGCTGCTCTCATTCCTTCCTTCACCTGGTCTGTATTTGTGTTTGGGATTGCTCTGACCCATGTGTAGGACCTTGCACTTAGTCTTGAACTTCAGGTTCCTCTAAGCTTACATAAACATGGAAAATGGGGAAATAGGAGAATGAAGCTTGTCATTAAACCAGTGTTTTCTCCACCCCCCCACTTAATTAGGAACTCTTCCTCCAACTGGATCATTGACTCATTCAATCAGATGGAATTGGATTGTCATTCACTGTTTTATCTTCGGTATTCTTTCAGTAAATGCATGTGTGACATCAGTCTAAATACTGACTAGAATTATTCCTCTGTTAATAAGCTTGATAGGTTCTTTAGATTCTTTCCATTCTCATCCTGTGTTGATTAATCAAAAGCTTGTGTTGTCTTTTATGTTACTGATGAAGAACTGAGACACAGAGGCTGTAAACTTCAAACCTACCTCCTGTCATAGCTTTTCAGTGGTTTTTTGTTAGATATTCAGGTGCTACATGGTTTGTTGGCTTAAGTTGCTGTTGTACCTCCTCACTCTTCCTCAGTTTTCTCTTTTTCTCAATACCCAGAAGAATGAGAGGAGGGCAGAAAGGTTAGTCTGAAAAAGGCTGGTGTGTTCTCCAGGAATGTTTATGAAAAAGACACAGAATTAACTTTGGGGCGTTCTATATAGCTGCCTTATAAGCCAGAGATTTCCTTTTGATTTCTGAAGTTCTGTTTCTTTCCTTATACAACATCATTTAACTTCTGTGACAAATAAGATACGGAGAATTTTTCTTCCTGGTGCCTCAGTTGGTTACTGTTTACCCAGGGGACTTAGTTTGATAGAAATGAAATTTCTATTACTCTGGAAATTACAATTAGGTAGGAGAAAAATGATAAATTGAGCCTTTGACAAATACAGAGAGCATGTTGTGTCTGTCTCTCTTGCAGACACAATTTTGTTAAATGAAAATTTGTGAAAAAGTTGTTAAGATGTTGACTGTCACAGTGGATGTTGCTGTTGTACTCAGCTACTCATGCTCTGTCATCTCTAGTTCAATTTTTTTTTATCTGAGTTTCCAGGTAATGTTTGAATTGTAGAGTTTTGCTTGCAGTTTTATAGTTCTTGCCTTATTTTTATTTTTGTCATCAGAAGTAAAATTTTTCCCACCTTCTGTGTGTTATAACTTGTCTATTACCTGCTGTAGCTTGGTCATTAAGTTGTCTGCTTGTAGTGAGATTATTCAAAGTATTACTGCCAAATAATTTTCCTGATTCATTGCGATCTGCTGAGTATTCCACTGGCTTTATCATAATTTCCAGGACAGTTTGTTGCCTTCACCTTCTGAGGCTTCTTGCACTTGGCATTACTTGCTGTGGCTGCTTAATATTTCTTTCATGACTGAACTTGTGCTGTTGCTGAACTGACAGTCTTGGCATTTATCATATACTAAGCAGCTTTCTCTCTGTGCATTTTCCTGTGATACCCATTATGCTTTGGAAAAATTTCGTTCTTTATGACTTTTCCGTGTTGTAAAGATTCATTTTTGCTATAATGTATGTGAACCTTGGTTATATATTAGTTAAATATGTGCTAATTGTAATGATCTGTATTCTGTTTCCTTCCCTTTTCCTCTTCTTCTCGGGTGTATTTCATGAGATATTTGCAGTGATGCTGAAAGAGTTGGTTCTCTTCATGGTTATGTGTTCTTCCTGTTTCTCCTGCCAGTGTTAGTGTTCATATGGCATGTGATGCAGCTGAAAAGTAAAATGATTTTATTTGCTGTCCTCCAGTTACCTTTCAGCCAGACTGGCTTCTTGATCTGGCTAGTGATGTGGTGATGCAAGAGCTAATTCCATAGCGGTGAAAAAGTGGTTAGGATGAAAGCCAGGAGGATCACTCTCCTTCCCTTCTTGTCCCAGTGAAGACTTCCCTGATTTCAAACAGACTGAGAGGCTTTACACTAAACTAAGGATTGTCCACATGCAGAAACACAATGAGACTTATTTTCTAAAATTTATCAGGATATAGTAGTTATACTGGGGGATGAGATTGCTGTTTCACACTGAGATTCCAACAATAGAAGCAGAATAGATCCACGCACACACTGTGGTGGCAAAACTACCTAATTAGAGTTCTGTCAGTCTCACGTGGTGTGGTTGAAGCCCTGTTCCTGAGAAGAACACGTCCAGTGTTCCTCTTGTCTCTCCTGGCCTGTTGGTAGGTTCAGCTCAGAAGTGGGATCTTTGTAGGCTGTTTTGTGACTGAAGGGAGGACTCTTTAGCAAGGGGGTTTATGGGATTGGCAGTTTATGGGATTATTTCAGTGCAGGAAGAGCAGCAGTAGTGTGTGTTGAGGATTTTTTTTTTTGTGTGTGTGTGTGGTGGGTTGTGGTTTTTTTGAATGACTTTCTGGTTTTCAGATAGCTGCAACAGAATTCTTAAACCCATCCTCAGTCCTTAGGATGTGGTAATAGTTGATTGTTTTCTCCTTCATTTCTCAGTAAATAAGCTTATGACATGCTTTTTCATAGGCTTTATGTATGCAGGAATACTGTGTTTCTGGGACAGTGGTGTCAATTCTTGGTTCTGTGGTGGGGAGTGAATATAGTGGAAATACTTCTCCGATTTCCAACCCTGCTTTGTTCTTAGTGTACTTTCTAGGGGCTTCTGGTTCCTTTTCAACCTCCTCTGCTATTTATCTTTTTGCATTTATATCAAACTACAGCCTTTGTTCTGGTTGCAGAAGGAACATGAAGACAGAAGACAAAACTGCTGTTCTGTTGCCCCTTCTTATTTCCCTATAGAGAGGCCAAGATTTTTAAGGGGAGTTGTTACACAAGTTCTCTGGAACAGGTAGATACTTTTCAGGGATTTCTGGAGCATTCAGTCTGCCTAGGAAGATGGGCTTGTATGAGTTTGGTTGGAATGGAGCATATTTAAGGCAGACAGTATTAAAAGGAATGAGCTATCATCTTGTAACACCTCTAGGGAGCTTGTGCAAGCTTGATTTTTCAGACCAAGCATCTTCTGGCTGAAATGGTTGTAAGGCAGCAGAAAATGTCAAAATGTTTACTTGCAGTTATTTGGCATGGAACAGTACAAAAATCACCAGGCTGAGTAGGCAGTTGGTACATTGAAACTAGTTGGAAGTTTGGCTAAGTTTATTAAACAGTTGTGAAGAAGCTTCTTGAAATATGAATTTTAATGCTGATGTCACTTTATTCTGTATTAGAGATATTTAAATTACACTTGACAATGATGATGGTAGAGTTTGGGTTCCTGTGCTTAGTTTGTGCTGATTAAACATTACATGAAAAGTCGAGTTTAAAAAAAAGTGAAATTAAAGCTAGTACAGTAACAGGAATGCTTAGATATTTGTATTTAAAGCATTAAAAAATGTCTAGGTATTTCACAGAGTTATTTTTGTCATGATTCAAGAATGTAATCTGCTTCCAGCTTAATACCTGTGTTAGGTCCTGTATCATGCTTTAATTATTTGCAATTAACCAAGCAGTAAGTAAGGTTGATTTTGTAGTTTGTGTGAAAATTTCCATAATGTGTTGATAATGTCACAGAGTATTAGATGTAAAGATTAGTACTAATTAATTAATTTTCTTTAGTACAATGTTTAACATAGTTTAGAGAAGCCGTTAAGTTTTCCATAGGGAACATGAAGGGAGCCAGAGGAGCTGAGCCCAGTTTTTACAGGCCAGTTTTAAACTCCATTTTTCTACCAGAATCTTTACAGTCCAGTTGCAGTATTGGCATTGGGTGCTGCACACTGCAGTGACACATCAGGTGCTGTGCATAAGCAAGATTTAAGAAATAGTGCACAAGTAACATGTAAAAATAACATTGTAATAATATCCCTAATTCACTAGCTGAATGACTTTAGCCAGCATTTCAAATATTTTAGTCCCAAGTTTTGCAAAGTCTTAAATGCAGTATATATACTATAAATAGGGCCATGCTTTAAAGCTGCGAGTGGGACAAATCTGCAAGATGCCATTATCCCTCCCTTCAGATACTTGAGAAAGAATGAAGGTAGCAGAAGCCATTCAGCACTTACCAGTGGCCTGGTAGAATGCATGAACCTCATCGGAAATTACAGAAGCCACAATGTGTTTCTGTATCTCAGGAAGAAACCAAGGCTAGCGATGGCACTGAACATCAGTGAAGATTTGGACCTCGGTATGGTTTGGCACAGTCTTCCAAGGATGGAATGTTGAAGGGTTATTTCCTTTTTAACTCTTTTCCATAGGAAGAATTGAAGTTGTGAACAGTATTAAATGGCTCTAGTACATCAAAGGAAGTGTTTTGATTTAAACTTTTCTAATTAACTTTTTTAGATATTCGTCTGCAGTTAGTATTATCTGTAATCCTGAGGCAGTTGGACTAGATAATCATTGGTGGTCCCATGCGATGAGCAAAATAATTCTATTCTTAAATAACCCTATAATTGGAGGAGGAAGTAGATATCTCATAATTTTAGCTTCATCAATGCTGCTTATGATATTTTGTCTAAAAAAATCCTATGCTTTCTTTGTGAGCCGTGCAGCAAAAGAAGAAAACAACATCCAGGGAAGTCTCAGAGGTTTATCTTCTGTTTATCCTCTGCTAGAGCTAGGGCACAAAAGTTCTTAATAATTGTTAAGAGTTTGAGCCCCACTCATGAAAAGAAGTGAGATATTCTGTGGATGTCTTTCGGAATTTACAAGACCCATGTTCTTCTCTCAATAGGACCTGACTTAGACATTATAGACTGTAAGGCAACCTAAACTAACAAGAAAACCTTCCTGTATAAGTTGCAGAGCTGAAGTTTGGGATGTGTACTATCAGTGCCTTCATCAGTACCCTCAAAATATTTGAAACAAACCTCAACTTTTTTACCAAGTTAAAGGTCCAGGGATTTGATCATGAAAGAAGAAAGGAGTCTTGAACACTGCCAGGGTTGGGCATCCACAAGTGCCCTGGGCAATGTGTTCCAGTGTCTCACCATCCTCAAACTAAAAGACTTCTTCCTAATATTTATTTACCTAAATTTCCCCTCTTTCAGTTCATGCCCATTACTCCTTGTCCTCTCACTGCTGTTCCTGATGAAGAGTTGCTGTCCAGTTTCACTCTAGACCCCCTTCAGACACTGGAAAGTTGCTGTAAGGTCTCTATTCAACCTTCTCTTCTTCAGGCTGAACAGCCCCAACTTTGTCAGCCTGTCTTTGCTAGGGAGATGCTACAGTGCTCTTACCAACTTCGTGGTCCCCTCTGGACTTGCTCCAACAGTTCCATGTCCTTATATTGGGGACACTAGAACTGTACACAGCACTCCTAAGTGGGGTTTCACCAGAACAGAATAGAGGAGGAGACTAGAAAGATATTACAGACTACCTTAATTTCTGTACTGCATTTTAACATGCTTGTGTGATTAAATTTACAGGAAAAAAATAGAGGTTTGGAAAAATGAATATTGAGTGAAACCAGAATTATTAACATGATTTTAACAAACAGGAACGAATTTCTAGCCAAACTCTTCACCTAGCGATTCACAATTTCATGCTTTTAATATATTACCAATTACATAGATAAAACTATAAAATTACTAATACGTCTTGCGCATGGCACCCAAACTAATGGGGTGACAAACAGAACACATCACAGAGTAATGTGAGTTATCTGGTAAGCTTGGCCCAATAGTGTGCACTAACACAGCCAAGTGTCAGGTCATTCACCTAGAAAAAAGGGCATACAGAAAACTTTGTATATATTGGTGAACATGACAATAAGCACAGTTACTTTGCAAAAGCACCTCCCTGAGAACACAATTGTTATGTTTACAGCAAGAATAAATCTTAGCACTTCTGTCTTTTAATAGAAACATACAGTTTTGGTCACAGAACTGATAAGAAACTTGTGAATTACAGCCTTTTACATCTAGAAAAAAACTAAGTAGCCAAAAAGTTCTCCCTCCACACCAATTTGCTGCCGCAGTGAGATGAGAGTGCAGTGGGATGAATCAAATATCTGAGCCTATTACAGAACATGAGACCATCCATTGCCACGGTAGCCTGGCTGTTCTGGGGTTTGCAATTATTTATCTACTCCCTTGCAGCTGGGGAATAAAGATGTCCTTTTAAGATTGCTGTTTGTGTTCTCTTTGACTTTTGGGCTTATCAAAGAAGAAAAAGAGCTGGGAAATTGGCAGACAGGAACTACACAAACTGTACTTTTAACTGACACTTTCAAAAACCTCTGCCAATCAGGCACACAAAATCAGGAAGAGCGGGGAGAACCTACCTTTTTGTCTAACTTTTGAGAAAAGGTATACCGTTTCCTCCACATGACATAGTATCCCCTCCTTGGTTCTGAAGCCGCAAGTTAGAAATACAGTGAGGCATTATCTCAGGCTAGGAGGCTTTGAGCTGTGGACTTCAAGAACAGAACCAATACTCCTAAAATGTGTGTTTTGCAGGTCTTTTAGGTTGTGATGCAAGAAAAGATTTCTTGACTGCTTGAATTAGCACACAGAGCTAAGAAAAGCAGCTGATACCACTACCACCTATTTATAGATACACTTTCAATTAAAAGTAATGTACATACAGAGATACCATATTTAAACATAACTCCTAAAGCACAAATGATAAAGAGTAACATATTCAGTAGAAGTGTTCTTTGTACCAAATGAAAAGGGAGGATGCTGAATGCATTCCCAGAACACTGGGACTGTTTTGTGCTCAAGTGTATTGGATGGTGAACTTTGTTCCACAGATTGCAGAGGTGTAGCTGTCACATCCATTTTTGAATTGGATGAATCCGGGACCAAACTATCGATTTAATAATCTGAAGTAAAGGACTTTTAATCAGTCTTCAGTGCAAACTTTAGACATACTATTTTCTTGAAGTAGTGATAAATACATATAATGATACAATAACAATTACTCTGTAGATGATAGATTACCAGCTGCGATTGTATTCCTTGTCCTTGCCTGAGCTGTTCTACAGCTGCTTGAAAAAGAGTGGGTTTGCAGTTGGGCCTAAAGTATTAACTCAATCCTAATTGGCTCTGTTGCCAAGAACACGTTTTTTTTGGTTGCAGAAGGACAGCCTTGTGCATAAATAAACCATAGCATAATTGGAAAAAATATAAGTGTGAATTGGATCTGACTGAAACAAATGTATATACTGAATTTCTTTGATATTTTTTGTTATTTTAGTTTCGAAGGTTGTAGCTCGTTCTGTTAATACAAGGTAGAAGGAAGTCTTACCACTTCTTTGCATGTTCATTGGGAATTCAAGGAAAGGACATTATAGTAAGTGAAAGTCATAGTTCAAAACATTTAAGCATTTTAAAATAGATTTTTGCATTTTCTAGATAGAAGTGACTTAGTAAGTTTGCTTTTCTTATGTTCTAGCATGTGCATTTACCAGTGCTTTTTATATTTATGGGATTCTGTTGTTGGAGAGTCTCTTTTGTTTTACTGTCACAACTAAAATTTTCATCTTCCACCATAAAACCCCACATTATTTAGCTACTTGCCAGTGCCTTGAATGTAGTTTCTTTATTGCTGGGAAATGTTTAGACCAATCATTTAAATAATACAATTGTAGGGGCTGTACATTTATATCCCTGTTCTTCTGTCACTGAGATACACTGAATATCCTTGAGGACATATTTTGATACCAGTTGAACCAGTGTAATTCCCACTGAAAGCTCCTGAGAGTGAAGGAATGGTCATACTGGATGAGAGGCTCAGTCTTGCTCAGCACTTTGTCCGTGGCAGCAGCCTGGGATGTGCACCTATGGCAAATCATGACAGCAGGGCCACAGCTCTCTGAGGGGAACTCAGTTAACTGGCTTATCATTTGGTGGGTTTTTGTGTAAGGCATTGACTGGGTGCTCTGTATTTGGATTCATCTCTATTTCCTGTCACATGAGTAAAACACTCAGAACAGGAACTGAAACTGCTTTTTCTGTCTGGTAGCCAGAACTAAGATTGTGATCTGAAGACCTGTCCTTTATTACATCATTTGTGAAAAAGCATCGTGTGCTGTAAGTAACCAGTGGTGCACTGTCTAGTGCATCATCTTGGTGACTATTAATTGTCCCAAGAATTATTGGCAGGTGAATCTCTTGGAGAAAGACACTGCTCCAGTTCCCTTTCAGGGCCTGACCATCATCAATTACTGCCTTGAAGTAAGACAGTCCTTTGATGTGAAGGGTTTCCTTTTTTATTTAAATATTTTTGGAAGTTATTCCATGTGGAAGCATCTCTCCTGTGAAGACACACTGAGGGGGTTGGGTCTGTTCAGCCTGGAGAAGAGAAGGCTCTGGGGAGACCTTGGAATCCCTCCTAGTATTGAGAGGGGGCTTACAGGAAAGCAGGACAGGGCCTTATGGCAAAGGCATGTAGTGATAGGACAGGGAGAATGGCTTTAAACTGAGAGTAGATTTAGAGTAGATGTTAGGAAGAAATTATTTCCTGTAGTGAAGCACTGGCACAGATTGCCCAGAGAAGTTGTGGATGCCCCATCTCTGGAGGTGTTCAAGTGGATCAAAGGAACAACCTGGTCTAATGGAAGGTGTCGTGTCTATGGCGGGGAATTGGAACCTGGATGATCACTGCGGTCCCTTCCAACCCAAACCATTCTGTGATGCTGTGAAACAAGTTAATATGTTTTGAGTATGTCAGCTTTGTTGCCTTGATGTACAGAGCCAAATACTGTTGTCAGCCTTGGCTTGAATACAGTTTGTTTTGATTAGAATTTCTTGGGCTCCAAGTTTGGAAGTTTACTTTCTATGCTCTTACTGCTTGCTTCAACTCAAGTGAGTGCTGCATGTAGGAGCATCTTGTACGAGGTGAAGTTGAATACTGTTAAGTAAATGTATCTTAGCTGAGCTTAGTCTCAACACCAGGTTTTGAAATTGAAAAGAATCCTGAAAGAATGGAAGTATGTTTCAGGACAATCCCTCATTTATTTTGTTATATGAATTTGTGGGCAAATACAATTATATGTTTACATATATGTTCTCCATGTTCCAGAAAATTATGCTGGTAATTGACTTAACTTCAGGTGTATGATATGGAACAATCACCGAAAATGGTTACTTGAAGTAACCGATTTTTTAATGAGAATTGTTTTCGTTTGTAACCATTAACAGTTACTCAGATTCTGTCTTGTACTGTAACATTAAGACATTTATTGCTTTGAACTAATGTTAGAACCTGATGCAGTTGACTTAGTCTTATATACACTCACTTCTTTAGGAGGAGAAGGAATGTAAAGGGGTTTTTTTGGTAATATATGCTATTTGAGATAACATTTTCTGATTGCTGCTTATCAGGTATTTTTTAAATGTTGAAAGTTAGATACTTCTTGCTCTACTGAATAGTAGCTTAATAACAGGTTTTGCATTAATCACTGAATGCATTTCACTTTCAGTGCATGTCAGTGTTAATGAGCAAAATGCTGCAACCTCCAGTTCTCTATTCTGATTATGTAAATAATTTCCTCCTTCCAGAAGGATACAAGGCACTGGGAAGAAAGAAAATGGAAAATGTGTGGGGGTGTATATAGATTGTAACTGCTGAATTAGGTCAGTGTTACAGATTTGGGGGAAGTGTTTCTATCTGAGAAGTCGTTCTGGTTGAAATAAAGGAATAGGGTGGAAGTCTAGAATTTTTAAACTAGAATCACATCCTAATCCTTGTGATGAATCAGTACTTATTAAGGTTTTAAGAAGGTAGTTCTTAAAATCCAATAGAAAACAAATGAGTGATGCCTTTCAACCCCAAATTTGTATTGCTGCTGTTAAGCCTTTTTGCAGTACAGCACTTGTGATGAAGTACATCTGTGAGCTCCTCTTTCATGGAAACGTCATTCTGTGGATAAATTGCTGTATGGTTATTAGAAAGCTCTGTCATTACATGTTAAGTAGACTCTTACTCTGGCATTCATTGTTACCACATGGCAAAGGAGATTTTGTGACATATGTCCCCGCTTGTATATAACCAGAATACTTCAGTTAAGGGAAAAATAGGTCTGTCCCCCTAGATAGGGCTTAGGTAATGCTCATGAATAATAAAATGTATTTTGAGGTCTGCCTCTGTCATCTGACACCTTGCATTTGCTTTTTTCTGAGACTGTGTTATAAGTAGCTAATTTAGGGAAAAGGGTTGTATATATTGTGGTATTACAGTTACTTTTGAAGAGGAGAATTTGAGAAACTCAAATGAAGGCCATTCTAGAAGTCAGCTGTATTAAAAAATAGTGTTTGTTCCTTTATCATTGCATGGTAAGATGTCATCCTTTGTGTTTGCTGTGACATGTTATCCTGTAACAGAGTATTGTGTACATATTTGCTTCTTACCTGTCACTTATCCAGGAGCCTACATCTGTTTTTTTTTTTTTTCTCCTTTGGCTTTTGAAAAGTTGCTTGATTTCTCCCCAAAACAAAATTAACCTATTCTGCCACATGGTCATGAGATTGCAGACTGGAAACTGAGGTGAGGTTCAGGTGTGCAGCTGTGCTAGATGGTTGAGCCTGGAAGCAGAGGTCCCCCTGGAGGACAGTGCTGTGCCTGTGTCCTCCATGTGGGCAGTAGGGGCTCTGTTGGAATGCTGCTCGCACCGGGTGGTGCCTTCTGGTGCCTTTTGACCATATGAAGTCAAAAAAATCTATAGTTGTCTTTTTCTAGTGCTACTGAAATTCCAAGGAGTCAGGTGGTGCAAAAACTGGTTTTCACTTATGATTTAGTGGTGGATCAGGGTGACATAAGGAGATGGGAAAAACATGTCAAATAGGAATTTTCTCAGCTGGCATCAAAAGCAAATGTCAGGGGGATTCATTTGACTCAGTCTTCATAGCCTCATAACTGCTTGATTTAGCAGTGGAGGAGTGAGTTTGTCATTTAACAGGGTTCTGTCTCCATCTTGACCCTGTTGAAACATCCATTCAAAGCTCTGGGTAAAGGTGGTAATTTTTTTTAATGTGGCTTGCACCTGGGATGGGACAACCCTGGATGTATGGATGGACTGGGGAACGAGGTGCTGGAAGGCAGTGTAGCAGAGAGGGACCTGGGAGTCCTGGTCAGTGGAGAGTTGAATGTGAGTCAGCAGTGCCCTGGCAGCCAGGAGGGACATCCCTGTCCTGGGGGCATCAGGAACAGCATCACCAGCTGGGCAGGGGAGGGGATTGTCCTGCTCTGCTCTGGGCTGGGGTAGTCTTGCCCTCAGTTGGTGCACCACGATGTAAAAAAGACCTTAAACTCTTAGAGTGTCCAAAGGAGGCCATGAGGATCGTGAAGGGCCTTGAGGGGAAGCTGTGTGAGGAGCAGCTGAGGGTGCTTGGTCTGTTCAGTCCGGAGAAGAGGAGACTGAGGGGAGACCTTTCTGCAGTTACAGCTTCCTTGTGAGGGGCAGAGGAGGGGCAGGCTCTGATCTCTGCTCTGTGGTGACAGTGACAGGACCCGAGGGAATGGCCTGAAGTTGTCAGGGAAGGTTTAGATTGGATATCAGGAAGAGGTTCTTCCCCAGAGGGTGGTCAGGCACTGGAACAGGCTCCGCAGGGCAGTGGTCACAGCATCAGCCTGACAAAGCTCAACGAACGTTTGGCCAATACTCTCAGGCACAGGGTGTGACTCTTGGGGATGGTGCTGGAGTTGGACTTGATGATCCTTGTGGGGCCTTTCCGACTCAGCACATTCTGTTGATTCTGGGGTAGTGTGCTGAATCCAAAATCAGAAATAGTAGAAATGAGATGTATATAAAAACTAACATAGAGTATCCATTAGAATTCAGCTGGATACAGGCAGTTTGAATTGTTCTGTTGGGCTGTCAGTACACTTAAAACCAGTATGTCACTGCATCAGTTTACATTTGTTTATAAATTATCAAATTAATTATAAATAGGTATAAAGGCTATTCTTGAGCTGAGCCAAACTGTGCCTTGGTGTGTTGCAACTCTAAAAAATTGAAATTGAATAGTCTGAATTAAAGAAGTGATGGGAATTCAAAGTTTCATGGTTAATTAGTTCTAGAGAGATTAAAGCAGTGGTACACTCTCTGTGGGCATGCAGTTTGATGTTTTCTCTGAAACATAAATGGTAAATGAGTGGCTGAAACCAAGACTGGTAAACCACTGCCTTCTAATACTGTTTAAATTGCATGAATTGAATTATGATTGCATTTACAAAAGTATGTTTGTATATTCTGTAATTAAAAGGAAAATACCCGAACAAGGATATCCCTGCAATTGAACATGCAGATACTAAAAGAAACAGTCAAATGATTTATTGGAGATGGAGTGTTTTTAGTTAGCTGCAGCATAACTTGAAGTTACTATTGTCTGAGGACATCACACAAATTTGGAGGGAGAAGTGATGAACTCACGAAGTTGGCCGTGCATACTGCACATGTCTAAGACAAGTGAAATTCTGTGGAAGCCCTGAAATACTTTCCTGGGAGTGTAGTTTAAATCATATGCATAGAGAACCATTATTAGACTCTTAAGCAAACAATTCCTAAGTAAGAAGAAGAAAAAAATAGGTCAGTCCTTCATGTAAATGTTTTGTATTTATTAGTATCTTTAAAATTCATAATATATTTCTTAGATTTTGTTTCATTCTATGACTTTTCCAGATTTTGAGTAAGTTGGCTATTTCAGTAGTAGCTTTCTTGTATCTCCTGGTTAAATTGTGTTACTTGCCTTGAGCAGAATAGATTTTACAAGAATGCTTTGCCCACATCTTCAGCTAAGCACTGAGACAAAATCTGTGGGTAAATTCACACTAATGTCAGTCAGTCTGACAGGAGAGCTGCAGTTTGTCCTGGCTAGCATTATGGTGAGTACTCTCTGGCCTTGGAGTGCACCACTTCAGACAATAAAAGAAATTGAAAAATAATCAGTCTTGCACACTTGGTGGGGTTTTGTTGTTTCCTGTGGTACACTGAACCAGCTTACTTCATGATAATTCAGCCCAAAGCATTAAAATCGGGAATAGATGAGATCAAGCAGCTTGTCCTTGGCATCAGCTATTGTGGAACTGAAGCTGCTGGTGGACACTTCTGCCTGCAGTTTAAGCCAGCCTGGACCAGGATTGCTGCTGAAATGAGCTGTTTTACTCTTTTCCTGCTTCTTTGCTACCTTGCTCCTTGTGCCAGCACAAGTTTTTTATGTGGCCGTGTGACCCAGCCCTGTTGAGGAAGAGTGGTGGTGATTAAAGAAGGTTTGCTGTGGTGGTGGTTGGCTTAGGGCTGCGGAAGAGTGCAGTGTAGGTTGGCAGCAGTTTGATTTCACTGGTTTATGTGAGTACCTCACAACCTCCATCTGGTAGTGCAGGGGAACTGACTGCATTGAACTGCAGTAGACTGCAGTGTGTGTGTATGTATATATACGTGGCAGGAAACTTACTCTTGCTAGTACTTTCTACTTAGTGATCTTTATAAACATCGGTACAAAACAAATGCTCAGGAGGACATTTTTTGAAAAGCACCAATTAAATACCAAAAATTCCATTTCAAAAATCAGTTTCTTTGTAAAGAAAGTTTTGAGTTGATAATGCATTTGTTCTGGACTTAGTAGGCTTACTGAGACCTATGAATATGAATTATGAAAGCTGCAGATGGATTACATTTGAGTGTTTTGAAACAATACAATTTTATTCAAAAGTGAGCATTATTTTAGTGACGTTATTAGAGATCTCTTAGTTGGTGCTGGTAAGATTGGAGACTGGGCAGAGGAGTTAAAGTGTATTTGGTCAATTTTTATTGCATATGTAATACCTTTCAAATTTACACAATGTAAGGAAAGATTTTAAAGTGTCTTGGAGAACGATAACAGCATTGAAACTTAACTTGAGATGAAACATCATAATAAAACACTTAGGAATATGCATAGTGTTACAGCAGAAATTTCATTCCAGTTGTTAACTTGAGGTTTTGGTGATTGGATCAGGAACTCAGCACTGCCAAATGCATTTTGCTGGAAGCTCATACAACTCTTTCTGTCACCTTACTTGGCTTTTTAACTTTCTGAGAACTGTTTTTGTTTTATGTGGTGTTTGGAAGTCTGAGTTGCTCTGGGAAATTACATTTCATCTTCTGTGGTTATACAATGCCTGGTGGCATAGAGTGGAATTGCTGTTATAACTTAATGCAGCTGTTTTTGTCTGTATATAACACAGTGAAGTTGAAACACAGTAAATATGGAACTGTTGGTATACCATTACAAGTTACAAAAACTGATGTCACAATTTTCTTCATGTAATCTGCTAAACCACTTGGTGAGGATGTGATGGGCTTTGTAGCGGGGCCGAAAGGCCAGTGGACCCAGGCTTTCTTAGACACTTGCTGGATAGAGGGAATACAGGTCAAATTCCCTGGGTGAATACTGATGTGCTAATAGGAGTTTGGCTGCAGGGTCTCGTATTAGCCTCAGCTGAAGTAGAATCAGTCTGTTAACTCCCTTTGACATCTGTAGTTAAACAGTGTCAGGAGGAGAGTATTGGAAAAGATTACAAATTTGGCTCTCTAGGCTCTTAATCAGGTCATTTCTACATAGACCTTGAGCAGCACCATGAATTCAGATGGAGAATCTACTGCAGAAATTCAGACACAAAAGAATCTGAGTAAACAGCTGCACACATTTACTCTAAACACAGAGTAAACAGCCACACATTTGGAATGTGTGTGTTTCTCAATGGTATGAAGGTGATTATAAGTGTAATTTTTACTTAGAACATTTAAATAATGTTAAATATTTCAAATGTGACTTTGTCAGTTGTATTCAATAGAAAGAAATACCTAGTCTGAAATAGAAGATTCTCTATAGCCATGTATTTGTTTCTGTAATGTTCTTTTCCAGGTGTGGATTGTGTTTCCATGCATGTGTTAATACAGGATATTGTCTTTTTTTTCCCCTCCAGGTTATGCAATGGTCTCTGCAAGATGGCATGTTCTTGAGTTGGAGCTTTTTAAGGCAAGCATATGCTGGTACTTCAACTTTACTAAGTGGACTATAATTTCTTCTCTCACATCAACTACATAAGCAGACAAAATTGCAAAGATCTGCCCTGTGTCGAGTATGACAGCCACGACTCGTGGCTCTCCAGTAGGAGGGAATGATAGCCAGGGCCAGGCTCCTGATGGACAGTCCCAGCCTCCCCTCCAGCAGAATCAGGTATGGTATTAACAATCAGTTCCTCTAAGAATAAAGGAATTTGTTCTTTGGAAATAGTGTTCCTGAATTATTTGAATTTGTACATTTCTGGAGGTCTCTAGTTAAGTTAGACATTTTTGTGTGTATGTCTGGAAGTACAACAATATTTCGAGGGTTGAAGGCAATAGTACTGGCAAAGTAAATATGGTTAGAGAGCATGGTATTGCAAAAAATGCTCCCTTTTCAGGCAGTGGCATGATTCTTTCAAGCTTAACTGTTCTGGATAAGAAGCCTTCTTGGATTAATACCAGAAGCTTCCTCAGAACCACATTGTGGACTTATCTGCCACAGACTGGTAAAACCACACTACATCTGTGAGTTTGGTTTCTGCTCAGTTCTGCAAAAGCACTTTCTGGATAAAGCAGCGTACCCAGGTATCAGCCCTTCCAGAGCAGCTGCATCCGGGTCTCTGTTCATTGTACTACACTTCCCGAACAGCTTCACGTTTCTTGCTTTCAGAAAACAAGCAAAAGCTTTCATATATTACATCACATTATCCTTTTTTGTTGGGGAAAAAAGTACCAGAGAAGATGCTTTTAAACAAAATGATGCAAATCCAAAACCATTTAAAAGAAGTGCCAAGCTTTGTCATTTAATTCAGTATGAAGTTGGTATTTTTTTAATACCATAAGGTTTAGTGATTGCTTCTTCCTGAGAATGAATTGTACTGTGAAATGTGTTGTGGACTGACCCTGAACTGCCAGGGAAGTCTCCACTGTCGCTGACTCCCTTTGTCTCAGTGGGATGGGGAAGAGAGTTGGAAGGAAAAAGTGAGAAACTGTTTGTTTGGGCTGAGATAAATGCAGTTTCATAAATGAAGGGGTAGGGGGAAACAAGTGATGCAAGTGCCATCACTCACTACCAGCTGATGGATGCCCAACCAGTCCCCAAGCAACAGCTGCCTTAGGAAAAAATACCCCTTTGTTTTATTGCCAAGTGTGACACTCTGTGGCATGGAGTATCTTTTGGGTCATTTCAGGTCAGCTCTCCGGCTGTGTCCCCTCCCAGCCTCTTGTCCTGTTAACTGCTGGGGTCAAAGTGAGAGTCACAGGATGGGAAGGTTTGAAGGGACAAGTGGTGGTCGTCTAACCCAAGCTCCTTGCTTAAGCAGAGTTTCCCTACACCACCTTCCTGGGGATTGTGACCAGACAATGTATCTCTAGAGGAGGCTCCACAACCTTTCAGGGCAATCCATTCCAGTGCTTAGTCAGCCTCACTGTTAAGTTCTTCCTCATGTTCAGGTAGAACTTCTGTGTTTCAGTTTTTTGCCCATTGCCTCTTGTCCCATTGCTGGGCATCACCAGGCAGAGCCTGGTTCATCCTCTGACACCTTTCTGCAAATATNTCACCCTCCCCTGGACCCACTCCAGGAGCTCCATGTCCCTCCTGTCCCGAGGAGCCCAGAACTGGACACAGCACTGCAGGTGATCCGCACCAGGGCTGAGCAGAGGGGCAGGATCCCCTCCCTGACCTGCTGGCAGTGCCCTTCCTGATGCACCCCAAGATCCCATTGGCCTTCTTGGCCACAGGGACACGGTGCTGGCTCAGGGACAGCTCATTGTCCACCAGGACCCCCAGGCCCTTCTCCCCAGAGCTGCTTCCCAGCAGGTCGGCCCCAGCCCGTCCTGGTGCCTGGGGTTGTTCTTCCCCTGTGCAGGACCCTGCATTTGCCTTTGCTGGATTTCAGGAGGTTCTCTGCCCATCTCTCCATCCTGTTGAGGTCCTTCCCAAGGGCTGCACGGCTGTCTGGGGTATTGGCCCCTCCTCCTAGCCTTGTGTCACCAGAGAACTCACTGAGGAGGCATCTGCCCCTCACCCAGGTCATTGATGAATAAGTTAAAGAGTGCTGGGCCCAGTGTGAAATCTTGGGGGACACCACTCCAGGCCTCTGACTGGACCCTGTGCCCCTGATTATGAACCTCTGGGATCTGCCATTCAGCAAGTTCTCAATGCACCTCACTGTCCACTCATCAGTCTTTGCTTCCTGAGTTTGTGAATGTGGATACTGTGAGAAACAGTGTGAGAGCCTTGCTGAAGTCGAGGCAAACAATATTCTCTGCTCTCCCCTCATCCGTCCAGGTAGTTGTTTCATCATAGAAGTTAATCAGGGTGGTCAAGCATGATTTACCTTTAGTGAATCCATGCTGAGCTCTCCTGATCAGCTTGTCTTCCATGTGGGTAGAGGTGGCCTCCAGAGTGAGCTATTCTATCACCATTCCAGGGGTTGAAGTGAGGCTGACTGGCCAGTAGTTCCCTGGGTCTTCCATCTTGCCCTTACTGAAGACTGGGGTGACGCTTTCTTCCAGCCCTCAGGCACTTCTCCTGCCTCACTATGGTTCCAGCAGTTCTCTCAGCACTTGTGGTTGCATCCCATCAGGGCCCATGGACCTGTGGATATGAAGGTTAATTACATGGTCTCTACCTAATCTTCTGAAACAAAGAAAAACTTCCTTCCTCTAGACCTCCTCCCTCATCTCCTGGCTGAGGCAGGAGATTTATTTTGGTTGTGATGTATTTGAAGAAGCCCTTGTTGTTATCCTTGACATTCTTAGCCAGATTTAATTCCAAGTGAGCCTTGGCCTTCCTCATTGCATTCCTTGATACTCTGACAACATCCCAGGTGGCTTTTCCCTGCTTCCACCTCAGGATATCTCCTGCCTCAGTTTTGACAGGAGTTATCAAAGAGAAAAACAGGCCTTGAATCTGTGCCAGCACTGTTCACCAACAGACAAAACAGTGGTGTGTTACCAGTGCTGTTTTGGTCACAAATCCAAAACCCAGCACCCTACAGGCTGCTGTGAAAAAAATAACACTCTCTGCCAATCAGATGTGGTACAGCAGGTGAAAAATGTTCTTGAGGTTTTGTCTTCCTAAGTCTTGCTCTTCCATTTGCACCTTTTATTATTGTTAGTTCATACTATTTCTGTGTATGAATAAAAAGCAACATATGCAAAAGGCCCATCAAAATTGATTTAACAGTCATGTTCTTCAAGGTTGATTAGCAGATGGTTATAGTAGTAGGTCACTCATTCTTAGCAGACGCTTTAAGATGTTTTTCATGTTTGTTTTGTTCTGTGCTTTTGTTGAAAACTATCTCTCTACTTAAAGTAATCAAGTTTTCTGGACGAGATTTATAAAAACTGCAGCTTCAGTGTATTTATTTCACCTTCTGGAAAAATGATCTGCTGAAAGTAGAAGCTGTTACCAAAAAAAACCCCACTTTCCTCATTGGGAAAGTAGCTTGATTTTTAAACTGCCAAGATAGAATTAATATAGGACATTTTATGCTCTGTTTTTTGTTAATAAATCTGAAATAAAATTATTTTATATTGATATGTACTTGAGATGATTCTTTGGAATACATTATGAAGGAAAAATGCCATAACAAGTGCAGGTAGTACTTAAAGTATTTTTCCATCCCAACTTTAGACTTCTTCACCTGATTCTTCCAATGAGAACTCCCCAGCTACCCCGCCTGACGAGCAGGGCCAAGCTGATGCTCCACCCCAGCTTGAAGATGAGGAGCCTGCGTTTCCACACACAGACCTGGCAAAGTTGGATGACATGATCAACAGGTATTTTCACGCTTTTTTGACAAGTTGTAGATGATTTGTGCAAACATCTTGATAGTGGAATCAGAATTTATCTTTGTTTCCCTGGATTTTTTGAAATGTTTTTTTTGTTGGATTGAAGTTGTAAAGAGAAAGACGCTTAAAGCAGAATGTGTTTTTATTTGGTTAGTGTAATACTCACCAGGGCATTTAAAAATCTGTGTAATGAACCTATATTAAAAGCATTACAAGGGGGCAAGAATTCTTGATTTTTCAGAAGCACAATTGAAATTGGGTCTGTTTGTTTTTGAACATAGGCCTCGATGGGTTGTTCCTGTATTGCCGAAGGGGGAATTAGAAGTTCTTCTAGAAGCTGCTATTGACCTAAGTAAAAAAGGTAAGCTGAAAGAGATTTGATTATTGGACTTGAGTGCAAAGTTTTTTGTTCTTTTGAATCCCTGGTGAAGGTTTAAAAATTGTTAATAATTTCTGTTACAGCCTTGGTCTTGAAGATTGTGTCAGAGTGCTATGCAAAATCTTCACAGATGAGAACTTTTAAAAAGCCATTAATGTAGTTTGGAAATAGATGCTTTAGCACGAGTAGGAAAGTTGAATAAGCTCACAGATGTAAAAATCCTGTCATTCCTGTCACACCTGTTTTCTGTATTCACTTTGATATCAGACCTAGTGGGTTTGGTCCTTAGAGCAGATGCTAAAACTCAGAGAATTCTAGTTGTTCTTACTTTTTAATGAGTTTCTTGTCTAGCTTTCAAATGTCTTGCCATAAATTTTTGTTCAGGTTTGGCACACATATACTTTTAAGAACATTAGAGAAAAGTTGGCATTTTAAACAGCATGGCTTAGACTGATAGTCCTGCCCGTGCTTGCTGTGTCTGACTTGGGAGTAGGAGGGCTCTGTATCAGGACTGTGTGTGTGTTTGTTGAATTTTACTGGTCAGATTGACAAGTTTGCCATGTGTTCTGGAAAATTCTGTTCTCCTGGGACGTTGGTTGTGTTTGAATAACAGCAAAAGTCACATCAGAATAATTTTTTAGGATATCTACACTTATCAGCTCTTTGTGTTGTGAATATAGTGTCATACAAAGTGCCTGCTCTTTCTTCTTCATAGGTGCTAGCCCAGGACAACTTCATTTCCATGTTAATAAATGTTGTTCCTAGGCAGCTTTGAGACTAAAAAGCTGATTGTGGTCATGATACTCTGGGTTATCTTTGTTGTTAAGTCTTTTTTGCTTTGGAGCACTTTGTGGAGAAACAAAAGCTAGGGTGCATCCTTGTGATCCAGCATAGGATAATGACATACTGTTGCCAGCACTGATTTATCAGCTGTAGTTGTGCTTGGAATTGGTGGCTTTGTGTGTAGCTGGGTCTGGCAGGAATCTTCAGGCAAGTGTAGGATGTTCAAGGGATCACATCTGTTCTGAAGCAAAAAAAAATGCCAGCTTTTCAAGAGAAAAGTGCAGCCACCTTTGTGTCTGCATTGTTGGAACAGTGCGGTAAAAAATTATCTGCTTGTGATTTGTGAGAGAGGAGATGTATGTTCTGCCAGCTGTTAAGTCATCTTTAAAAAAAAAAAAAAAAACCTGAAAGCTGTCAAATGAGGTAATAAAAGCATGAGATTTTTAGCTAGTCCTGACATCAATGTAGTTCCCCAAAGCATTAGGCTTACTTGGAAGTTCCCCCCGAAAAAACTTATTTTTCCCCTTGTAATTGTGAAAAACAGTAGAAATGTATTCATATGCTTTTGCACTTTGATTTTTATTAAGTTGTTACTGTACAATTCTAAAATACTTGTGTTACTACTTCATTATGTTTCCTCTTGTCCTCTATATGAATTCTTATGTGTGTATGCAGGGATTATTGGATAAGGAGAAAACAAGGAAAGCTCTTACAAGTAGTTGTTTACTGTGTTATCTTTACAGCTACATCCTAGATTTTTGGTGTTTTTTTGCTACTTGAAGTTACATGATGGCTAACATGGTTCCTTTTAAATAACTTCCAGTTCCCAAGAAATATGATTGGGTGTAACTTGGTGTAACTGACACTGTTTTGGTAGCTCAGAGCTTGGCAGACACTGTTTGAAAGTGGAGTATATATAGAGAAGCAATATAAATGGTTCTGTTGTGTACATTTCTTAATAGATTAAAATGCTCCATTATCTCAGTAACATCTAAAATTGGACTCCTTGCTATCTGTCTATGGGAATTTTTCATATTCTGACAAGATCTGTTTCTAAAAGGAGGAACTCAAAGGACAGGATGAAAATTAACCAGCTTTTGAATTACATAAACTCTTATTTCTGACTGTATCTTATTTAAATTGAGAAACAACAAAACCTAGAAAGACCCCACTACATGTTTTTGTCAAACATCATTTTCTTGTGGTTGGGGCTCTTAAAGCTTTTATTCCTAACGTGGCTAATGGCCATCAGCATTCTGGAATGGCTGCAGGGTAACTACTTCTTTGTGACCCTGGGTGTAAAAAGAGTGATATTTGCATCATCTTTAAATCTTTTCAGGAACTACAGTTGAAAGGGACATAACTAATTAAAAGTACATATGTGAATGAAATGTCAGCATTACCACCCTCAAGTGAAAGGAGCAAATTTGACAGAGTAGTGTGAATTCTGTTACACTGTGACTTGCATTACTCCTGGCAGATGCATCCATTATGGAAAATTCTCTTTTATGTGTAGGCATCGATCTATTATTCTTTGTTAAACAATATGCCATGAAACTATTAACAGATAGTCTGGAGTTACTTGCTGATAGAAGAAAACCTATTTGAAAAATAGCAGTTAAAAGCTAGACTGATGTTTATCTTCACAGTAATTCTGGAGTACTTATGGAGTATTTTCAGTAATGAGATTTGCTCCAGAAATAAATGTCATAGTGAATTGGATACTATAAATTTAAAAGATAAAAAAATGGCTTATTTTAGGGTTTTGTTTTTTAATAGGCAAGAATATTCTCCACTCTTTCTTTCAAAAGGATTTTTTTGCACCTAATGTTTACATTCAGTTTTTAATATGCTGCCAGAACTATGCTGCCAGGCCCTAGTGACAAAAAAAATTAGATTTGTGTGTGCATGGGCATATGTGCATCCAAAAGTTAGGCAGCCCAGTAATAGGAGTTGTTTCCAGCATCCTCTAAAGACCATCCCCATTTCTCTCAAGATGATTCATCTGCATTTCTATGGGACTACTACTGAGTTCCTTACTGAAGCTGTATCTTCTGCGTTTGCTTGAAATGGTATTTTTACCCCTCTTCACTGACTGGTTTTACTGTTAGCAAGTAGATGAGAGAGAACATAAAGAAGAATGGAATATAAAGGTTGTACTTATTTTTGCTAGGATATCTATCGAAGTATGTTGTAAACATCGGGGAAAAAACCAGCGCAGATCCCATGTTTTTAAAAACAATTAAAAAATTAAGTAAAGGAGTGTAATTTTTTGAGGTGGCTTTACTAGAACATTAATCCATCACGTCTTTTGTCCATTTAAGCTTATGTAAGTTTGTTTTCATCCAAGACTTGTTTAAAATCAATTCTGAAACTTTAAGCACGAAACCTTTGAACTCTAAATGTTGTGATTTAACCCCAGCCAGCAACTAAGCACCACACAGCCACTTGCTCACTGCCCCTCCAGTGGGATGCGGGAGAGAATCAGAGGGGCAAAAGTTAAAAAACTTTTGAGTGGAGATAGACAGTTTAACAGGTAAAACAAAAGCCTTTTGTGCCAGCAAAGCAAACCAAGGAATTCATGCACCACTTCCGTGGTTGGGAGGGTGTTCAGCCATCCCCAGGACAGCAGGGCTCCATCACGTGTAGTGGTGACTTGGGGAGACAAACAGCATCACTCCAAACATTCCCCCTTCCTTCTTCCTCAGCTCTATAGCTGATCACAACACCATATGGTCTGGGATATCCCTGTGGTCCTTTAGGCTCAGCTGTTCTGACTGTGTCCCCTCCCAAAGCCTTGTGCACCCCAGCTTACTTCCTGGCAGGGTGGTGTGAGATGCAGAAAAACCTCAGATTTATAAGGGCAGCTCAGCAGTAAAGAAAACATCCCTGTGTTACTGTTTCCAGCCCAAATCAAAACACAGCTCTGTATGAGCTACTGAGAAGAAACGAACACCAGCACACCAAATCTTTGCTTTCAGCGTTTAAAATGCTCATGTAACAACTAATGAAATTCCATGTCTAATAGTTTGTTGTTCTTTCTTATTTTAAATAGGCCTTGATGTCAAAAGTGAAGCATGCCAGCGATTTTTTCGAGATGGGTTAACAATATCTTTCACAAAAATCCTTACAGACGAGGCAGTGAGTGGCTGGAAGTTTGAGATTCATGTGAGTTTTTTAAAGTTGTGTTTCTGAAGAGCATGGTAATTTAAATAAGGAAGGAAACTGCCTTTGTGATTAGGGGGAGACTGTAAAAGCTGAATCTAAACTTTGAAACTCAGTAGTGAGTTGTGAGAAAACTTGTATACATGGATCTGGACGGGCAGTGGGGAATCATCTTTCTGTCAGTGTTTCACTTTATCACCTCCAGTGTTTTGGAAGGAAATAAAACATGAGAGATTATTTGGGGAGGACTGGAACCATATATGTTCAGAGTTTATAGTTCATTGTACAGTTACCTGCCACATTCTTACTTGTTCGGTTTTTTTAATTAACAGAGATGTATTATTAACAACACTCATCGACTAGTGGAGCTCTGTGTGGCCAAGCTGTCCCAAGATTGGTTTCCGCTTCTTGAACTTCTTGCCATGGCCTTAAATCCTCACTGCAAATTCCATTTATACAATGGTACTCGTCCCTCAGAAACAGTTCCTGCAGGAGTCCAGCTTGCTGAAGATGAACTTTATGCCCGTCCTCCTGACCCACGATCACCAAAGGTATGAGACCCTTTCCAGACCTGTGCAGTGTTACCTAATGACACAGCAGCTGTAGAAAAGTGTTTCTAGAGTGGGGGGCAAAGGCCCTCTTCACTCCCTCTATCACTAAGATGTTCTGCTGCTTATGACTCCTGATTTAATGTGATTTCCCCTCTGACTCTTCCGATCTTTGGTTCACTATCGAACTGTGTCACATGTTTCTGTGGTAAGCTGGCACAACTCTGCTGGAATGCCATTCCTGCTGTGTTAATTGGCTTACTTGCATTTGCCAGTTGATGGATTTAACTTCTCACTTAACATGATTTTGTAGGCGACACATTTTGAGGAGGGGATTATGTGATAAAATAGAAATTTTCTCTCCCTTACAGTTTCCAATGGTGGAAGAAATGTTTTTAATTGGACATGAGATACTACTCTGTGTGGTTCTTTCAGTGGTTTTGGTTTGGTTTGGTTTTGTTTTGGGGGGATGTTGAGGGTTTGATTTTGGTTTTTTGGTTGTTTGGGTTTTTTTGTTTGTTTTTGTAGTTGTGGTTTCTTGGTGTTTTGTTTTTGTTGTTTTATTTTTTTAACTGGAAGTGAAGATTAGCAATCCATTCTGGTTCTTGAGTCTGAAATTTTCAGAATTGATCTCCAAATGGCATTTCTAAGACTTCAGGAGTTAACAGAATTTTATATATATATATA